>OZ014534.1:80632550-80845049 GCA_963966105.1 Volucella zonaria | reverse complement strand
GGATAAATTTTGACGGAATTACGAATTCTGGTGTTGCCCTATAAACCTCAAGACGATTAATGCTTTCATATGCGCCTATAAGACTGATTGGATAGGTGTGGAGCTTCCATTTGACATTCCTTTGTGTTTTTTTATGATTTATCTCAGTGTGAACATTTGGTCAAAAGTCGATCTGCCAGGCCGGAATGCAGAAGGCCACTTCAAATTACACAGGATAGAATCATGTACTCGACATTTAACAGGTATGATATAAGCCTCGTTAGTTCTTATAAGACAATTTTATCTGAATGGAGCTGATTAACCAAACATCGGATATACCTTCATCCACCAATTCTCTGTTAAGGATTTGTGACATGGGTCCTACCAAAATATTACCTCCGTTTTTGTTGAGCTTTGCTGGTAGCTCATTAGTGCTGCTAAAATACCAAGTTAAAGTAGCTTCGCCAAACATTTTAATACCGTAAGGACGATAATTTTTTCTTTGACTTAAAAAAGCGCATTTCTTGCGAAGTAACTTTGTCAACATTTTGTCCCTTAAGTGCTATTTAAGGCCAACTCAAATTCTCTGTTGACTGGTGACAATTTTGTAGATAATAAACGTTTTGCCTTTCGAGGTAGCTTCATTCGTGAATCAGGGGTGGCCTCTCAAACCTAAAGGTGCCAAGAAAATGGCCGCCCATTCGCTTGAGATAATGTACCTTATACAGCAAGACTACTTCCATATTGTTGTAGGATCATAGAGTTCACAGCTGTGTGCTCTTCTTGCTTCATATTCGCTGTACGACGTCTTTTCTTTTCAAGATTACGAAAATGCTTATAAACCCTTAGCTTATGAAACATCTCGATACTCGAAAACACTTTGCTGACCGGCGGTAGAGTTTTCGTAGCAACAGGTACACTGGGGACATATCTCACCGAAAAATGGAACCAAAGTTTACACCAATTTGTCGAGAGCAAGATACTCGTAGTTCCAATTGATATTTCAGTGACATTTGACAAAGTTTAGGGTCAGACCCTTTTGTCGCAAAATCCAAGAATTTGAGTCTCTTCTTTAATGTCTGATATCCACAAAATAAATACTGGTGTGCCGCGGGGCTATATTATCCACTCTTTTTAATTTGTGTGTTAATGACAACCTACGTTGGAATGGTCACATTCTCGATGTCGCCAAAAATGGTCCGAAATGTCGAGGTTTCCCTAAGTGATCTAAGAAATATTTTACCGGCCTCTCATCAGGCCGCGATATCTAAACATTTATTTAGAGTAATATGCCCACATCTTGTCAGGAACTTCTCTGCACTTGCTAAATAAAATGCAATCGCTATTTTCAACACCAATGCTTCAATCGTAATGCCCGTCTTATCAGTTTATCCTCAAGCCGGCTCCGGACACTTATGCATATGGGATGCTCTGGTGAGATTTTTATTTTTTTAATAATTATAACTCGCAAACATTCAAAACCAACGTACATTAGTATCTCTCGATACCGTAGAAACTGATTTTGGTATCGTCGTGTTTCTCCTCTGTGGAGGCAAGCGGGCTTATTAGGCTGATGTTGGCAAATTTAGCTTCTGACGCGTTCATCTACATGCAATAATAAAACTGCTCATTCGGATCGATCTTTTTGCTGTTGCTCCGTCCCATCGTACTTTTTGAATGGCGATAATACGAGTATCTGCTTTGCGGTAGTCTAATGTTTCAGCGAATTGTTTTGCCGCCCGTGAACAATTAGGAGACCTAACATTCCACCTACAGACCTGAAATTTGTTGTGCTTATTTCGTTTAACAGTGAATCCGTCTTTATTTGAGGCTTCGGATTGTTCGGGGCAGTTTGGCTATAACGTGGTCGAGTGGTGTACCCCAACTTTTCCTTAAAAGCGGACGGATATTCTGAATTCTATAACCCGTCTCAGGGAGAACTTCCGTTAACAACTCATCCCTCTTGCTATCGGCGTTTTGGTGTCATAGTATAACGATATCATCTAGATCGGAAGTATCTACGAGTATTAAACAGAAGCAAAGCTGAATTACTGAAAAACTACACATTTCAAAGTCTAACATATCAAATCTATTGTTTGATGATATTTAATTAAATCATACGAGTACTCGTATCATGCTTAAATACAAAAAGACGGAAGAAAGAGAAAAAATGAAGATGGGGACCCAGATAAACAGATCATTAAATAGCGGCGCTTCGTGACCGGTGATGAGTCGTGTAAACAGGGAAAAAAATTGTTTTCCCCATTGCAAAGATAATCTCTATTGTCACAGCTATCGTTTCAATTTTTGTTTTCTCGGACAAAGCAACAACAACATTGTTTGCAATTGGATTAAAATTCTATCGATTGCATGTCACTGTCCAATGCACATTTACTGCCATTCGAATACAAGATCTACCATCTTTTCAATGCAAATGTATACGATTCGGTTGAAAATCTATGAGTCCTTGTACTTGTCGACAGACTTCAATAACACTCGAACCATCGAACAAAGAAAACCTTATTACGATTGTCACTCAACATGAGAGTCCGTATAAGTATTTGAACCTTCGAAAAGAACCTCTGACCATATGTGCTCACATGTTCAGGATTTGTGGAAAGTCCGCCTCCCCGGAAAAATGTCAAAGTGACGAGTATTATTGTTCATCTTTTCGGGACGACAGTGCTTTTCCTGATTTTCATCGAAATTTAATTGAATGTCCATTTTTATTGTCATATTAGGGAAAGTTTTTTGTTTCTGTCGGAACAGAGTACTCAGACAAAGAAATAGTCCATTGCACTCCTTGTGTCCTCATCACTCTTAAAGCACAAGCATCGTAGGATATTGTGTCAGTTAGAGCCAACACATTTAGGCGCTTAGGAAAAGCATCTACAGAGTTTCCTACGGAATGGCAGCAGAAAAATGCCTCTTAGATCATTCGTTTGGCATTCTGGAGAGTCATGCTATTTGCAGCTATGCTCACATGAAACCCTGCCTCCTAACTGAAAATTCAGGCAGTCCTAACGAAGGTTTAACCGCTGACAAACTCTCATATGAGCCCTGCCAGGCAAGTTCATCGGCAATCTCATTTCTTGTGATCCCTGGAACCCAGACAAGGCCGAGTGAATCCAGTTTTCCGACTGCATTCAGAGAAGTCTTGTATTGTCGAACTAGCTTGGAAGTAACGATTGGGTGCAGCAAGTTTAAGATATTTAAGATAGGCGTAGGTTTTCCTAATGAGGAGTCTCTAACACTGTCATCCTCCAAAAAAGATACCAACGCCGCATCCCAAATTGGTTTGGAGCCATCCGAAGGATGCAATCTCTAAGCAGTTTTGCGCATTTCCTCCATGCTCATGAGCTAAGTCAAAATAATAGATCTGAAGGGCCAAGACCATGGTTTCCGATTTTCGGTATAAAAGCTACGCTTACTGTTCGCCATGATAACTGGATAACTTCCAGTATGCCAGCGATGTGGTGAAGATTATCTTCAGAATTATTATACCAGCAGCTGGCCTATGGTAAACATTTTTGTAACATAACTGGATATATTCGTATGCCATCGGAAATAGGTGACTTTAAGCCATCAAAGGAAGCAACAGCGTATCTGAAAACCTCGTCCGTCACCACAACCGATGAAAGGTACAGCTCACGTTCAGCTTTGCTGATTGCAACTGGTTGTGAGGTGGATGTGAGCTGGTTATGTTTAGACTCCCTGGGAACTGAGTCCTAAGCGTGAGACAGACAGCCTCTGCTTTCGACTCAGTGTAGGTGCCATCAGATCTTCTTAGTGATTGCAATCTGGCTGATGTGCCGCTTTTGAAAGCTATGGTCAGTCTGCTCCTTTCGCTGAGTATTACGACCTTTTCACAAAAGAAAAGTCTTTAAAGAGGCACCTTAGAAATTAGTATCTGCTTCGATTTCGGTCCTCCTTCTTAGGTCGAATGTGACTTGTTTTCGGGTTGCCTTACGTAGTGGCTTCGAAGGAATATTGTGTTTGACAGATAACAGGTTTTTTGTATACAAGCTACGAATGTTACAAAAGCCGAACCAAACTAAACTAGGTAAGGTAAAAAATGTTCGAGTATTTTGCGGTTGAGGGTGAAAGGATAACTTTTATTACTACGAGTATCTGAGCTCCGTCGGCAATAGAGCAGCGAACAGGGATACAAGATATTTAAGTTAATGTCATAGTTCTTCCCAACCTCATGTTTCCCCAAGGCGGAGCCCCCCGGATCACATCACCGATGACAATGAGGAATAGCAGTGGCGAAAAAATACAATCTTATCGTACTCTGCTGCAGACTTCTAACATCTCTTATACCTAACCGTTGTGTATGTTATGACAAAACATCTATTGCAATCACAGGCACCCTTATTATAGCGACTAGTTTTTCTGGTATGAGGTATACCTGCGCAAGCTTCGTCATATACAAGTGCGAGTATGTCGTATTTCGATTGATGCTGTCGAAGGCGAGTGTAGTAGAGATCTATACTTAACGCACTGTTTAATGATGAACCGCTAGGAGGATCCAATGCGAAAACTGTTTGTTCATTGTCGAGAATTGAATGAAGATGAACCAGAGTTATTCTCAATATTATCATAGTTTAGCATACACCTGTACAGTTTCCGCATTCCGTCAGGTTTTCCTTCTTCGACAGCTTAACAATCATTCTCTTTTCCCAATCTTTGGGGAAGGATTCAGCTTCCCATGGTTTCCCAACTAGTGACTGTGGAATTTCTGCCGAAGTACTCGTATTGGGCAGGGCTTGAAAGAGTTCAGGCTGGGCACCGTCTATACAAAATGAACTACTCGTGCCTTGGTTTTATGCAGGTCCTTTTTGGCGAAGTTATTTCGAAATTACTGGGGGACGGCGTGATTACGGATATTTGTAGATGCGGGTTTCAAATTTGTGTTGCTTAAGTGATTGAGAACTACTGTAAAATGTTCTAGATTTTTAACAAGATGTATTTTGAAATTTTACCCACCTGCTAGCTCCTTAGTAATATTATGTATAGGACAGCCTAGAGTATAGTCCTGCCTCATTGGTGCATTGATGTAGTTACGCATTTATTTTCTCTTCATGCGGTACTGAGCCCGCTCCAATCCGTGCTTTGAGTTTAATACGTTTGATTCGTCTTCAAGTATCTGCTGTCAGCCATGTGCTTTGGTTGTTTCGTCTTCTATGGACAATGGTGTCTGCCTCAGATATAAAATATTTTCACAGCGTTCCAGTGGCAGCTGATGCTCTTCGAAGCGAAGCTGGTAATTGTTTCTGCAATTGTTTGTTCCTTACCTGTTAAGGATTCCGGAGCTAGTCAGTGTTATGTCTGGATATGCTTAACAAGCTAGATCTGTTGCTGTTAGGAAATGCAGTAGGAAGACGTAATGTAGCAACTATTAGATAGCGGTCCCTGCACGTTCGTTATTTACGTCTTGAAAGCAATATCTAAGGCGTCGGCTAATGGTAAATTGGTTGATTTGACTCGATGTTCGTTATCAGACGAGATTGAGATGATTTTGTGGCAGTCTTTGTGGTTAAACAGTTGACGTTGCAAAAACTAACAAATCTTCCGTCGGTGTTGTATCTTGTGTCGTGTGTCCCATCACATATTTTGCTTTCTTTGCGTTAAAATCTCTCATTACGATCACGATATCTCCGTTAGCTGTTGGGTTGGTGGTTGCGCTCAGTACGCTATAGAATCGTCCTTGTCATTCTCATCCACGTAGTTTGTCAAGGCGTAGGACTGGATAATGTTTATGTTCTTGACCTTACCCTTGAACCTCGCAGTGAATATCCTATCACCATAATGTGAATAGGGCATAAGTCTGTCTCTAGCTTTAAGGGTAAGTAAGAGTCCTTTACCATATTTACAACGTGTGCTCATTGATTTCCCAGAGTAGATTAGAAGGCTTTTTCCAGCTTCACACGGTTGGATGCCGTGTTTCAGCCATCTTATTTAAATTTCCGCTCTATTTGTAGGAATCTACAATTTTCGTGATCCTCTTTCCGTTGTCCAGGTCTAAACGTTCTAGAATCCAATCGTTGTCCAGGGTCGATATCCGATTATCGCCGTAAAAGTGTCCGAGGTGCATGTTGCAATGGGAGCAATGACGTGTTTAACAGTTGTGGCTCTTTAAGCAATGCTGGCCTGTTATATAGGTTCGCAGTAGACTGTTCAAACTTTGGAATTTCCGAAGAAGTAGGACTTACTAGTGGTTCTATAGGTGGCCGTCTGCAGAGGTACCCTCTCAGTTGTTAGCTGTATGTTTCATCTCTTTTTAATGAAACTGCTGAGATCGTTTAAATACTATGGAATGACCTAATATGCGAGTAGTCCAGTCTTTCTTATATGGGCTTATGTAAGACACATGCACAAGAAGGTTAACATTCTGCAGCTCCTGCAGATGTTCCAGAGGACTGGCCAAGCTGGTCCTATCAAAGATTTGCTTTCTTCTTGGCGTGGATGAGGCACTAAGCGAATATCGTAATTTCTGCCAAGCCTTCAGTGGTTTCTCGAATACGGCAATAGTTTATGAAGATTTTCATTTATTGCTAGAAGATACCGGCTCGCCGGTTTAATGCTCCGC
Source organism: Volucella zonaria (assembly GCA_963966105.1). NCBI lineage: Eukaryota > Metazoa > Arthropoda > Insecta > Diptera > Syrphidae > Volucella > Volucella zonaria. The sequence goes on along the minus strand of OZ014534.1, from coordinate 80,838,478 downwards.
GTGCGTAATATTAAATTTATGGACCAGGTTTGTCTTTTTGCTGTACTGCTGAGCTGGTAGCCAACAGTTTACAGACACAGTCGATTGTGAAGAGGTCAAGTCTGGCTATAATCCTGCTGTCACAGTTTTTTGGTAGATTTACATATATCAAGCCTTACTGTTGAGGTACGAGTATATTTCTGAAATTTTTTTCAAAAACTTAGATTTTTGTAGATGGAGTAGATGTGTTGGTATTTCGTTAAAAGGAGCTGGAGCCACTACTGCATATCGTCTGCGATCATGCTCGTTCCAGTAACTAGGACCTTTATATTTGCTTTGCAGTGGTCTTCTTTTGTTCATTGATTGCTGAGTTGGTATTTTATACGTGTTGTTGTTTCTGAATGTTGAAAGTATCTCTAATTTATACAACTGGTACCACTGGCGACTCTAGCAATTGCAACAACTACTGATCGGTGAGACTTATGAGACTTATACTATGAAAATATCCGAGCGAGTTCTAGAGAGTTGACAACGGCATATTATTAAACTCCATGCCAATTAATGAGGGTTTGCGGGAGGCGGCTCTGTACGTGACGCGGAAATACATCGCAAAGCCTCTGCATATAGTCTCCATCGACTTGAAAAAGTGTTCGACAGAGTTTCCAAAGATTTTATTTGGACGGCGGTTGGATCTTACAACGTACTCGAAGTTAAAGTCGGATTACACCTAGGCAGTGTACTACAAGATTTCCTATTGAAGCAGTACATCAACGAGTCCAGTACAATTTCTCTGCTTTTCGCCGATGGTAACTCCATCATTGGCAACGACTTGTCAGCCCTTTAAGCAACTCTTAATAATAAGGCGCTAGAAAATAACAGGTTACGAATCAGTCGTACTAAGACCGAATGTCTGCAATCTCGTTTTTCCGAAGCAGAAAATCAGACCCCTGACATCTATTGATCGCTAAAAGTGCGAACAATTTAAATACTTGGGATCTGTCGTTAGCCACCAAGGAAATCGCAATGACGATGCGGTACATATAGCCAGTGTGGGGTACATTAAATGCCGCTTAAACTTAAGGGTCTGTTATTTATGACAGTCGTTTGTCAGGCTTCAACATATTCATCACCACTTCAGGTTGATCAGATTAGCTGGTTTTGGCATCCCAAGTGTTCGTGGTTCTGCAAGATGACCATGGCAGAAAATCGCTGTCCCGTGGAGTTCGGTAAATGATTTTACCGGGACCTTTAATGTCAACAAGACTGCCAGTCTTCAACATCGTTCTTAAGAATATTATTAGAAACTTTCACTAGACTGCGCAGTTTAAACAACACACCATATAGATCGTGCATTGGTCTCACAAATTGGGAGTAGAGGAGGAAATTTAAGCGACATGAACTTAGCTAAAAGAGTCAGAATTTATCTGCTTAGATGGTTGAGACATGTAGAGCTGATTGACACTGGCGCTTCAGCTCGGAAAGTCTTTGAATCTTGCACCAAGAGAAAACGCAGCAGAGGGAGACCCAACTTTAGATGTCGTGGCTAAGGACATGCGGAGTGGAGTGCATCCGTAAAGTATATTTCAGTCACAATTGTTTACAAGAAATGCCTCATCTGTTCTCTTCCATAATAGACTCATGTTCTCTGAAATGTGTCTCCGTAGTCCTCTGTAGTCCTCACTTCTATTATTAATAATCAATATTGAGGTGCAAAACGGCTTTTGGCATTTGTGGTGACTTTCGTAATCGGGATCGGATACGAGTAGTTTATTAGAAGTCTCTTAAAGCAAGACTTGTTTAGTGTGCAGTTTTTTGTAAGGCATCTTTCTGCATCTATCTGAATCTTTCGCAATTCAAATAAAATCAAAGTCGAAGGCTTTGCTTGCAAAAAACAAATTTGCAACACAAAAAAGTTCCATTATCGTCTGAAGTAGGTCAAGATCTGCCAAATGTCAAATGCAGATCAAAGTTACTGGTTTCTGATACAAGACTCAAATGTCGTGTTACAAAGGGCAAAATCACTTTGTCATCAGGTTTCTTACTCTGTGTAATTCAATGTCACCGGTCCATGTAAGAGCAAGACACAGAAATAAAGTCGAAAAAAAAAATGTATGTTGGGTTTCGTTCCAAGTTCAGTTGACTGATTTAAGTGTAACAGTGTCGTTAATGATAACAAATATTACTTTTATTGTTGGTGGAAATAATTGTTATTATGTGGCCTGACACTATACGAGTACATATATGACGTTAGAGACCATGGATGGAGTATCATATATCGAACCCAACGTCGTCGGTTATATCGTATATATATGGCACAACAACTCACAAAAAGCCGTCAATTTATACGTTAAGCTTAAGTGTGTCATGGTGCTGGAAACGTGTCGTTGTTGCATTCGTAATGTATATCGGTACTTCCAATGCCTCTCCTCGTTTACGTCTCTAGTGGGCAGGTATCCACCGAATGTGTACGTAAAATATTCGACAATTTTTTTAATTTATTTCTTTGTGGGCTGACCACACTTGCACAATTCGGTAATTTTTCAGACATAAGATTCAGTTTGGTTACAAAGTGCTTAGGGCAAGGAAATGTATCTTGTTATGGTAAAGGGCGTTGATTATTTGAGATTAGAGGGATTACTGAAACACAATGTTCGATGGATGGATAATTGGATAAGCCAATGAGTTTTGAATCTTAACGTAATGCGATTACTCTAAGGTTAGACGGATTAAGGAACTACCTGTGTGCAGTGGTTTCAGAGACTATCCTTGCGTGATTTAAGAGCAAAAATATTAAACATGAATGCGAAAGCACTTAAACATAAGAGCAGAAGGAAAGTAAAGTCACAGGGGAATTCACGTGTTAAGAAATCATATATTTAGCCCTTCGTGTTGTACACTTAAAGTGCTTCAAGTGGGATGCATAGACTATGGATACATAGTGACATAATACATTTTTTTAAATGACAAATAACCGCAGAGACGGGGAATATAAAAAAAAAGAAGAATATAGACAATTTCGAAACCACTTTTTCATTAGATGCGTAGCCAATTTGTTTTTTTAAATAAAAAGTCGTGTGTTAAAGGTATCAGTGAAGTTTTTATTCAACCAAAAATCTTCCTTGTCATTGAGGATGATCTGGATTTTCTTCAAACTTCAATGGAGCCCAATCAGTGAAAATCCCACCTGCAACAAGGTCATTCGGACTAAGCTCTTGGGGAAGACAATCATAACGTATTTTGCGAGAAGACTTGGCTACTTCTTAACAGAATACGCCACAGAGATGTTCGGGAGGTGCCGGGCTCTTGAGACTGATTGCGGTCTTGACCTTACGACTCGCGAAGCGCCTCAATATTGTCTTCACTTCATTCGGTTCTCTGTGTCAATGGCACTCAACATTATGGGGTGAATAAGTCGATAAGAATTTTTTGACTAAATATTCAATTGTTCACTTATCGGAACGAATAAAACGACTGTAGACCTTGTTGAAGAGTATGCCTTTACATGATTAAATGGTTGACAAGTATAACATCTGCCAGAAGACGATACCCGTAAATTCAGAGAATCCCTATGAAATATATGTGACCATCTAACGAAAAACCCTTTATTAAAAACGGTGTTCTTTTAAGAGCTGTAAGACCTGAAATTAAAATAAAACACACACAAGTTGAACAAACGAGCCAATGTGTATTTTACACGATAGATAAGTTTATAACATTAATTGGCATATGACCACCACGAGCTCGTATCAGGAACTGCATCCTGGAGCTAAAATTTTCGACCTTCTTTTTGACCATTTGAGGCCGTATCTCATGAATGATGCGTCCGATGTTATTATAATCAAGAATAGTGTAACCGAATGTAAATTGCTGATGTACCGCAAAGATCCGAACTAGGCCCATGAATATTGATCATTTATATGAACAGTTGAGTGATCCATCTGTGAACTTCGGCTGAAACTTGAAGCTCTATTGCTTTTTAAACCAGTTACTTCTATCCGTTCCTTCATTTGGAGACTTCCGCGGATACGCGTGCTTCTTGTAAGATCAGGTTTTGCTACACCTGCTGACATTCGTTACAATTTCATTTCTGTCGCTGTCAGTTTTCCTTTATATTTCTCGTACATCGTCCCACATTGCGATGCAATTTCCTTGGTGGTTAACGACAGACCTCAAGTATTGAAATTGCTCGCACTTTTGTGCGATGTTTCCTCCTAAATACTTAGCTGTCAGGAATGTCTCTTGCATTTTAAAACGACCTCCTGTCTTATAAAGACTTTACGAGGGGCGTTCAATATATTCTCGGTATCGATATGAAGGAAAATGCGAATTCAATTTAAATTGTTTTTATTTTTCAATATAATCTCCCCTAACATCAATGCATTTGTTACATCTTGAGATAAGCTTTTTTAAACCCTCAAAAAAATAAATTTCCTCTTTCTCTGCAAAATATCGACTTGAATTCTTCATCATCCGAAAATCTTTTTCCACGAAGACATTTTTTCAAATCCGGAAACAGGAAATAATCACTAGGGGCAAGGTCTGGACTATAGGGTGGGTGTTGGATTTCTTCGAAACCACAATCTCGCGCAGCAGCCTTGGAAACTCGCGCCGTGTGAACAGGAGCGTTGTCATGAAGAAGCAACACACCCGCTGCGAGTGTACCTCGTCTTTTCTTTTTAATTTCCTCCCGCAAATTATGCAAAGTGGAAGCGTAGGATGTGGCGTTGATGGATTCACCTTTTTTTTGTACTCAATGAGCAAGATTCAGTTTGAGTCCCAAAAAACTGTGACCATGAGCTTCCCGGCAGACGGAGTGACTTTGAACTTCTTCGGGGGGTATGTTCCTTTTTTATGCCACTGCATGGACTCTTGTTTGCTTTCAGGGTCATAGTGGTGGACCCATGTTTCGTCCCCAGTAACAATTCGATCCATAACACCGTCCGCGTTCTCACTACACATCTCCAAAAGCTCTCTACAGCATGCGATTCTCACTTTTTTCTGAGGCGCTGTGAGCATTCGTGGCACCCACCTTGCACTGACCTTTGAAAGGTTAAGATGGTCATGAAGAATGGTGTGAATGGTACCAATTGAAAGCTTGGTGATCTCTGCCATCATTTTCACCTTTATTCGGGCATCCTCAAGAACAAGTTTTTCGACTTCTTTGATGCTTTCTCCCGTACAAGCAGTAGCCGGGGCGCCGGAGCGGGGGTCGTCTTCAATGCTCTCTCTGCCTCTCTTGAACTCACTTGACCACTTTTGCACATTTGATAATGAAGGTGCGGAACCCGAGTAAACAGCCACCATCTCTTCATGAATAGTTTTTTGACTTTTTCCTTGCTTAGTGAGAAATTTAATTACAGCGCGATGCTCAATTTTCACCATCATCGTCTCAGTTGCCATTATGATTCTGTTTAACTAGAGATAAAACGCAAATTAATAATCACATTTATATGAAATTTTACATGAATGCACTAAAATAATAGTATTACTTGATAAATAAGTAAATTTATATATACAACCACAGCTTCACCCCGATATCGAGAATATGTTGAACGCCCCTCGTATTACACGTAAAGCTCATACTTTCGTGAGAGAAAGAAAACGCCTTGCCGTGGCTCTTCGCCAATTCCTTTGATACCCAAGCGGAACTTTGGAATGGAATATCTCCATTTTTGGAATAAGTCGATGCCTACCCATTAACCTCTTGTTGTTCTTAGGGTCCCAGCGCCCAATACTTTTTGACAGAATTTGGCATCAGGCTCTTTTGTCGAAAATGCGTGCTTTTGGGATTCATGACTCTCTTTTTCAATGGATTAGAAATCACATTTCGGAACGTTCAATTCAAGTTGTCTTGGATAGTTTCAAGTCTGATATTCACAAAATAAATGTTGAAGTGCCCCGGGGCTCCATTCTGTCTCCGACACTCTTTTTAATTTTCATTAGCGATCTCTTGTCTGCTACTTCTAATCCAATACATTCCCTTGCTGACGACAGTACTCTCATATTTGTTCCCGGACTCACGTCCCTGCTCTTCGGCTGTAGGACGGGAAAGGCAGCGTATGTGAAGCTCATTAAATTCTGATATTAACAGGATAACTAATTGGTGAACCAATTTAGAGTAGAATTTAATGCTTCTAAAACACAATACTGTCTGCTGTCGTTAAAGCGAAATTTAAACACCCAACCATTAGCCATGAATGACACTTGCATCGGCGAAACCGACAAACTTTCCATTCTCGGTATGTGTGTCAATGACAACTTACGTTGGAGTGACCACATATTCGAAGTCGTCAAAAATGCTGCGAAATGTCTAGGTTTCCTCAAGCGATATAAGAAATACTTTACCCCCTCTGATCTGGCCTCAATATATAAGTCATTTCTCCGCCCGAAATTGGAGTACAATGCCCACATCTGGTCGGGTGCGCTCAAAACATCTCTGCACCTGCCAGATAGGATTCAAAACCGCGCGATAAAACTCATAGGTGATGCTAATATCACTCAAACAATAGACACCAGTGCTCCATAGCAATCGCCTTCCGTTTAACCGTAACACCCGTCTCGCTATGAATGCTCATCAGTATACCCTCAAGCACACTTTCGGACGTACTTTAAAATATCGTGATTCGTTCCTAAGCCGTACAACTCGCTTATGGAATGCCCTGCCTAGCTCTTTATTTCATAGTCACTATGACCTGCAAACATTTAAAACCAACGCACATCGGTATCCGGCCATCGGTTGATGTTTAATTGGCCGGGTGGATAGGCCTCTATATTGAGAGCCCGATCTAGGCTACTATTCCTTCCAACTAACGTCTATTTAGAACAGCTGGAAAGTCTGTTAACCTACGTCTACTCTATCCTATTTTTTCGCGAGTGGTTGTTAGTCCAATCTATCCTTTTTTTATTTGTAGTGGGCATCCTAAAGCACCATTTTAGACTAACATAACAGTGAGTAAACAAGCTGTATTGTAAGGTGTGCTTCACTTAAAATATCTTGACGTAAACGAAACTCTTTTGAATTTCAAAACTTCAACGTCTAAAAATGGAGAAAGATATTAGATTCTTAATGTCAGCCACACTTATTTGTTACTGATTTTTCAAATTCAATTCAATAGATCAAGTCACGTTCACAAAATCTCACAGGCGAAGGTATTTGTTTTCAAGCTATCAGCTTAAATCAGCAGCGGTTCATTCAACAAAAAAAAAAATTGTACGTCCCATGTGAGTCCGAGCGTAATTTGATTTCATTTTTGGATACACCTTGATTGAGAATGCAATCACGTTTTCTAAAATACTAGAGACGATAAATATTCAGGCGGTAAACCTTTATTTAGCAATCGTACATTGTTCGCATGCGTAACCAAAACTTAAACGGATGAAAAGCCATTCCATTCGGATAAATGCAAATTGGTGGAATCTACGCGTACGAATTTTAATAGAAGGAGTCGAGTGTATGTACTATCTATTAATTCGTTTTATAAAAACAGATTTTTTAATCTTTAAATCATCACTTGTATAGACACCTGGCCGGCATAATTATCTTATCTATATGTTCGACTTCAAAGCGTTAAAAATGTGCTCATTAATATTAGTAATCGAATGGTTTATGGAGGTACAAAAGTATCTTATGACAATTAAATGATGCCCAGTGCATTAATTACAGGGGCTCCTTATGTGTATTTTTTTTTTTATTCACTTCCTTGAATTGATCATTTGTACTCGTATGCTTAAAAGTGATGCGTTGATGATGCGATGATCGTGATATAATGGTATGCCACCCGACAGAAATACGTCTGAAACGGAATCTAAAAACTATGAACAACCAGCCAAAAAAGAACAAAGACAGAAAGGACGATCTGCAATACTATGTCAAATATGACACATTAGAGTGCCTTTGGTCATAAGGATACTGCATACAACGCTTTCACGTTTAGCTCTGTCGGAACAGAGCACTCACACAAAGAACCTGTGCATTGTACTCCTTGTTCTTTTTATTGGAATTTGTCAGTCTTTCATAGAAATATCAGTGAGCGCCTAGCAATAAATCACCCACCAAATCACTGCCGAGTACCTGCAAACTGGTGCAAGTATAAGCCGGATACACAGAGAGATCGTGCTCCGTGGTGCCGTGATCGCCCACTAGGCTTGCAAAAATGTAGTGCACCCCGTTACTGTATCCAGAAAAGATGCTCACATGAAACCCAACTGTCAATAGAAACCCTAACCGAGGCAGGCAATTTAAAGGCAGGTTCAGGTTCTGAAAAATTCTATTCTAAGTCTTGCCTAGAAAGTGATGCCATTGTCACCTGGGACCCAGACCAAACTGAGTGAATTCAGTCTTCCGACTGCGTTACAACTAGCTTGGAAGTCATAAGAGGATTCAGCAGTGCGTGTTGTTCCAACGACCACTTCTCTTTAAACGAAAGACAGCTTTGAGAGTGCACCCCACGATATGATTATTAAGGGAAGTGAATATAAACACCCTTACTGCCTCAAAGTACCTGCCTATCGTGGCGTTTTACCCTAGACGTCGACGTTGTGTGTCCCTGTTTGTTGACGGCATATATGTACGAGTACATACTTTGTTTTTCCTTCATTGACCGCTAATATCAATGTCATCTGCGTTTGCGGGCAACTGAACAGACTTTCGAAAGACGTGCCTCTGGAGTTAACTTGTGAGTCGATCTTGAAAAAATCACATGACTACTCATCGCTTTGTGTAAGTCCTTTTCTGACATCGAAGTTCTCGGTTTTGTCATTACCGATCTTGGCGGAGCAGTGTGCATTCTGCATCGTCATTCTTGGCAAGGATGCCAAAGCTAGACAAGGTTTTGTATAGTTTATTTAATTTGAAACTTTGTGTCTGGATGTTTTCCAGATCAGCCGTAATGTGAAAATCTGATCTATGGTGGACTTTCCTGTTCTAAAGCCACACTGATAGGGGCCCATTAGACTATTTACGAATGGTCTTAGACGCTCTCATGTTATGGCTGATAGGATTTTATATACAATGCTGAGGAAACGTATTCCTCTGTAGTTGGCGCAATTCAGGGTATCTCGCTTCTTTAGAATTGGACAAACAATGCTCCGCAAATTCGCGAAGATGAGTTGTTTATGCACCGTATTCAATCACCATCTCCTGCTTTAAATACCCTGGCAGTTAACCGATCGGGTACAGCTTAAACTTGGAAATTGCTGTCTTGACTTCATCTTGGTCGGGTCGAAAGAAATGTTATGTCTCTTCATCCAGGTTGAATGGTTCATTCTACATACCTGACAGTGCAATGTTGCTCATTACCACGGTTTAGCAGTCTGCAAAAATAATCTTTCCAGATTCTCAGCACCGACTATGGTTCTAGTATGAGGTTTCCTTCTCCATTTTGCAGATGTTCTGCCGTTCTTTTCTGCTCGTAGATCACGTGATCCTCTCTCGTTATTTTCTACAGTGCAGCCTTGGATTGGTTTGGTTTCTTTGTTGCGGCGGAAGGAAACCTGGAGAAGTTAAGGGCCTCGATAAGAAAAGGTCCTGGCGGTCTCTTGCGAGTGTAGCCGTTGGACATTGAACTTCATCAGAATGGTTTGATAGGCTTAAGCCATTACGAATATCCGCATCCATATATCAGCTACATCAAGGTAATGCTCCGAGTCGATGTTAGCGAGATGAGTGCTTAACGTCTATCGCGATGTGTCAGTCATGTCCCTTTATTAAGGCAGGTAAATCTCCATCATTGGCTGCTCGTTGCTTAAACGTGAAATACCATATAAACTCCTCAAGCAATGTCAAGTCCAATTCGGGGACTGAAGTATGAAAATGTATTTTACTTGCAAATGTTTCGATTTCATTTACTGCTAATTGGAACCTATCGAACCATTTTTTTGACCTCTCACCTAGTCTCCCAATAGCCTCTAACGCCAGACATGGTCATTTGCTGTCGACCCACTTAACTGGGGAAACTGCGTGACTGCGTTTATAGCCGTGTTCAACCGTCTTATCAATTTGAATTATCTTATCGTTTAATATTCACATAAATATCTACTACCTAAAGGCATTAACATTTGTCTGGACAAGTGCTAATTGGTTCTGTGTTTCTTTTTTTTTCTTTTTATAAGGAAGGACCAAATTCGACTCTACCAGAAGATGAATTCTTTGATGCCGTTGAAACAGGTCTGGACAGAATCGAAGAAGACATGCAGCTGAGAGTCAAATTAAAATTACAATCGCAGCTATCCCAAACGCTGGTGAATGTACCACATCAAGCTCAGAGTGACAATGAAGATGGGCACGATGAATTTGGTACGGGCACATCCGCCAGAGAACACTCATTATGGCCAGAGGTTAGCCTCTTCTGTCTAATGGATACACCAATTAGACACTCCTTAAATACTTTTCCAAATCACGCAACTAAATTTAATTTTAATAGATCGATCGTGTGTGCAAGGAACAGTTGCGCTATGCTCGTGAGGGTGTTGGTCAAGGTGGCAATGGATGGCAAATATTCGCTGATGAAGGTGAAATGAAAATGTACAAACGTGAGGAAGAAGTGAATGGAATGGTAATGGATCCATTGAAAGCATGTCATGTAGTCAAGGGTGTAACCGCTAGGGAAATGTGTCATTATTTTTTCATGCCAGAGTTTCGCAATGATTGGGAGAGTAAGTGATGATTTCATAGACAAGTTTTTGTTGATTTAAATTTTTTTTTTTTTAATTAAAATTATAGCTACCCTAGAGGACTGCACAATTTTGGAGAAGATATCTCCAGAAACATTAGTATTCTTGCAGACACACAAGCGTGTTTGGCCGGCAAATCAAAGAGATGCCCTATTTTGGTCACATATGCGAAAAATCACAGATAATTTGGAGAAAGATGCGACAGATGAATGGATTGTGTGCAACAATTCAACGGAGCGAGCTGGTTATCCGGTAGAGTCTTAACATATCTCATAAGTAAATCATAATTTTTGAAATCAAATTGTATTTTTTAGCCCAATACTGGTAAATGCATTCGAATATTCCTGACAGTGATACTTGTCTGTCAAACAAATTTAACAGAGGGAAAGACCAAGGGTGATACGCTCACCAGAGATGATCTGACGTGCAAAATTACTTACTGTTCAGTTGGTAAGTAAGCAAAGAACTATTGTTTTGACGCTTTTGACAGGATTTATAAGGCATCGTCCTCTGTCCTTATTTAATATCCTCAAATAGATTTTGCAACGTCCATGTGTAAGTGCTTATATGTAGTTCTAAATTCTGATTTCTTTTGATAAAGAGTTATAGATCTGTTTTTTGCGCATACAAAATAAAAGAGTTGAGTTTGGATCTTCATTAATTATGAGGAATGGTTCATGGCACTATGTTTTGAACAGGATTTCCTCGGGTGTTTTTGACGAAACGTATTATGCTGAGCTAATTTTGGGGCACTCTCTCAAGCATTTGGGGTTCTATCTCACCAATAACTCGCTAAATTTAGCTACTATGGCTTGAATCTTTTGCGGTTTACCATCTTATATGAAATACCTTATATAGCCCAGGAAAGGGTAATCGAGTGGCGCCAAATCGCACGATCTTGGCAGCTGGTTCTAGTTCATTGCGCTATTAATGAGTGTGGATCAAGTACCCGTGTTAGCAATGAAAACGCAAGTTTTTCACAAAATAGGCCTCTGACTTGTCGATGACCTTCTTGTCCGAGCTGCATTTTTTTTCCTGCGAGCCACGTTTTCATGTTCAGGAACAAAAAAAACGTAGGTCAGACGGTCGGAAGGTGCATCAGTTCGTACCGTAATACAACATATTGTATTGAAAATTATTTTATTTATTAGACCACAATATTGATTATTAAAAAAAAAAAAGGGATTAACCCGAAATGACTGCCTTTTGCTTTAACACAAGCTTCCAAACGGTGTGGCCATTGGGCTATAGCGGCACGTACGGTTTCCTTGTAGATCGTGGACGCTGCTCTAGTTAATGCGGTTTCAAGGCTTTCCAAATTCCTGTGGACAATCTTTCAGGCCATGTTCTCCAATTCTGACCACAAACCATAATCCAGTGGATTCAGATCTGGACTCCCCGACGGCCAATCTTCTGCTGCTTTAAAACCAGGAATATTGACTCTGACCCACTCCTGTGTGGTTTTGGCTCTGTGCGCTGGAGGAGAGTCCTATTGGAGGATCCATCTGTATCCATTGGAAAGGGTCTTGGCTAAACCCTTCACAACACCCTATAGCACATCTCCTTAGTAAACCTTCGCACCAGTTTTTACGCCTTTTTCATAGAAATGGAGGGATGTGGCACCATGGTGAGAGACCCCCCACCAAACCATTACGGAAGCGGGATGATGTCCACGTTGAACCCTTGGAACGACTTTTTTGGCTTCCTTAGATGAAGTGGCATAATTTTGTCATTTTGTGTTTTTGAAACTTCTTCGACGATAAAAAAGTCTTCTTCCGTAAACAGAATGTTTTCATGGCCATTGTCCGCGTACTACTGCAAAAGTCCAGCCTAATTTTTTTTTTAATTGAGGAGTTAGAAGATGACCCGTGGACCGACGATAGGCGTTCATTTGTAGATCATCCCGAATTAGACTAGACATGGATATGGTTGATATATTCAATTCCTTGGACATGATCTTCTGCTTCCTAAGGGGATTTCTCCTGATTCACGTACTGCTTTTACTACCGCATTCGTACGGACGACGGGCGGGCAACTACTTCTTGGCCTGTCCTCTACTCCAGACAATTCATATTCCGAGTGGTTTTAGTAACTCGAAAATTTGGTCAGCTCTCTTTCCGAACTTATGCAATGCTATTACCGCGACTCGATTCTCTTTAACGCTCCACTCCATGTTAATAGTTTGCAAATTGGAACCAAACTAACTAGTATTCTTCACTGATCAGTGCATATGTTCTGAAAAAAAAGTTAATGGTTCTATTCCCGTAAGAAGTTTTGAATGATAAGCGCTGGGAATTGTGTAACAGAACTTATGGCAGGACTATGTAGTACTGCCCTGTGTTCTTCCTTTCCTTCTTCAAAAAGCCCATGAGGATTATTCCCTTCGAAACGCAAAATGACCTTTCGAGCCGAGCCGTTGGGACCATCTTTGCCCTCTTTGGATCAGATTCGCCTGGAAAAATCCATTATTTAGGTTATCGCTTGGCCTCTGGCGAGTAGTAATGGATCCAGGTTTCATCATTGATGGTGAATTGACGCAAATTGATTGCGGATTGCGCTTCAAGAGCTCCAAACACTGTTTCGAAGTAAACAGCCGTATCCGCTTGTTGTCCACTGTGAACAATTGCGGCACCCCTAAGGCCGAAAACTTTCTTATATTATACGCCATGGCTTCTACTTCTTCGCGCAATGACATTCGGCGATCGGCAAAAATCATGTGACGTACCTTTTCAACGAGTTTCTCAGTAATCACATCTCCCGGACGGCCTGGGCGCTCCAAATCGAAAACGGACTTACGGCCATATATTAACCAGTTGAACTTTTATCTCACGATTGTCAAAAATGGTGAAAGGTCGCCATAGACTAGAGGTGGGTCGTTTTCGGTTTTTGTGTTAACGAAACGAAGTAGTTATTTAAAGAAATATAACTAGTTAAAGAACTAGTTAAGTAGCTAATAAGAAGCACTAACGAGAAATTATAATTATGTACTGCGAGAAAACCAAAAACCATTTTCGTCTCATCCACCCAAATGAAACCGTTGTTTTTAATGTAAAATAAACCCAACTTTTCCTTGTTGATTTCACTCCTGGCTGACAGTAACTACATTCACGAAACGAACGAAAAAGCGTTTTCATATCTTTTAGCGCAAACGAACAAAAAACGGAAAAAAACGCAGAAAATGCTAAAAACGAAAATAACGATAACGATCGCGGAAGCAGTTAAATCGTTTTTTTCGTTTTTAACATTTTCTGCGTTTTTTCCGTTTTTCCGCTCTTTCGTTCGTTTCGTGAATGTAGTTACTGTCAGCCAGGCACACTATGTATTAGGATGGAATCATGTTATTCGTTTTTCTCCTTCATGCGTTTTTCATATTTGCGGAACAGAATGATCCGTTCGCATACCTGAGTTGAATTTTGTGTATGCAAATATAGTAGTGTGTGACAAAGTCGGTTAAACAAAATTTTCAAATTCTCTTCAGGTTGGATCGGTATACCGAAGAGCATGGCTTCACAGGATATCCTCTTTTTTTCCAGCGCATTGCATTGTTTTTGCATAGCTGCTATTTCAACACGTTCGATTATGTCGGCGATGGTGGTATGGACCTCATCAAATCTTCGATTCAGGCATGTTGTAATTTCTTCGAGCTTATGAAGAAATTCGTTTTGAATTTTAGATAATTCCTCTGAGAAGCTCTGACGCAGTGAAGAATATTGCTTGGAGAGCTGTTCCTCCAAAATCTTCACAGTGATGGGTAAACTATCATCGATCAGCTGTTTTATCGTAGGGGGAAACTGGGGAGGTGTAGAAAGCATGGTTTTGGCAGCTCTTGTTCGGAGATTCGAGGCAGACATGTTTTATTGTTTGATGGCCCGAAGAGACTTTGAAGCACAAGCGGTAAAGTTCAAACTGCGTCAGAAATTTAGATTTTAGATTTTACTTTGGTTATTGAGAAAAGTAAAGGAAATTTCAGGGTTTCCTTATTTAAAATGTTGAGGAAAGGGTCGCGCACGTATAAGAGCAAATTTCGCGATTTGTCACTAAGGCTTTTACTCACTTTTGCCAAACCGAACTGGAGACCGAGTTGGTCAATGTTCATTGACACAAGACTAGTCAGTCCTGTTAAGTCCTGCCTTGGGCTTGCAATTTTAGTCCTCATATACGAGGGGCGTTCAACATATTCTCGATATCGGGTGAAGCTGTGGTTGTATATATAAATTGACTTATTTATCAAGTAATACTATTATTTTAGTGCATTCATGTAAAATTTCATATAAATGTGATTATTAATTCGCGTTTTATCTCTAGTTAAACAGAATCATAATGGCAACTGAGACGATGATGGTGAAAATTGAGCATCGCGCTGTAATTAAATTTCTCACTAAGCAAGGAAAAAGTCAAAAACCTATTCATGAAGAGATGGTGGCTGTTTACCAGGGTTCCGCACCTTCATTATCAACTGTGCAAAAGTGGTCAAGTGAGTTCAAGAGAGGCAGGGAGAGCATTGAAGACGACCCCCGCTCCGGCGCCCCGGCTACTGCTTGTACGGGAGAAAGCATCAAAGAAGTCGAAAAACTTGTTCTTGAGGATGCCCGAATAAAAGTGAAAATGATGGCAGAGATCACCAAGCTTTCAATTGGTACCATTCACACCATTCTTCATGACCATCTTAACGTTTCAAAGGTCAGTGCAAGGTGGGTGCCACGAATGCTCACAGCGCCTCAGAAAAAAGTGAGAATCGCATGCTGTAGAGAGCTTTTGGAGATGTGTAGTGAGAACGCGGACGGTGTTATGGATCGAATTGTTACTGGGGACGAAACATGGGTCCACCACTATGACCCTGAAAGCAAACAAGAGTCCATGCAGTGGCATAAAAAAGGAACAGACCCCCCGAAGAAGTTCAAAGTCACTCCGTCTGCCGGGAAGCTCATGGCCACAGTTTTTTGGGACTCAAAGGGAATCTTGCTCATTGAGTACAAAAAAAAAGGTGAAACCATCAACGCCACATCCTACGCTTCCACTTTGCATAATTTGCGGGAGGAAATTAAAAAGAAAAGACGGGGTAAACTCGCAGCGGGTGTGTTGCTTCTTCATGACAACGCTCCTGTTCACACGGCGCGAGTTTCCAAGGCTGCTGCGCGAGATTGTGGTTTCGAAGAAATCCAACACCCACCCTATAGTCCAGACCTTGCCCCTAGTGATTATTTCCTGTTTCCGGATTTGAAAAAATGTCTTCGTGGAAAAAGATTTTCGGATGATGAAGAACTCAAGTCGGTATTTTGCAGAGAAAGAGGAAATTTATTTTTTTTGAGGGTTTAAAAAAAGCTTATCTCAAGATGTAACAAATGCATTGATGTTAAGGGAGATTATATTGAAAAATAAAAACAATTTAAATTGAATTCGCATTTTCCTTCATATCGATACCGAGAATATATTGAACGCCCCTCGTATAAGGATTATTGCTATTTTTAATAGCCACCACGAGTTGGTAAAGCAAGCACTTGATGTGAACTTGGAACGTTGTGCTACTGGCCCTGTATTTGGTTTAGGCAGATAGTAGTCACCCACTTAATCGTTATCCAGACCCGCAACACCATTGCTAACATGAAAACTGAACAGAAAGTTTCTTACGCTCCGTTTAGAGCTTAAAAAAAACGTGTACCTTATAAAAGCTTATTGATTTTATACATTACAACTAGTTATAAACAGCGAATTTTAAATTTCCACATCTAATTTTTCTTTTCTTTAAATTATAGTAAACCCTGGCGGTTGGGCACCAGCATCAGCTCTGCGAGCCATCTACAAACGTGAATACCCCAAGTTCCTAAAGCGTTTCACTTCTTATGTGATAGACCAGTGTAAAGATAAACCAATTATGTTCTGATACTTGCCATGTCTATTCTAATTGGTTTGATATTAATATAATAATAATAAAAAAAAAAAAAAAAAAAAAAACAAAATAAGCAAAAAAGCCGAAAACGGGGGAATCTGCACACTTTTCCTGTGAATCAGCTTTAGTGTATGCAAATTGAATTTGTTGAACAACAATCTTTTGTAATCGTATTTACTTTTTTGTTTTTATTTTTGTTTAAATATGTATGTATCTACTATTTTTATACAATGTGTAAAGAATATATTTAAATAAAACAACAAGTATAATTGTTATATTCTTAAGTGTAATTTTAAGAAAATTTGTCAAACAAAGTAGCTTCGAAACTCACGGCACGACAAGGAAACAAAACGTGGAACTGCTGCACTGCTAAACTATGATATCAAGTGTTTTTATTTTCATTTTCATTTTTTTTTTTTTTTTGATATTTTTTTACATCTAAACAATACATATACTACCTACTCTACACGTGTTCAAGTATTGTACGTAAATTTGTAAATGTAAAATCTCTCAACAACTTCTCGTGTCTTTATAGTTAAAAAATGAAAAAAAAAAAAAAATAAAATAAACTTATTTGTAAAAAAAAAACTAAATAAAAACAAAAACATATATGAGAAATGCCTTCCTGTATAACTGTACTTTTATTCTCTGTTTCTATACATCTTTTGTCAAATGTTTACAACAATTTATATGAACATTGATGAATTTCAAAAGCACATTAAACAAACACAAACCTTTTTTTTTGTAGATCGTAATTGTTTTTATTCTCTATGGGTACATGTACTATGTATGTATGCTATACATTGATAGCTTTAAATGTGATCAAAAATATAATTATAATCAAGTTTTTTTGATTAGATTTTCTTCTTCTTTTGTTTTGTAACAGAAAAGAAAAGATAAAGCAACTCGAATTTCTTGCAAGTTGGAGGTGTCTATATCAATGATCTTATGCTAAATCATTTTTACTGAGTTATAATAAAAAAAGAAATAAACAATTTACATATAAATTAAATGTTTATATACATCTATTAAAAGAAAAATTAAATAGAGGATTACTATTTGTTATACGTATAAAAAAGTATATATATATATTGAATAGAGTTAATGGCAAACTATTTAAAATAAAAGAACAATTATTTGAATGTCGTCTTGTTTTTTATGTTGAAATTATATCTCTTCTTCTTCATTTTTTAATCATTGAAATACAATTACTTCTAATGCTATATATTTTTCTCTTATATCTGCATTGCCGGCTCACGGTTTCCACACTTCAACAAACTGCCAACCGATGTGATCATATTGCGATCGATTCAAGGCACTCCTCCAGTGTTTTGGATCTTCAAACGTTCCGATCAGCTAATATCGTCTAGAACTTGTTGTAGCCAAGATATTGATGCCAGCGGAACATTGTGAGAAAGTTGAACATCGGATGGCTACAATCGTAAAAGACCGACATGGTTATTTCCGACTGAGTTTCCCTTAACCTCTCGAACAGCCCTATGCCGACAGCATAGCTCGAAAAAGACCAGCAGCATAGAGCAATAAGAGAGGCCGCTTTTGATGTACCGCTCCATCAATGAAACCCCTCGTTCGATGACGAATGCAGACAGACAAATCTAGAAAACTAGCTGATGTACCGAGTTCACGAGTAGAAAAGAAGGGAAGAACGTAAACTCCACAGAAGAAAAAAGAGGAAGCACAAGAAGCTCTCGATCAAAGCCATAGAAAGGTGTAAAACCTGAACAGAAATCTGCAAGGATGTATAAGAAAACCTCATAGTAGAACCACAGTGGGTGCTAAGAATCTGGAAAGATTATTTCAGCTGAGTGCTGACCATTAAACGGCGATGACGAACAACATTACTTCGCAACAATTTCCAAGCTTAAATCTATCAAAGCTGGTGAACCCGATGGTTTTACTGCCGAGCTGTTTAAATCAGCAAGTATTGATTGGATACGGAGCATACACCAAGTCATCTCTAAAATCTGGGTCGACGATAGTATGCCCGACGAATGGAACCTCAGCATTGTGTGTCTGATCCTACAGGGGAATAGTTCTACTCATCATCGCATAAAATCCTGATTGCCGCATTATGTGAACGCCTAAGAGCCCTCGTCAACAATGGCCAGAAAAGCCCAACATACCATATATCAAATTTTCCCATTACGGCAGATCTTGAAAATGAAACGGAGTTCCAGATCGATACATACCACCTCTTCATCGATTTTAAAGCCGCATACGACATAATCCATAGAGGCAAACTATACAGAGCCATGCCCAGTTTTGACATGCCAAACTCATTCGACTACGCAGGATGACGGTGGAGAATTCATGTTGCCCCGTCAAGGTCGATAATGACGAATTCGCTGTCAGAAAAGGACTTAAACAAGGCGACGCGTTGTTGTAGCGCATTGCTACTGTGCCACAGTGTGGTTCATTTTGACTTTTTTGCTTGCAAAAATCATAACTCTTAAGCGAATAAAGATATCGTGACAGCTGTCTTTTCTGCTTAAAAGAAATTCCCATGGCATTTTGAAATTGAATTTTGAGAAAAATGATTTACTGGGTGTTTCGGAATCTTCTGCTGAAATGAGACTTTCTCACCCCAGGGGATAAACATAATATTTTGCTTTGAAAGTATCCAAAGTCCATGATTGAAGTAATAACAGCTAATTCGAGTAAAACAGCGATGAATTAAAGTAAACGAACCATTGTTTAAATGTTTTGTTTTTTAGGTGTATCAAAAGAGCTTTTTTTTTTATTTTGTAGCACATCAGAGTACATAATAAAATATTTCAGTGATTCATTTCAACTCGAACAGTGGAGAAAAAAAGTAAACGGACCAACAATTGCAATGAAAACAAATCAGGTTTTGTGGAAACTTTCGTCAACATCCGGGGTAATGTCTAATAAACTTATCCTTTCAGGAGAGTATTGTGCTTTGAAATCTTTTTCAGGCCTAACTTGCCTTAACGAAGAAATTAGTGGGTCCGATCAAAGAATATATAATTACCAAGAAGACGCGTCTCAAACCAATTTTTGCTCTGGAAATTTTTGAATGGCGGGTTCTAATATCACGACCCGCTCTCAGAGCTTTTGGGTTTTCGAGAGAAGTTTTATTTATTCTCTCTTGTGTCTCATTCGCTTCGTTGATGCGTCCGTAGATACAAGTGAGTATTAGAGTTATTTTTAAGGTGTTTAGCGTGGCTTGTGTTTTTTTTTAAGATTCGTAGTTTGATATGAATTCTAAATAAATAATAAAATGATGTATTTTTAACTGCAATGTCTCGAAAAGCTTAAAACCAGAAGCGAAGATGTTCCAGTTTCCACTTGGGACAAATTTGGAGAGAAAAATGTGGTATTAATGTAAATACTCATAATTCCAGAAAAAAACTACTATTCATTTGTAATCTTCCCTCAAGATATTGGAAATAAGAAATTAAAAAAAGGAGCTGTTCCATCCTTTAATTTAACCTTTCATGTCAATAATGATGATCCTGAGATTTTTTTACCTCAAAGAAGAAATTCTTTGTGCAGGAATTTATCTATTGTTTGTTCAAAATACGAAAAATTAATTAAAACTGCTGCCATGTACAGAAAAAAAATATTGATTTAGGAAAGCAAAACAAAAATTAAAAAAAATAAAGCTCAAAGATGCTTTAAAAAATACAATATCATACGAAAAAAGAACGATTAAACATGTTACTAAATTAAGTAACACTAAAACTTATATAAGCTCTTTAAATACAGTGTGTCCACTAATTCGTTGACGATAATTTGGGAAATGATTCCTGGACATATTCTAAAAAAAAAAATCGTTCTGTAGTAAGGGTCTAAGACTTTATTTTTAGAAGAAATACCAGCCTTTATAACGGCGTTTACATGAAGTTGATATCTTGTTTGAGTCTTTAGATATCCAATTTCTAAGCCTGTTCCATTTTCATTGCCCATGCTAATTTTCGACTTTGAGGTCACTTTTCTCCAGAAAATGCCTGATTAACATAACGTTTTACTATTTTTTTCTTATAAAAGTAACAATAATAAAACAAAAAATCATCATTAAATTTGCACAAAAACCCACAGATTTTATGATACTTGGAAAAACCTGTAGCAGTTAAAATTTATAAAAAATGTTTTTTTTTGCTTTAAGCTCCAAAGGCTATGAATAAAAATGATTTTGTGTGGTCTTAGGTAGTTTTTATTTTATGTGTATACTAAAACAGTTATAACAGGTGCTCAAAGTGTCCTCCTTGGATTTGTATGCATGC
Source organism: Volucella zonaria (assembly GCA_963966105.1). NCBI lineage: Eukaryota > Metazoa > Arthropoda > Insecta > Diptera > Syrphidae > Volucella > Volucella zonaria. The sequence continues at coordinate 80,817,673 of OZ014534.1, read as the reverse complement.
TAGATCCCGTTTTTGGATTGCACTGCGAATGTTTATTGATGCTAACTGCTGCCTCACTTTTGATGACGCTTCGAGAATACGATCTTCCAATTCAATTAAAGTTGCTATTTCGGTTGAATAAACAAGTTCTTCATTCTTCCCCATACAAAAAAATTAAATACTGTAGGGTCAGGAGATCTTGCGGGCCAGTGAACCGGTCCATTTCTTCCTATCCAACGGTTATCGTACTCTTCATCTAGCCAATCCTTAACCTCACGACCATAGTGGGCTGGAGCACCGTCCTGTTGAAAATATGATGAAGCTAGTTGAATCAGTGGAATGTCCTCCAATAGTTCTGATAAATCATTTAGCGAAAACTCCAGATAGTTTGTAGAATTCAGCCTAGGTGGTAGTTTGAAGGGGCCGATTAACTTGTTTCCAAGTACACCTGCCCACATATTGACGCTGAATTTGTATTGAAATGATTTATGTCTCATTGTATGTGGATTGTCTACAGCCCACGTATGAAGATTATGAAAATGTGTGATCCCATCTCTTGTAAATTGAGATTCGCCCGTCCAAAGAATTCTGCTAATAAACTGGTTGTCATCCAAGCTCCGCTCCAGCAACCAGTTAAAAAACTCAAGTCTGTTTTCCAAATCATTGTACACTGTACAGCTGTATGGTGGTATGGATAAAGATTTTGCCCAAGCAGTACATTAGAAATTTTATGTCTGGAAACATTGAATTGTAAAGCTAAACGTCTGATGCTGATTGATGGATCAGTTGCAACAGCATCCAGTATTCTTTCATCAGCCGAAATCCAACTCTTCTGAGAATTTTTAAGGAACAGGGTAAGGAAATGAGGATTTTGACAGGTAGTCAAATAAAAGAGCACGCTGTTGTTGGTGGCATGTACAAAACAGTGAAATTTTCGTCGATCGATTGCAGATCTTCTTCAAGTGGATGCGCTGGTGCATTATCAAGAAATAAAAGTACCTTTAACGGAAAGTTTTTTTTTCAATAAAAATTTCTTTACTTCGGGAATGAAATGTCCTTTTAGCCACTCTAAAAATATTGGTCTTGTAACCCAAACATATCTTTGACCTGTGTAATGGACTGGTAACTTTTTGGCTGTTGCTTTACCAACAACCAGCAAAGGCAGTTTGTGCGTTCCGGTTGCGTTTTCGCATGACATAAATGTGATCCTCTCCTTCGGTACTTTGGAACCTGGGGCCCTACTCTCTGACCCAGACTCCAGCGTTTTGTCTGGTATCTTTTTCCAGTATAGCCTGATTCGTCAGCATTATAGATTTGATCTGCAATCAGATCTTTTTCTCTACAAACGTCCATAAATTTTTCCTACAAAGAATGGCTTCATAGCTGCTTTATTATTCGACAATTTCTCACCGGTATACCATACCTTTTCTTAAAATTATTTAACCATCCTCTACTGGCAACAAACTTTCCTTTTTCAAGTCTATCTTGGAAAAATTTGGCCTATTGCATCAATACTTCATCTGACAAAGGGATGTTCTTTCTTCGCTGCTCTAAAAACCACGTAAATAAAGCATCTTCAAGCTTGGAGTTTTCAGGAGTTTTTAAAGTTTTTCTGGTGCCTGGACCCTTTTCTGTGTTTATTTTAAATGATTTTATTTTTGCCTCCTTGCTTTTAATGTCAAAAATAGTGAATTTTCCAACGTTATACTGCATTGCAAGGACAGATAACGAGATACCTTGCTTAATCTTGTCCAAAATCTCGCACTTTTGTGATATTGTTAATGTGATGTTTCCTTTTCTTCGATGTTGAAGCCATAATTTAAAAAGCACACAAAATGGTCGAAAACGCAACAGTGTTAAATAAAACAAAACTGCGCGACAAACCGACTGTAAAAAATGTGAGCCAGATTCAATAAATTAAACAGTTTTTACTGACATCACTTTTAAAACAATTGATAACTGATGACTTATGACTTAAGATCCTCCCTCGTCATCTCGTTGTAGCTGTCCACCCTGAAGATATGCAGTTACACCTACGCAGTAAGCCTGCAGTTATCCCTTTGGCCTACTGCGCAACCAAAAATGTACGATCCCCTTTTGTTGTTGACGATGATGATTGACAGCTAAAGAGTTGTAAGTGGTAGTGGACGGGCTCCCAAATCGGAAGGTTCGGTGTTCGAATCCCAGCCTCGCCCGAAAGACATTTCATCCATTTTTTTAGTTAACGAAAATCAAGTAAGACGAGTAGTTGACTAGAAATCAATATCAATCCAACTTCCACTAAGAGTTTAGACTACCCATTAAATGTTGGACGCCACCCATAGAGCGAAATAACCACTGAGCCCAAACATCTTTCTTTCTCTCTCTATCCCATTTTCCAAAAAACTTAACACATGCTGAGGCATTATAAATGTATTCATACCCACTTTAGTGTTAAGTTCTTTGAAATAAAAAAACAATGGTCCTGGATTGAGATGTCATCCTCCACGATTTATGATCCAAATGTTTGTATCTGAAAAAGTAAGGCCCGGTGAACATAAGCTGCAAAATAGATAGGAAGAAATACGTTACTGCTCATGTGCACCGGTCCTAAGGGAACAGACTTAGTTTTGCGAGGTGTGTGTAGCACTGCGAGTGACAGTAGATGTCAAGTTAAATCAATTCTTCGAATTTTCGATCTCGTTCCCGGACCCAAGGGGGTCATTCGGATTAGCGAGTTCCTGTTGTAGTTGAATTTTTGGTTTTAGTTCTCCTGGAAAATGGATGAAATAAAAACGAAAAGCAAAAGAAAAACTAGTTAGTGAAACTGAATTTTAAGAAAAAAAATTTTGTTTTTAATAAAAATTTTGATATTGAAATTTTATTTTTCAAAAACCGTTCATTATAAAAACTTGAAATTAAAATAAGATTGAAGAATGAAATGTTAGCTTTAAAAACTGGTTATTCTATATGCCTTAGTAAATTTTTTATATATTTTTTTTCATTTTAAGTCCTTTTTCTACTAAATTGTCCCACCCTCCCTAACGGGGGGGAGATAGACCGCCTTCTATACAATTTTTTCTTCTCTTAAGTCAACCTAGACTTTAGTCGTATCATATGAGGAATTTATTGGCAAACAAATTTGACCAAAGTGAATTTTCTGAAGAAATATCTTAGATAATGTTTAAACAATGTAAATAGTTAAGTCCCCGCTCCAAAATGGTTGTGATTGAAAAAAAAGAAGACAAACCATCGTATTTATTAAAATAAAAAGAAACATTATTTGCTCAGGAAATGTTTTTGTTCTTATTTTCCACTTCGTCACCTGGAGCCCAATTCCGCAAGTGTGATTTTTGCCTAATCATCTGTCCTTGTCTTAACGTATTAGCGTCGTCCGAATGAGAATGTTGAACATCGTTGCTTGGTGTCCCTGGTTCTTTATTTATTATTAAGTCGATAGGCACATTTGCTCTTGAGAGAATATTATGCAGAACAACACATGTCTTTATAATTTTTCCCGCTAGTATTCTGTGCAAAAAAAGGCACCGAAATCTGCTTTTTAAAATTACGATAAAGCGTCCTGTCATACATCTGGTGGTTTTATGAGCAATGTTGTACTTTTCCATTGCTCTATTAGATGTTGTGATTAACCATGGCTGCTGTGGAAATCCACCATCTCCCAGCAGCCAAAAATTCCTTTTTCCTTCCGCATACTTTTTCTTAAAAAATTCTTGTATAGCTGAACGGCGCCATATGTATAGGCATCATGTCAGGTCCCTGGAAACCTTGCATTCGCATAACGAATTCAGTATTTTGATTCACAAATTAAAGCACATTTATTGAATGACCTCCTTTCCGACAATAATTAGCGTATTCTAGGTCGTACTTCGGTGCAGTTATCTTAATGTGAGTTCCATCTATAAGTCCTACAACCCCGGGTAAAGATGCTACATTGTAGAACTCTGTTTTAATTGTGGCTTGCTCTTGCTCGTCCGGAAATGTAACATATTCATGCGCTATTTCACTAAGAATTTCTGTTACTTCGTGGATACAGCGATGAACTGATGTCTGAGATATACAAGCCATGAAATCTTGTCCAACTGCTCGCTTATAATTTCCTGTGGCAGATTGCCGCTCATTACTATAAAAAATGTGTTGAACTTTTCCAAGAAATTCCAAACAAACATGCTTTGGGAAACGAAACAAGTCGATAAATTGCTGTTCTATTGTTTCTTCAAATGGATCACGAGAATTTCTGATATGTCTTCTGATAATTATTACTTTTCTCCTGTGGAAATATAAATGATAAGTCACAAAACAACTTTATTCAAAATAATTTAATATACCGATTGCATCATCTAATAAGACTCCTTACAATTCCGTTATTTGTAGAGCTCATTTTCACTTTTAATAAACACTCTTTCAATTAAATTGCAAACAAAAGTTGTGCCATTAATTATTTTCTTTATCTACGATTCAATAAAAATGAAAAACCAAACGTCAAACTGAATTCAGCTCACTCCGTTGACAAAAAATTATTCACTCAGCACATTCAAACTCACGGCATGTTGCGGAATCGCACAAACTGCAACATGTGTACACGGACAGTGAATTTGAGTTTTGTTATGCGGAATTCGGCCCCTGTTTTCATGAAGCAATCCAGTAAAAAAGAAAAAAAAAATTTGCGCACTTCAAATTCAACGCACAAGAATGGAAGAATGGAATTGGATATTGTCATGGAAATAGGGGAAAGGCGTCGAGAATCAAGGTTGTGTAAGAAAGAGTTTCCTCAAATATTTTTTGTTTCGTTTCTTATTTTATTATTTGAGACAGTCAATACTTCTTGGTAATTATATATTCTTTGGTCCGATGAGGCTGCAAATATGTTGAAAAGGTCTTCATCTCTACCGCATCCTGGAAACGTACTTTAATATCTAATATATTGGGATATCCGCTTAAACTGTTAGCAGCGTCACCTATAAGTGAAAAGTAGAAGACGCATCCATTGGAAGAATAGGTAAAATTTTCTGACAACGGATGGCGAATGTTCTGGCAAAATGGAAAGCAGTGTGAGAGCTAGTTGGTACAGAATGTTCTCGAAAGATGGCAGGGAGTAAAAAGTGAACTTATAAAAGTGATTTAAGAGAAGTGATTAAGTGGTTTAAGTAAAAAATTAAGAAAAGTAAAAGTGTTTGATAAAAGGGATTGAATTTCAAATTGTAATTGTATTGAGTAAAGCGATTTTGTTGAAAGAAATAAGTTCTATTATTTGAACCCACACAAACATTTTACAATTTATTTCTTTTAGTCTTTATTTTTGGATTCCTGGGCTTCTTCTGACAATTCTCCAAGTGGTATCGATTGATACTCGATTATATTTTGACTATAAGCCAACATTTTATGAAGAGTAGGTGTGAGTTGTTTTTGGGGATATTTTTGCTTTAGTATCTCTGTTGTTTTCTTGGCAAACTTCCCAAACCTGACAGTTTTAACTTCTTTCCTGCAACTGAAAAGAGTAAGTATTATTTCAAGCCTAGATACGAGGGCGGGTCAATAAGTCAATAAATTTTTGAATTTCTGACCTCTTTACTGAAACAGCAACACTGCTCCTGTCAACAGGCATTTGTCAGTTGACTCCTGTCAAAATTTAAACTTGCTGCGTCAGTTAGTTTGTGTTTGACAGCTATTTTTATCAGACTACTCACTAATTTGAGGAGAAAATGGAAAAAAATGAATTTCGTGTGCTTATTAAGCATTATTTCTTGCGAAAAAAAACCATTACCGAGACCAAGGCTAAGCTTGATAAATACTATGGGGACTCTGCACCATCGATTTCAATGGTAAAAAAGTGGTTTACTGAATTTCGTTGTGGCCGTACAAGCACTGAAGATGCCGAACGTCCTGGACGCCCAGTTGCGGTCTCTACACCCGAAACAATCGAAAAAATTCACGATATGGTGTTGGCCGACCGAAGATTGAAAGTGCGAGAGATTGTGGAAGCCGTAGGGATCTCGCATGGCTCAGTGGTTTCAATTTTGAATGATCACTTGGGCATGAGAAAGCTTTCCGCAAGATGGGTGCCGCGTTTGCTCACAGTCGACCACAAACGCAATCGTGTAACAACTTCACAGGAAGGTTTGGCGTTGTTTAATCGCAATATGGAGGAGTTTTTGCGCCGTTTTGTAACCGTGGACGAAACATGGATCCATCACAACACACCAGAGAACAAACAACAGTCAAAACAGTGGGTTTCTAAGGGTGAATCGGCGCCAAAGAAGGCCAAGGTGGGTTTGTCAGCCAATAAAGTTATGGCGACTGTTTTTTGGGATGCACGCGGGATAATCCACATTGACTACCTTCAAAAGGGAAGAACAATCAATGGGGAATATTATGCCAACTTATTGGACCGATTCAATGACGATTTGAAAAAAAAAACGACCTCATTTGGCCAAGAAAAAAGTTCTTTTCCACCAAGACAATGCAAGGGTGCACACATGTGCAGTTGCCATGGCAAAAATCCATGAATTGGGCTATGAATTGCTCCCTCATCCACCCTATTCTCCAGATTTGGCTCCGAGCGACTACTTCTTGTTCCCAAACCTGAAGAAATGGCTTGGTGGAAAAAGATTTGACTCCAATGATGAAGTCATCTCGTCATTTTGAGGACCTCGACAAATCATTTTTTTTGGAAGGGATAAAAAAATTGGAGAAGCGTTGGACAAAGTGTATAGAGCTCAAGGGAGACTACGTTGAAAAATAAAATTATTTTTTTATCAAAAAATCTGTGTTTTAATCCAAAAGTCACGGACTTATTGACCCGCCCTCGTACCTCTCTATTGACCCTAGTTATAAAAGGTGACCAGATAGCAAAGATAATTTTTCCAATTGTTATATAACAGCAGCTGTCAAAGTTACCAATGACATCCAGCTGTCAAAATATTCAGTAAGGTTTACCATTTCATCATGTATCGTTTTACGCTTGCCGAACGTACACACATTATTAAAAAAATTTTATCGAAATTCCGGCTCAGTTGTAAATACGCAACGTGAATTTCGTTGTGAGGTCGGTCATGGCTTCAGTGTGCAAGCAATTTGTCGCACCGTGGAAAAGTTTGAGTACATTCTTTTCGATCCTAAGCCACCAACCAGACAGAGATTAGTGCGAAATAAAAAAAACATAGCTTCCGCCGTAGCGGCCAGTATCGAAGAAGACCTAGAAATTTCGATTCGGCGCCAACAAGCTGAATTGCGCATTGCCAGAGAGTCAACCCGGGATATTTTGTGGTTGGATTTGGGCTTATATCTGTATAAGATTGTGCTGACGTAAGATTTGAAGCCGGGTGATCATAGACAACGCCGGGAGTTCGCTAATTGGGCGCTGAAATGTTGGCTGGAGATCCGGATTGTTACTAAAAAGTCATCTTTTCGGACAAGGCACATTCTTGGCTCAGCGGCTATGTCTACAAGCAAAATTACCGCTACTGGAGCGAACATAATCCACAAAGATTGACTGTTTGTGGCATGGCATGGCAGCGTCATCGGACCTTATGTCTTTCGAAAAGAGGAAGAAGATGGTCTTAGGTATAGAGCGATGTTAACCGACCTTCCGTGGTCAGAGCTCGACAACATCGATATATCCGAGCTGTGGTTTCAACAAGACGGCGCTATATGCCATTTGAAATTCGGCGACTGGGTTATTCCACTACGAGTGTTCATCAATTGGCTGCAGCTATCATGCGGTTTGACACCACTCGATTATTTTCTCTGGGGCTACTTCAAGTCTTTAGTCTACGCTAATAAACCTTGGACGAGCTCAAGGCCAACATTCGACAAGCTATTGCCGAAATAACGCCGCACATATTGGACCGGGTCATCAAAAATTGGACCGACTGCTTGATGCACTGCCAGCGAAGCCGAGGCGATCTTTTGAATGATGTGCTATTCTGTTAGAAAATAGAAGAAAAGTTTTACAATAAAAGTAACTTGGTTTATTTGAATTTACAAAAACGACTTGACAACACAAAAGTCCGTTGAAGAATGAGAGTTTTAAAAATGACAGAGTTATACATGAATAAGAATAGGTGTGTTCAACAATGTTTATTTAACACCTCCCCTCATTTTTAACACATTTAATGTTGTTTAATTTCAATAGAAAAAGAAATTTAGAAAATGTTGAAGATGGCAATGCTTTCGTGAGGATATCAGCTTTCTGTTCCTTTGTAGATATGTACTTGATGTCTTTGTGATTTTGGTTTTGCAGTTGACAAAACGCGCCACATGTTCATAGTACCCCGGCGTTAAATCCCGGACCCTACAAATTAATTTGCATCGTTCCCTTAATAATAATAATAATCAAAATATCGTTGTTATCCATTATATAGACACACGGATCTGCTAGGCATTGTTGAAGATCGAATTTGTTAAGAGTATCTTTAAATTTAGCATTCCAAACTCATAGAGCCTGTTTAAGACCATGCAAACTTTTTTTCAGCTTCCAGATTTTATTATGATGTTCTAACATATGTCTGGAGGTGGAGTCACATAAATTTGGTCTTTTAATTCGCCATACAGGAAACTAGTTTGTACATCAAATTGGCGCATGTCAAGTTGTTTGTGAGCTGCAATTGAAAATAAAATTCTTAAAGAATCAAACCTTACCACTGAAGCGATTGTTTCCTTGTAGTCGATGCCAGGTTTCTGAAAACATCCTTGTACAGCAAGCCTTGCCTTGTAGCGACTTGGTAAATAATTGGCATCTATCTTCCTTTTGAGAATCCATTTAGTTTGAATTAGCTTCATCCATGTTTGACGTTCGAGTACTTCGTACGTGTCCGATTCTCGGAGTGATTTCAACTCTTTAGTCATAGCCCGTAGCCATTGAGATTTTTCATTGCCAAATATAACCTCATCATAAGTCGGACTTCCTTCGGTTGCAGCTAAAGCACACATATTGGTGGTGATCCTATTCCTCAACGGGTAACGCTTGTCTGTATCAGTCTCTTCGATTGAGCTTGCAATATCTTTAGAGGTAACATCTAGAGGATCATCCATCGGAAATTCAACTTAAGCTCCACTTGATCTTCGCTAGGATGGCTATGTTAAGGATTTTGCGAAGACTCGGATTCAAAAATGTTGAATGTTACGGCGCTCTTTTGGAATATGATTAAAATGCACTTCATCCGAAAGTAATAAGAGATTTGTAACTGGGAGCTTCATTCTTCAGCAACTCTAAAGGCGATTTCCAGTTGTTGGATCGAACGGGACAAATATTTCAAATCTTCACAGCTGTATTGACAGCTTCTGCCCAAAGTGACTGAGGGGTACCGCAATCGTAAAGCATCGAGAGAGCAGTTTCCTTTATTGTGTGATTTTGCCTTTCAATAAAGATGTTGAAGTCTCATGATGAACACGGTGCTTTGCCAAAATAGATTTGAACGATCTGCACACAAACTCTAAACCATTGTCTGTTCTCACCGCTTTCACTGTGATGGAGCTGGCGCGTGCTTTCGTTAGGAATTGATCAAACTTGGATGCAGTATCCGACTTCTCTTGTAGGAAATAGACTCGCGTGTAGTTTGAAAAATCATCTTTGATGAGCAGAAAATATTTGGAACCTCCAAGGGAAGAAATCTGCCTCGGTCTACAGAGATCTGCTTGCACCAATTCAGCTGGTTCTTTCTTTCTTGATTTTTCACCTTCCACGAAACATTGTCGACGAGATTTTCCTAAAGCACATCCCTTGCAGAAGAATTTTTCACATCCACTGATAGCAAGTTGTTTGTTCAGATTTGATTGCTTGATGGCGTCGACTCTCAGATGTCCAAGGAGCTTGTGCCATCTTTCAATGCTGGAACTTACAGAAGCATTTGCAAAATTCGGTGGGACAATATTCAGGCAAAGTTTATACAGCCGAGCAGCTTCATATCGTTGCCCAACTAGAAGAGTCTGTCCGTTTCTTTTAACTTCCGCACGACCATTCTTGAAACTCGTAGTAGCACCATGCATATCAGCTGAGCTTACGGAGAATAAATTGAATCCAATGCTGGGAACAAAAATTACATCCATTTGTGTGTGAAATTGCACCTTACCTGAGACATCGGATTTAATTTTTACATCGCCGATTCCTTCTGCATACACCGTTTCCATGTTTCCTAAACAAACTGGATATTGACGCTCACCAACAGCTCGGAAACTACTGAACGCTTTCCGTTCTAAACACATGTGGCTCGATGGTCCAGAGTCAGCGGCATTCTTTCCACCAATGTCCGCGCTTCTTGTAAGAACTACAAGTCTTCTGCTTACCTGCTACGGATATCTTTTTCTTATTGCGATGAATCAGGGCCTGGTCTGTAGAAGAATCATCTGTTTTTTCCATAAGAAGCATCTCCTCTTTCATCAAATGCTTTGTCAAGTTTTGGAGTGTTTGTTCCGGTTGGGCCACAGAATCCCACGTTGATCTAAAATGCTTGAACTGTGATGGAAGACTACAGATGATTTTTGTTATGATGGCTGATTCTGCCATTGGAGCACCCAGTTCCTCGAGCTGCTTTGCCATTTGTTCTATAGCCGATATGTGGCTGGACATGTTGTCGTCTTCCGATTTTCGGTATTCATAGAACTTCTGTTGAAGTGTGCTAAGTGATATTCCAGACCTCTGCTAATAGATGGAAGAAAGTTTAGTCTACATTTTAGCTGCATAATAACTTGTCACCAAAAATTTCATTTGATTAAAGTCCATAGACGAAGTGATTATTGGTTGTGCCCTCTTGTCTTCAAACTTGAAACTTCCAGAGCGAGTAATCGTTCCATTAAATTTATGTAAATCAATACTTTTGTCTATTTTGGTTAAGTAAAGCCTTTTCAGCAGATGTTGCAACAGTTATAATTCGTGCTGATAACGTGTTAGAAAATAAAAAAATAAAAGTTTTACAACAAAAGTAACTTGGTTTATTTGAATTTATAAAAACGACATGCCAGCACAAAAGTCCATTAACCCTACAAGCCGAATCTACGTCGTTTTGACGTATGCCCCAACGAAAATACGCCATCTCTTTCACACGCACGACTGAATTGTCGCGACCGCGACAGAAGACGGTTGCGTCGCTTCGGTAACTGCCGCCATTTTGTCGTAATAACATTATTGCACGTACATTTGACGTATGTTTGGGTTTTACGTAACTTTTGCAAATGTTCAACGTCTTGTAATACTCGTATTTTGATTTTTTGTTAGATTATTCTTTTTCTCAAATTTCTCAAATGATACTTCTCTTTTAGTGACTATGATACGAGTACAATGGCGTCTCGTCAACAGTTAAATGAAGATAAAATAGCAGATATACTCGTATTGAAAAATGAAGACGATTTTTCGCCGAACGATACCGACTCTGAAGAGGAAGATTGTGTTATTGAAGACGATGTGAGAAGTGACATTATGCTGAACGACATAAGTGATACAAATCCGATAAACAGTCTAGAAGAGGACCTCGAGAACCTTAACTCTTCTTCAGGAGCCGATAATATTGAAGTAACACCATCGATTTCACGCACAATTATTACTTTACCTCACCGTTAAATTCGTGGAAAAAATGGAAAAACTACATATGGTCTACAATAAAAAGACGGTCCACGGGCAGAACCTCAGCTATAAATATTGTACGCACAATTAGAGGACCCACTCGTATGTGTAGAAATATTGTCGACCCTTTGCTTTGCTTTCAACTTTTCATCAAAGAAGAGATCGTTGAGCAAATTGTTAAGTGGACAAATGTGGAAGTGATACAAAAACGTGTCAATTTGGAGGAAATCTCAGCAAGCTACAGGGATACCAATGAAATGGAGATCTGGGCTCTGATAGGAATACTCACATTTACGGCTGTTATGAAAGCCAACCATCTTTCGACTGACGAACTGTTCAATGCCTCATTCTCTGGCACTCGATATGTTTCTGTAATGAGCCGCGAGAGATTCGAATTTTTGTTGAGGTGTTTGAGAATGGACGCTTAAATTACTAAGACCAATTTCACGTCAAGAAGACGCTTTCATACCTGTGAGAAAAATATGGGAGATTTTTATCAACCACTGTAGACTATCCTACATACCTGGCACTAACTTGACTGTAGATGAACAGCTGTTGGGTTTTTGCGGTCGTTGTCCTTTCCGCATGTACATACCCAATAAACCGGATAGATATGGAATAAAATTTCTAATGATATGTGAAGGTTCCACAAAGTACATGGTAGATGCTATACCTTACCTCGGTAAAAGCACAAAGACAAGTGGTCTGCCATTAGGCGAGTTTTATGTAAAGGAGTTAACTAAAACAGTACACGGAACAAATAGAAATATTACCTGCGACAACGTCTTTTCCACTAGCTGAGAGTTTGCTAAAGACTCCATACAATCTAACTTTAGTGGGAACCATCAGGTCAAACAAGAGAGAAATGCCAGAAGAAGTAAAGAACTCACGTTCGGCCGGTGGGTTCTTCAATATTTTGTTTTGATGGGCCTTTGACATTGGTATCTTATAAACCCAGGCCATCCAAGATGGTATTCTTATTATCATCATGCGATGACGATGCCGTAATTAATCAAAGTAGTGGAAAGCCGGATACGATATTGTTTTATAAAAGGAGGCGTTGATTCTTTCGACTAAATGTTTTCTTCTATGTCTTCTAACAGAAAGACTAATAGGTGGCCAATGGCTGTATTTTACGGCATGCTGAATATGGCCTTCGTGAGTTCCTATCCTATATTATATAAGTATACTGTCACAATAAACTGGCCATAAAAGATAAACCACTAAGCCGAAAAGATTTTATGAATAAGTTAAGCACAGACTTGACAGCGCCGTGGATGCAAAAACGTCTGGAGGAACCTACATTGAAGCGGAACTTACGTGATAATATAACAAATATATTGAAAACTGTCCCACAGTCAGAAACAGATACTTCCTGTGATGAGCCTGAACCAAAGAAACGACGCTATTTTGGGGGGTTTTGCTCCTATAAAAAAAGGAGGATGACCAAAACCAGTGCTCCAAATGCAAAAAAGCAATATGCGGAGAACATAATATTGATATTTGTCAAGACTGCGTATAAGCTTTTTTTTCCATAGTTTATATTGGGTCTACAAGTAAGTTCCAGCGTTTGTCAGAGATGGCGCCACCAGTGGATCCCGGGCAGAAATGTCACACCCATGTGTTTTATTTGTAGGTTTTGTATCTGTCAACAACTTTGCAGCGTTATATTTGAGCAGTTCTATCGGTGTCGTACATTTTATCGAGCAAAATCATGGCAAGTTTCCAGCCAAATAAACGTCATTTGCGGGAAGTGCTGCTTTTATTCTTTAATATGGAGAAAAATGCGGCTGAGGCCTATCGTTTACTTTCGGAAACTTATGGGGCGGAATGTATTGGTGAATCGACGTGCCGCGAGTGGTTCAAACGGTTCAAAACTGGTGATTTTGGAGTTGAAGACAAAGATCGCCCCGGAAAGCCGAAAAGTTTTGAAGACGAGGAATTGGACGCTTTACTGGATGAGGATCCGTTTCAGATTCAAGAAGAACTTGCTGCTTCATTGGGCGTCACGCAACAAGCCGTTTCCCTGCGCCTAAAAGCACTGGGATTCATTCAAAAGGTTGGAAACTGGGTGCCGTACGAATTGAAGCCAAGAGACGTCGAACGTCGATTTTCCGAAATGTCCGAAATGTTACTGCAGCGGTATAAAAATAAATTATTTTTGCATCGTATTGTCACTGGTGGTGAGAAATGGATTTATTATGATAATCCTAAATGCAGAAAATTGTATACAAAGCCCGGCGAGCCCGCCCAATCGACGCCGAAACGAAATATTCACGTGAATAAGGTCATGCTCTGCATATGGTGAGATCAAAAGGGTGTCGTATACTACGAACTGCTTCCGAGTGGTGAAACCATCAAAGGACCATTATATCGAACCCACCTAATTCGTTTGAAGCGGGTATTAAAAGAAAAACGGCCAGAATATGAAACCAGGCATGAGTCCGTCATTTTTCATCACCACAACGCTCGGCCACATGTTGCGGTTTCGGTGAAAAACTATTTGGAAAATGGTGGATGGGAAATTCTGCCCCACCCGCCTTACAGTCCAGACTTGGCACCAACCGACTACCACTTGTTTCGTTCGATGCAGAACGCTCTTACGGGAATACGCTTCAACTCAGTAGAGGAAATCAAAAATTGGCTCGATAAATTGCCAGAAAGATGGGGAAAAGTTGTAGCTTCCGATGGTCGATACTTTGAATAAAGCATTGTAACTATGTTTTCATAATAAAACTTCAAATTGTGGAAAAAAACGCTGGAAACTTACTTGTAGACCCAATATTTTCAATTTCAATTTCAATTTTTCAATTTTTTATTTATAAATCGTAGTACAAGTAAGATCATAAGTCTTTTATAGTACGTAAAGCTCGTGGAAAAACAATTAGATTTCAAATCAAACTTAGTTAAATGAGCACAATTAAGAAAAATTAATTAATTCAATACAAATTAAAATACAATAAAATATTATAATAAAAATACATTATAATTGTAAAAATAATAAATACTAAAATAGGAAAAGGTAATTAAAACTAAGCAAAGAAGGAAGAAGAGGAGATAAAAAGAGAATAGTAGAAAAAGGAAGACCAAACTATAAAAATTAGAACTTTGAAGAACATACATACATAGACTTATAGCAAGTGCATTTAATGCCCTTTTGAACTGCTTCGCTCCTACTATTTGCTTTATACTGATTGGTAGAGTGTTCCAGAATCTAGTGGTGTGGACGTGAAAGAGGCGCGACGTGTTCAAATACTGAGATGATGGTGTTATTAAGTTTAGTGTACGTTGCGAATGTGCAAATTGAAGTTTTGAAAATAGATACAATGGTGATCAACAACATCTCAATTCCCAAAATTTTTGAAATGTACACCTCAGGACTAACTTATGAAAATAGTATATGTGGGCATGTCTTCTTATTCCAAAGGCATACCTTACCATATCATTGAAGGCAACGAGTAGTTTGTGCTGAGAATATGTATCTAGTTTACAGTAGACAGGGATGGCATATTCAAAGATTGGCACAAGCAGAGTTTTAATCAATCTCAATTTGATGTCAGCTGGAGTAAAAGAGGAAAATAACCAGAGTTTTCGTCATCCAGAATAAATACGTGACACAGTATAGTTTATATGATCGGATGCTGAAGGGGGTCGGTTTAACTTGTAACCAAGATTTGTCACTGTATCGGAAAAATTAAGCCAAGTTGAATTAAGGAAAAATTAAACCTAGTTGCTTTTTTCGAAATTATAATTAATTGACTTTTTCCAGGATTTAAAATTAGATGATTATTTTCAGCCCAATTGACTGTTGCTGATAAGTCTAAATTAAATCTAGCCACAAGATCTTCCATTAGGCCAATGGGACGGAGTAAATAAATCAGAGCGTCGTCAGCATAAAGATGAACAGATGCGTTTTGACAAACTTGTGGAAGATCATTTATGAAGAGACAAAACAAAATCGGACCAAGGATTGAACCCTGAGGCACACCAGTAAGTATTTTGATTGGTATTGAGCATTGCTTATCAACGACAACTCTTTGAGAGCGATTCATAAGATAATACATTATTAAATTCACCGAGGATTTATGAAATCCAAAATATAACTTCAATTTCAAGCACAAAATTTGATGGTTAACACTGTCAAAGGCTTTTGAGAAGTCAAGTAGGCACAACAGCGTAAGATATTCCTTATCAAAATTTAATCTTATATCATCGAGCACTTTGATCATAGCTGTAGAGCAGCTATGGTTAGCGCGAAAACCTGATTGCACTGGTGATAGTATGTTGCATTTAAACGAGCAAGATAACCAGATATTTGCTTTCCAAGACCTTAGATAAGCAAGGTGAAATGCTTATGGGTCGAAAATCGGTCATCGATGTTGGGTTTGTTTTTTTGGGAACAGGAATAACCTTTGCTATTTTCCATGAATTAGGGAAAGTCGAAGATGTTATGCAAAAATTAAACAGATGTGTAAGGCAATTTATAATATAAGGCAACAACATTTCCACAAAATGCAACTGTAAACCATCCTCACCCATTGCGTTTGATTTAAGATTTTGAAAAATAAGGATAAACTCGGCTTCAGAAACTACTTCGAACTCCAAATGACGAGGCGAATCAATTAGGAGACTGTTTTCCGGATGAAATGAGGAGTTGCAACTACGATTTGATACCGATACCAATGGAGCGCAAATTGCTTCAAAGTTTTTTTGATGGTTGGTCAGCACTAAGCTTGGAAAGGAAATATCGTGTTTTTGCTCCTTTGGTGACGAATGAAGAGAGGTTTTTGACTCTACATAAAATTTGCCTATTAAAACTTGTTTTCTCTAATTTCCATTTAGCATATAATTTTCTCCTATTTTCTATTGCATTAAGTACCTCCCCAATAAACCATGGACATTTCTTATTGCGAACAACAACTCTTTTAAGAGGAACATGAGTATAAAAAAGATTATTAATTAATGTCTGGACAAAGTCAAGTTTTTCGTCAATATCAGCTAAAAAGTAACAAGAGTGCCATGGAAGTAAACTAGCATGATAATGGAGGTTACTGACGTTAATTGATGCATAGTTCCGAAATTGAAAAGAATCCTGTGAGGGAACACTGGAAAAATCAATGTTATATGTGCATAAAAGCATATCATGATCAGATAGTCCATCTAGTGATAATTGGTCTTACAGTAACACATTAGAGGGGTCGGATACAACAAACAGATCAAGAAGACTTGGATGACCACAAGTCCTGCAGAAGCAAAATCATTTAAAAGTCGACAGGATCTGCTATCATTTTTAAACAAATCAGCGTTAAAGTCACCACAAAGTATAATGTTTTCATAACATGCTGATAACCTTTAAAGGGTAGAAAAAAAAACAAGTCAAAAGCACAATTACGGTTAGGACTATGGACGACGCCAACTAAACATTTTACATTACCATATGAGATTACAGAAATCAAAAATTCAGTGTCATTTCCCACCAACTTCCATAAAATCCTACAATTCAGGGCATGCTTAACGTAAATTGCAGTACCGCCGCCAGTAGTGAGAATAATTCTATTATGCGGAATCATCTTATAGCCAGGAATGCCATATATTTTTACGGTATCATCTTTACCATCCAGCGCCTTAAACCAAGTTTCACTCACGCATATGTATAACATCAACTCCAGAATCCGTGAAAATATGTCTAACATAATCTAATTTCGACAAACTTAGACTACGTACATTGAAGTGAACAATCTTAAATCCTTTACAGGCAGATGTGTCACCTGCCATGTTTAAATTTATAGTCTAAACAAACAATAGAAACATTCTTTGAATATTTTTTTAGTTACAGCAAATCTACGAGTATGTATTAGATAAAGAAAAGAAAAGGAAATGAGAAAAAAGAGAGTATATACTGTACAGGGTGAGTTTTTTAACTTGAGACATCCAAATTACTCGAAAAATACGCGATATCGCGAAAAATGTTTCAGATAAAAGTCACAAGGTTCTGAAGGGGACATAAGATGGTGACCACGAGTTTGACCTTGAGACCCATTTTCAAGGTCAAACGAAGCTCACTCTTGATTTTTCAAATGATAATTCCTGATTTTCATTGCTCAGTTGTATTGCTCGTAGGCTTGTCATTTGTTTTTACATACCGCGTTTAGCATAACCCAGAAACAACGACGTGGACGTAGCAGTATTTTGTTTCCTTCGGGGTGATTAATTAGAGTGGGTCCCCTTGCCTCCCACTGTTGAATCATTGAATTCTTCCCATTTCGACGTTTGTTTCCCGAAACTATTTCAACAAATGCTCGAAAATGTGGCCATTCACTTCAATACACTTGCCTATCCGCGCTCTAAATGAACCAACAGAACTGAGAAGTATTTCTGGCGTAATCTTCCGGCTAGCTTCAGTTATTCGCCTTTTCATGTCCTCACGTGTTGTTGGCTTTTTTCTGTGAACCTCACTTTTTAAGTAGCCCCACAAGAAGAAATCAAGTGACGTAAGATCAGGTGATCTAGCCGGCCATTGCCTCGGACCCCCTCATCCGATCCATCGTTGATGGTAAACATTGTTTAATACGCCTTGGGCTACTTGAGAATAATGGGCTGTTGAAACCACATTGTTTGTCGCAAATCCAATGGCAGTTCTTCTAGTAATACTGGAAGATGGTCCCGCAAGAAGTTTGCATACTTTTCGCCATTCAAGTTGCCTTCAAAAAAATATGGACTTATTAATTTATCCCCAATAATTCCCGCCCAAACATTAACATTCCAAGGGTGCTGACTTTCAACTTGTCAAAATGGGTCTCAAGGTCAAACTCGTGGTCACCATCTTATGTCCCCTTCAGAACCTTGTGACTTTTGTCTGAAACATTTTTCGCGATATCGCGTATTTTTCGAGTAATTTGGATGTCTCAAGTTAAAAAACTCACCCTGTATAAGCAGAAGGAAGGAAATAATTAAACTAAGAAATTTGAAAGAATAAAATTTGTGCAAATTAAGAAGTAGAAACAAAATTAATAAAAAGTAAATCAAAATATAAAAAAACATATTCATAGTGATCTAAAAATTTAAGATAAAAAACAGCATATGTAGGTCGGGAACAAAATAGCCGAAGTTAAATCACGAAAATTTTGTATTTGCAGAAATTTTCATCTCGGTGTCATTTTTACTCTTCTTTATAAACCCATTACGAGTTCTAGCGGTGAACAGCAAACCCTCGCGACGTAGTTGGAGAGCATGGCGTAAGAGAGAGCTGTTTTCTTTAGTTAAACTCTCATTGAGGTAAATACGGGTTGTGGGCTTAAGGACTGAAACGAATAAAAACTGTAAATTTTAATACGGGTTATACTTCCAATGCGTAAAAATTGCAATCCCATTTTGTACCCAAATTAGCCTGTATATTCTCTAGTTTCAGTTTGTTATTAATTTTAGTTCAGTGCGGTTTAAAATATTTATAAAATATGAGTCAAGAGGAACGCCGTAAAAAGATCATCGACAAATAGCTCGAGAATTCTTCGCGTCCAAACCATTTCATCGCAAAAAATTTAAACATAGCACGCAGTACAGTGGATTCTGTTATTAAACGATATTTGGAGACTGTCAACGTCTCCAAGCGAAAACAGAAAAGTGGAACGCATGGTACAAATTTGGACAGGAAAATAGTGGGTACCATCGTAAAAAAACGGACTGTGTCATCTAGCGATGTTGCTCGGAAATGTAATACCAACCAAACAATGGTGCAAAGATCTAAAAAACGTAACGGCCTAAAAACACGAAAAAAACAAAAAATACCAAAAGTTACTGAAAAGCAAAAAAAAAGTCATAAACACATGAGCCCGAAAGCTATACGAGCTAATCGGCAACAAGAAAGCGTGCTTGGTTTTGGATGACGAAAGTTATGTCAAAGCCGACTTTACTACTCTTCCAGGTGCGCAGTTTTACAAGTCGTTTGAAGCTGAGATTCTTCCACAATCAACAACATCGATTGGGATGGAAAAACTCGGGTCAAAATATCTCGTTTGGCAGGCCATTTGCCAATGTGGACACAGAAGCTCATCGTTTATTACAACGGGAATAATTAGCGGAGAAGTGTACATTAACGAGTGCCTAAAAAAATGGTTGATTCCTTTCTTAAACAAACACGAGGGTTCAACATTATTTTGGCCAGATTTAGCTTCAGCTCACTATGCTCATGCGACGTTGACCTTTCTTGTTGCTAACAATGTCGACTTTGTCCCAAAAGACATGAATCCACCCAATGTTCCACAGTGCCGTCCCATTGAAAGGTATTGGGCTTTGGTCAAAGCTAAATTAAGGAAAAGTGAGCAGTTTGCAAAGGACGTAAAAGATTTTAGTGCTAAATGGAAAAGAGCGTCCAAAAAGATCACGGATGTAACTGTCACCAACGTTATGAAGGACATCCGAAAGAAGTTGAGGAAAGAATGGGAATCCAAATAATTTCTTTATTTTTTGTAATTGTGAATGAATTTAATAAAAAACAGAGTTTTAAAGCAAATGAAAAAAATTTACATGAATTATGAAAATATTTTTTTTTTACTTTGAAGTTTCCAAATTTTATTCGTTTCAGTCCTTAGAATTTGAACCATTTGCACTGATAAAAGAGAGAGACCCATTTTCTAGTTGGCCAAGTGTGAGACCCTTACTGACATGAAAAGCACCAAGCAATGCACTCTGCTCAGTCTGCGAAGAGGGTCTGATCAGCAAAGCATTCTTTCCTTTCGATTTGTTCTTTAACCGGAAAGCATCAAAGTGGGGAGAAATGTTGTAGAGCTACTAAGCTCTAGTAGCGATGGGATTTTCGTTTGGTGTTTGTGGAATATCTCTAACAATGACATCTCGCAGACGCTCTTTTCGGCAAAAGTCATCTAGCGCTTCTTTTAGTGTGCGGTTGTCATCACGCAGCTCCTTAATCTCAGTCTCGCACTGTTGCACCTTCTTGTCAAGAGATGCAATGGCTTCACACAGCTTGTTATTAAAATTTGACTCAAATTCCGACAGTAATTTTTTAAATTTACATATGAGACTGGACTTTAAGTTACGAAGCTGTTCAGGTTGTTACCTGATAGGGATCTATCTGGAGTTACTGCGGCGTTCAGTATAGTTTTCTCTTTGATTGCTTATTGACGAGTGGTTGACATTGTGCAAGATTTTGACGAACAAAGATCACAAAAGCTTACAAAAGGAAAATATTCTATTCGGTTTTTAATGTAGGTAAAGAAATGAAATTTTAGAAAATAAACTCTAAGTCTAATTCAAAACGACTGTTTTAACTTTTTTAAGATAAAATTGTATGGATAACAGCTAATTAATGCGGAGCGATTATAACACGTTTTTGTTTATCTTTTTTCCATATTTCCTTTCGATCAATGTATGAAGGATCTCATTTTTTGTTAAATTTCTGATGTTTCCAAAGTTTTTATCGTACAAGTATAAATAAAAAGCAAACTTTCTTTAATTGATATTGTTTTATTTTATTAGACTATATATTAAATAAATAATACAAAAGCTAGAATATATACAATATAAAATGATAATTGGGCTTTATAGCCGTAAAAATATGATTGGTCTTCTAGGGTTAAAAAATTAGAGTTTTAAAACACTTGCATAAGAATAGATGTGTTCCACAATGTTTATTTAACATGAGAATAGGTGTGTTCAATAATGTTTATTTAACATATTCCACGCATAACGGCATGAATGTAGCTTCAAAATAAAACCAGAATCAATTTTATGTCTCACACCGTTGTTGTTTTGTTTAAATTTCTTTTCATATCGTTCTTATCTGGTCGACCTTTATGATTCCAAAACTAGCCGTTTTTGGGAATATACGCAAAACAAACAAATCGCTTTTGAAAAAATGTGGGTTTGCCTTGCAGCAGGTCAGCTGCAATCAGATTTGATAAATGTCTAACATAAAGATTACCCTGTTCTCGTAACCCTTAACGCATATAAAGCCATTTTGTTTAAAAACAAAACAATTTTTAATTTATTTTTATAAAAGTTGATTGAGAATCCTCAAACAAAACCATTTTAAGAGACTTGAATTTCTTTTTTTCCCCGGATTTAATTAAAGATAAAACATTAGTTCCCTTCATTTAAATGGGAAATACTGAGGGCCACCGGTAGGCGATTTTAACGCTGATGCAAAATAAAACAAACACAAAAAATTTAGTTATTTTCATTTATATATATATATATTTAACAATATTTTTCCCATTGTCACTTACATTATAAGTTTCTTTTCGTTTTTGTTCACTTCTCTGCCTTCGTATGATTTTTACTTCTTCGTTTTGAAATTTTATCTTTCGAATTATTACACTTTAGTTCATTTAATTTTAATTTTATTTTTGGGTTTCATTATTTTTTGTTTTTTGTTTTTTTTGTATTTATTTAGTTACATTCAGATGTATTTCAGAATCGTCTTAACCAAACTAATTTCCAATTTTATTCAAAAATCTATTTAAAAATGGGTGCAAGTTTGTTATTTGAATTTCAAAAATGTCCCTAAATACGTTTATTTGTCGTGTGTTGTATCTAATTATTTTCTTTAATTTTATTTTTATTTTGGGAAAAATGTTTTTAATTTGTTTTGTTTTATACAATAACAATTTGAGTTTGCGCTCGTTTGAAAATGATAGAAAAAAAACGTCCAATTATTTTGAGAGATGTTTTTTTTGGATGGGGGCGGGGGTGGTATCGGTTGTTTTTTTATTTTATGTAATAATTAGTAACGGTTTATGTATATGAAATGTATTATTTAATAGAAAAAAAAAAATATTTTGTATTCTTGCATTATGTCCATATTGTCATTAGTTTGGTTTTTATATGTTTGTGGTTTGTAACATGGTTGCTTTGTTATTAATTATATTTTTAATTGTTTAAATGCTATAGAAAAATCAATATTTTATTGAAATGATTTATTTAGGTTTTCCAGCTTTGGTTTATAATTTTTTTTTATTTACTCGTTTGTTTTTTTATAAGACAATCTTGGGCTATTGTTATTGTTACTTTGTTTGTTTTTGTTCCTATTTATTTTGTATTGATATAAAATATTTGTATTTTTTAATTTTTTAATTTTTTTATTTGTATATTATGTATTACACTTATATATCAGTAGTTACATATATACGTAATGTATAGCTATTGTTTTTGTGCGGTCTTGTCAGTAAGTATTGTAATTTATTTGTTTTTTATTTCTGTCTTATCATGATCACACCGATTTGGAAAAGAAGAATGCTAATGTTACAAAAGTGTTTTTTAGGGGAATAGATACTTTCATGTACACAAGTGATAAATAAAAAAATTAACGAAAATAAAATAAACAACTGGTTCAGCCATGCAGCGTTCGTATCTGGTGGAAGTACAGATCGGGCTGTGCAAGCAGTGAATAGCTTCTGAGTGATACCAGATCGGTGGATTCTCAAAACGATCTTCTTTTTGTTATAATTGGCGCACGGTACAAGGATTTAGTTTACTCTGTTTGCACACGGCGCAGGATGAATAAAATTTGGGAGGAGAGGAGCAGAGGGACCTTCCAGCAGAGTAGATCAAAGTATGCAAGCTCCCTTCAAGGAGGGAGACGGCGGTTACAGATTGTGCCTGGATTATTGAAAATTAAATGCGAGGGTGGTTAAGGATCAATATCTAAAGACCTTAATGGAAAATGTGCCAGAGCAGCAATACGAAGCAAAATTGTTTATTATGTTAGACTTCAGGAATGGTTTTGTTCATGTTGTCCTTGCAGAAAACAGTAAGAAGAATGCATACGCACATCATGCCAGACAGCCACTCCAAGTTATGAAAAGTAAGCGACTTTTCTATGTTGCCTATATAATTCTCCGGCCATTCTCCAGATATTCATTAATCACATATGGTATTCCGGCACTTGGTATTAAATGATACTCGTACTTGCATTAAACTATCGATGGAGAAATTGAAAGCTTCCGATTCCGAACAAGGTTGGGCAGATCCAAACCATTCAAAAATTTATGGGATTCATCCGGAAGTTTGTTCCAGGATATTCACAAGCCGCAAAGCACAATTTAAAATTTAACATTGGAGTGTAGCAGAATGTTACAATCGTGTCTATGCAGGGATGTGGTGTTGATACTATTTAATCCTGCGTTGCCGGATGATTTTTGATATGACATGGCACCCGTGCAGTAATAAAGGTTTGGATGCACTAATTTAACAATCATATTCCAGCGATGTACAATACTGACAACAATTTTCGTAAATGGCAAACCAGAAGAAGTTCACACTGTTTGTTACAGAGGAGTATAGAGCCAGGCGTATTCGAGGAATTTTGAAAATCTTCGGTAGTTCGAACAGTAGAGTGTTTTCAAAGAGACAATCTGCGTGTCAAGTCCAAAACTGCTTTACTTTCAAGTCTGTAATTATGGAGTACTCTAGAGTTGTATACTCTCACCATAGCTTTTCGGCTTTCTAATCTCAGATACTTCGGCAAGTAGATTTGAATAAATGAGCCAAGCATATCCATTCAATTTTTTTCTTAGGGGCAATGAAACGTTACAACACTGTCTACATTCCCAGATCTCCGAACAGTTATATTGGGTCATCATGTCAGTTTTACTTTACGACAGAATTATTTTTGTAGCTCTCCAAGAAAGCATGCGAGCTCTACGGACCTCGATCAGTCATGTGAATATATCATAATATGATGGCAACAAATTTTTAGGACGGGTCCATTTATAAAAATATTTCATCCACTTCTTAAAGTATAGTGTAATGCAAAATTTCCTTCGTTGTATAAATTCGTTATAACACTTTCATCCCAAAAGGTGTGCATATCGGTGATATTTTTATATGCCAAAAAAATAAAATAATAATGGTTTCCCATTTCAAGAAATAACCCTTATTTAATAAGGAAGTTCCTGGATATCAGAAGACTACCTATGACGCTCTAGGATGAAATTATTCATCATGTGCTGGCGAATTTGGAATATTCCAAAAATTCGATCGGCTCAGCTCGGGTTATCGAGGGCACATTTCAAAGGGTTTAACCCACTTTGCACATGCTACCATGTACTCGTATACCCCGGCTTGTACAGAAATTGAAACTGACAAACTGCCTGCAACGGATTATGCATTTTCGTTGTGGAAGAAGCTAATGCATCTAGACTGCTTAATATCGGACGGCATTCGAAAATTTATTGAGGCCACTATTCACAACTGCAATTCCAATTTGGATGGAGTGCGTCAACCTATAAACAGATGTTTCGTGCTTCACTGACGATTAGAAATGGGAGGAAAAGCCTTCTTGTAAAAAAAAAATTAAAGGACACACCAACGAACGAAATCAAAAAGCCCCTTAAATGAAGCTTCTGACGTTCGTCATTGTATTTAAAATACTGCGTCTACATGCAAAACATCTAATCAATAATCCTTACAAGCCATTACTCCAAGCAGAAGATAAAGTTGAGGAGAAGACTGGGTGCACTGATGTGATAAGGTAATAAATTGGTATTTGAGGACATTTGAGGACCTCTGGGTAGAGAACTTATCGAGATCATCTAGAAGAAGTTTGGTGTCTTGTGGTGAAGAGATAGCTTTGCAGAATATGTTGTTGGTTAATAACCTTATCACGATCGTTTAAAGTAAGGGTGACAAGAAGAGGGCCCTATATGGCTGCCTTGAGGAACACCAGAGGTGGCTAAAAAAGGAGCTGAGGAGGCACATCTAAAACGAACTCTACAGCAATGGTTTTCCAGATAAGAAAATGACTATTTTAATAAAATGGCTTTTAAGCTGAGGGTAGACAATTTAAAGAGGATCATTTGATGACATACTTGTATCTTGTCGAAGGCAATTGTGAGATTAGTTGCAATAACATCGATTTCGTTGCCATTTTCTTGGTCTGGAACGGCGAAGGATACAAATTCTATGAGGTATGTAGTAGTTGATCCACATTTCACGAATGTAGGAGCCCATCAACCCGAAGACGGTTTTGCAAACACATAAGAAAGCAATAAATATAATAGAAAACGAGCCGCAGATAGTCTTAAAGGGATTAAGTCGATGTTTCAAAATTGGAATAAGTCGGCGACAGTGGTAATGCGTTTCAAAGACGGAGAAAAAACAAATCACTATTTGGTTAATTAATTCTGATAACACATTTGAAAGAAAATTTTTTGAAAACAGTCCTGCAGAGAAGGAAAGCTAGTAAACTATACGAACAAAAGACGCGGGAGAAATACTGCTTTCTCCAACTAAAGAAACGATGATAGAAGCTATAAAGAAAAAAAAAATGTGTTCGACAGCTTTAAAGAGGTTGAAAAGAACGTCGCAAGAACACAAATCCCTAACAGAAGCACGCAGTTGTAAGGATGAATAGAATTACAGTCTTGTCAGTAATTTAGTAGGATGACTTCGGTAAAGTGTTTTCTCTGTCAGATAGCAGTCAAGAAAATATGGGGACAGGATATCCAAATGTGTTCTTACTATCAACTGTACCCGTAAAATGTAGCCTAATGGAGGTTTGCTCGATGAATGGCCGTATAAACGTTGAAATCATGAATGTTTTGGTTCGGCCTGCTTTATCAGCGATTGTTTATATGGAAAGTTCATGAATTTCAAATCGGCACCAACAACTGTTGAGCAGGAGCATACAAATGTAAGGATGAAAACATTGTTATAAAATATTCCCGGCCTATCTGTAAAGTATGACCTGTTGAAGGTTTGCCCTATGAATGACCGGATGAAAGTATGGGTCATGAAGACATATCATCTGGAACTTCGCTAACTCTAGAGGGATGTCTCCTTAACATCACATACAGCTATCTATCATATTGTGTGAACACCTGAAATGACCTGATAAGCTCCTTTAGTATGGTTTTAGAACGTACAGCCAATTTGTGAATTCGAACTCGGTACCAACAGCTGTTTATGGATTTACTATCGCACATGTATGTACTCGTATGAAGTACGCTTGCTGAAGAGCAATGGGAAACTCACGCTGATCAACAAAAAGTAGAAAGTCGGTTTAATAACATGGATAGTCTGATGACTTTGAAGCCTTGGAAAGAAACCAACATGTTGCTTTTGGTACATTCGCAGGTATTGGGGCAGAAGTCACATTTTAAGGTAATAAATGAGCGTCCGGCTGATATCTAGGGTGTACAGCAATGTCGACTACGTTGGAAAAATATGGATAGCCCGATTAAGTGACCTTAGACGCATGGGTATCAGCGCACCTGCCCGGAATGTTGTCGACTCCAACCCGAAGGTATATTGTTGTAGAGGACGACCTCATCTTATGGTTCAAATTGAAAGTAGTCTTAGCCAAATTCGTGTACGCAATGGGAGGCAGGTGGTAAAAGACCACGCCAGCTGGAGAGGCATATTAGCTGAGGCCGTGGTCTAGCCCATTCTATAGTAAGTAATTAAGCTGGGGACAAAAATAACATCAAATGATGAGAGTATTATTGAAATGAACCGAATAATCACTTCTGTCAAACGCTTTGTCTTTGTATGAGGAAGTCATTCCAAAAGTTTATTTCTCCAGAACAAGCACGGAATCATAGATCTTTTCTACAGTGGATGGCAAAGCCCCTGTTTGGGAAGATATTTCTGTGATATTCGGTCCCGTTTGCATAGACAAAATGAAAAGCCACCAAAGACATAGAACCACCAGTTCGAAAAGAACAAATTATGATTTAAATGATGAAGACGAAATTAACCTTAATGACTTCAAGAGTTTCCAATTTAAGTGGATTAAAAAAAAACGCAAGCATGGCATGCTCTTAACCGAAGTGATGTTTTAAACTGGGCGCAAATAGAGCGACATACCGCAAAATTTAGAGGTACACAAGCCAAAGTCCTGTGACTTCTTTTTTTATTTTATTCAGCCTTCTTTCGGATGTTTTTTTTTTAAATAAAAAGTTTATAACCTGTGTACTGATTTATGAGTATTGTTAGAAATTTGTTTTAATCTTGGCATATAGTTGAAATTGTACATTATGTTTGCTTTTTATATTTAATTTATTTTTTTTATCGTATAAAGGTTTTTTTTTTTTGTAATAATTTTACGAGATAGAAAAAGAAAATAACAAATTTTTGTTTAACATTCTGTTCGAATTTTATTCTACAAATATGTGTTTGAATGAATTTTGTTTAAAATAGTTTTTTTTTAATTTTTTGTTTTGTATGTCATTTATTACATAATAATTTAATATCACTATTTACATCGTTTATTTATTATTTTTTTTTGGATTTTTTTGTTTAATTTATTTACTGATTACAAGTGTTTGCTATTTTATTTTTTTATTAAGATGTACTTATGTTTAAATACAATATATAATAGTGTATATATATATAAATATTTTTTATTATTTTATTTTCTTTTAAAACTATCTAACAAATTGTTATTATTTCATAGTAAATATAAATATATCTATAAATTAAGAAAACAAAAATATAAAATATTACAATAGAATTACCAAAACGAAAACTCGTTGAAATAAATTACAAAAAAAAAAAAACATTTTATTCCTTAAAAATGCTATCATCGGATTTGTTTTTTTGTTTTTTGAATTTTCAAAAATTTTCAAAATTCTTTTATAATTAATTATGTTGGTTTGTATTTATTTCTAATATTTCTTAGACAGTCTAAGGCCTATTTTAAGTAAAATCCATTTTTACTCTTGTTAAATTAGTCTTTTATAATTTTTTTTTTCTTCTTATTTATGAAATATATCTAAGAGTTAGTAAATTAATTACAAATAATACAAGTACATTCAGTAAAAAAATGATTTTTCGTTTTTATTTTTAGTTTTTGGCATGCAGTAAATCATTTTCTGGAGATTTTTCGGTTTTTGTTTTGTTTTTTGTTTTTTTTTTTTAAATTTATTTTCTCGTAGTTGAATACAGTAAATTGTTTAAAAATAGTTTTTCTTTTGTGGTTGCAGTGTGTGGTATTGTGTTATTGGTTAGTGAAGTTAATTTGTTCTTTTTGAATTTGTTTATACATTTATTTGAAATGTTTCCCTTTGGAGTTTCTGATTGGCACGTATCCGTGGTGAGTTTTGCGTCTTCTTTTCACCATTATCGGAAAATCTAGCTGGAGGATTTATGTGATCCTGATAATTTGGATAATTCGATATGCTGAAAGGCAGATTTGTTGATTATATGCAATCTATTAATAAGCTAAATAAAGCCGAAATAAAATAACAATAAATTTACAAATTTTTAGCAAATTAAAATAAGAAGTTAAAGGGGCTTTTGTTTTTACAATGTGGAGTTAGCACTGTTTGGCACACGTTGACAGTCATACCACCAACACCCTGGACTTGTTTTCAACTTCTTACCTTGAGAAGTATACCGCTGACGTGCGCTCCCCTCTAAGCCCGTTGGACCACTGTGCCAGATCAGCTAACTCATCCTACACTGATCACACAGTTAGGGAAATGATTTCTAAAAGGACCGTTTGGTAATATGAGAAAGGTAATTGGTGCGAACTTAACAGTTTCTTTAGAAATTTTAAGAGTCGTTATGTTTCCTGATATCGACGTGGATGCCACCGCTGATATGATCACAAATACTATCCTATATGGAATGGGATCCTTTATCATTCATTGGATTAAGTGCATCAAACCAAAAGAAAGGATGTGATACGGCTCGAGCTGTAATGAAGCTGTCAGAGTTAGGGATTCCTTATATTTTTTCTGTTTACTCTGTAGCCGCTCCCTGGTTCACTAATGTTTAATTTTCCAAAAGCAGTTAATCTGGCATTCTTAAATCATGGAATAGAAATAGTTTGTGTTCCCTAAATTATAACGACTTGTATACAAACCGGCTCCAGTGGTGTATGAAAATCATTTTGTTGCTTGCTGCCTTCAAGCACCATGGCATGAATTTCCAAAGCTAACTACCATCTCCGAGCTGCGACACTTTGTCAGAGAGCTCAACTTCTTCAGAGCAAGTTTACCACACGCTACGGCAGAGCAGGCGCAGCTGTGGAGCCATCACGATGAATGGCGAAACCCCTCTCAAATTGACACCAGCATCTGATATAGCTAGTTGACGCTCTTACCTAGATATTACACAGGTCGCCTCCTTGGCTCACCTGCTACTGGACTTATAGCTAAATCTTATCATTTTTTTTTTTATAATTTGCGCGCGCTCAAGGGATTTAGGTACCCTTAAAATGTTTGCACACAGCGCGGGCGAAGGAAAATCAGGGAGGATAGAAAGAGAGGTACCGGTGATCGTTGGTTTTAAAAGTTTGAAGATTATAAGGACTAGGTTATAAAGAGCTAGGCAGGGCATTCCATAAGTGAGTTGTACGGTTCAGATACGAATCACAATATTTTAGAGTACGTCCGAAAGTGGGCTTGAGGGTATACTGATTAGCATTCATAGTGAGACGGGTGTTACGGTTAAAAATTTGAAGGGGCGGAATGCTACTAGCGATTTCTACGGAGCACTGTTGGTGGAAATGGCGACAAAACAGAGTGAGACGCGAGACATTACGTCGGTGTTCGAGGGTGTCCATTGTTTCAGTGATATTAGTATCACCTATGAGTTTTATCGCAAGGTTTTGAATCCTATCTAGCAGGTGCAGAGATGTTTTGGGCGCACCCGACCAGATGTGAGAATTGTACTCCAATTTCTGGCGGATAAACGCTTTATATATTGACGCCAGATCAGAGGGGGTGAAATATTTTTTACATCGCTTGCGGAAACCTAGACATTTCGCAGCATTTTTGACGACACCGAATATGTGGTCATTCCAACGTAAGTTTTCATTGACACACATACCGAGAATGGAAAGTTTATCGGTTTCGGCGATGCAAGCTCCATTCATGGATAACGGCTGGGTGTCTAAATTTCGCTTTAACGAGAGCTGACAGCATTGTGTCTTGGAAGCATTAAATTCTACACTGTTGATAGTTCCCCAATTGGTTATGCTGTTGATATCGGAATTTAATGAGCTTAACATACGCTGGCGTTCCCGTTCTATAGCCGAAGAGCAGGGACGTGAGTGCAGGAACGAATATGAAAAGCAGAGAGTAGTGGCATCAAAAAAGGATTAGAAGTAGCGGACAAGAGATCATTAATGAAAATTAAAAGGAGTATCGGAGACAGAACGGAGCCTTGGGGCACACCAGAATTTATTTCGTGAATATCAGACTTGAAACCGTCCAAGATAAAGTTCCGGAAAGTAATTTATAATCCATTGAGGAAGAGAGTCATCGATCCTACAATAAAAGCACGCATTTTCGACAAAAAAAGCCTGATGCCAAACTCTGTCAAATGCCTTAGAAATATCAAATGCAACTATCTTGCTTTCGCCAGATTGATGTACACTTTGGTTCCACTTTTCGGTGAGACATGCCATCAGATCATCAGTGGACCTGTTGCTACAAAAACCGTACTGCCGGTCATTAAAAGGTTTCGGTTTCGAGACCTTGGAGAGTAGGGGCGTAAGTGCAATGGGCCTGTAGGAGCAGAGAGAGGAAGATTCGCCTTTTTTAGGGACGGGCTGGACAAATGCTGTTTTCCATCTGCTCGGAAAGAGTCCTAAAGATTAGGATTGGTGAAAAAGCTTATGCAATGGTTTTGCCAGCGAGGAAGAACACCTCTTCAGAAGGAGGGGAGATATACCTTCTGGACCAGCGGATTTGCGAATGTTAAGATCTTTAAGAACTCTTGCTACTACACGAGTGCGAAAGTGGATTTGTCCCATTGAAAATTCGACGCACTCAAGAGTAGGCGGGAACAAAGCATAATCTGGGAGTGTTGAGCTGGCCGCAAAGTGTGCAGTAAGCAGATTGGCCTTGTCCAAAGAGCTGACAGCTGGTATATCATTATAAAT
The DNA here is from genome assembly GCA_963966105.1 of Volucella zonaria. Classification (NCBI taxonomy): domain Eukaryota; kingdom Metazoa; phylum Arthropoda; class Insecta; order Diptera; family Syrphidae; genus Volucella; species Volucella zonaria. Next base: position 80,786,291 of record OZ014534.1, on the reverse strand, counting down.
GAGCGTTGGGATGGAGGATGAGTCAGAATTTCTAATATTTTTGACGAACGACCAACAATTTTTACTACCTTTGGGACATTTTAGTATTTTCTGCCTCAGTTGCAGTCATTCCCGGCTCGTTTAAACTTTTTCGGTTTTGCTATGTTGGGTTGGTCTTGAAGGACCGAAAAAACATTTCTTTAACCCTGACAGCCTCTTTACAGCTCGAGTCGTACCATGCTTTTTCTTTTGGTTTGATACTCTTCATCCGATGAGGGATAAAGAGTATGGTGTCTGTGATCGACCCATTAAAATTCCTAAAGAAACTGGTAAGACCGCTCAAGTTGGCTTTCACGCATTACCATACGGTTCTTTTGGAAATCTTTTCTCTAACTGTGTGGTGGGTATACGAGAAATTAGCTGATATAACACCATGGTCCGACGAGCCATGAGGGGAGAGCACATCAACGCTGTACTTATCAGGGTGAGAAGTTAAAAACAAGTCCAGGGTGTTGGCGGCACGACTACCAACGTCTGGTATTCGCGTGGGCTCATTTACAAGCTGCGTTAGGTTGTGTTGTCTGTCAAGAATGTCGAAGCCACTCAGACTTGTGTATATTGAAATCGCACGTAATAACGATTTCAGTATGAGGATACAGGGATACAATTCTTAGTATGGAGTCAGACAGCGCTTCAAACTCATTAGGGGTCGAGTTGCTGTCCAGTTTGGGGCTTCTGTAAATAAAGCAGTAGTGGATAATTTGCTTACGGAGATGGAATTTTAACCACATGAAATTGAATTCCGGATTGGAACAGAGACTACATTGTGATGGAGTTTGGTAAGCTACATCACTACGTACGCAAATCGCGAGACCGCGGTGAAAGAAGAATAATGGCACTAGTACGTAGCCAGGTAGCTTTAGATCAGAGTGATATTTACAGACGTGGACGTGCTCAGAAAAGTGATTACTTTTTAGCCCGCGTATATTGGCAATATCCACTCTAAATTCCCGATTCATTATAAAGAAAGAAGACAAACACCGCCGTTACTAAGCACAGCTGTGAAGTAAAAATTCAGTGTTGGTTTACCGAATCAAATTGTTGTAGGTGTTATGCCCTTACAACAATAGGAACCAGCACACCAACAAAATTCAAACCCACAGCCCGCTATCCATCGGTTGTTACATACACTCAGTCACTGCACGCGCTGTATGATAATGGGATGCCCATACATCAATGAAACACATGCCTCCAATACCTTCTTAGTTTTTTTATCGGGCCATTTCTGCCCTAGAACGTTATTCTACAGGTCGCTCTCCAATATCCTAAGTACAAATCTTAACTCTGATCGTGGGTCGACCGATTCAGAGTGCGATTGTCTTATGGAAATACACTGCAACGTAGAGACAAAAAAGCTTAATGCCTTAGCATGTCTAATATTCTTTACCCAGGCGAACTTCGTCCGACTATAATTTAGAAAGCGAAAAAAGTTACCAATGACTCTTGTGACTCTTGAGGAAAATAGCGGTGATACGGTAAGGACAATGTACGTGCAAGACATAGATAATAAAACTGGCTCCGGAAAGATCTTAGACCAACATCCGGCATCGAGCTGCAAGAATAAAAAGGAGAAAAATGACAAGTAATATTACCATCCACTTGACCAAGATGATGTCAGGATAGTAATTTCCAAGATTAAGTCTATTAAAGCTCCTCGACCCGATGGCTCAACTGCCAAGTTGTTTAAACCAGCAGCTGATAATTGGATACGGAGCATACACAGGCTCGTCTCTAGAAATCTGGGTCGACGAAATCAAATCTCAGCATTGTTTGGCCCATCCTAAATAAGGGAGAGGAAGGGAATGAGTCTTCTCAACGTCGCATAAAATCCTGTATGCCGTATTATGTGAAGGGCTAAGAGTCTTCATCAATAAAGACCAGGAAAATGCACCACAGATCTAATTTTCATATTATGACAGATCTTGGAGTAAACCAAAGTTCTAAATCGATACATACTACCTCCTCATCGAATTCAAAGCCGCATATGACATCACCTATAGAGGCGAACTATACAGAGCCATGTCCCGTTTTGACATCCCTGCCAAGCTCAATCGAATATGAAGGATGACGATGGAGAATGGACGCTGCTCCGCTAAGGTCGGTAATGACAAAACCGAGACCTCCAATGTCAGAAAAGGACTTAAACAAGGCGATGCGTTGTTATGTGATTTTTCCAACATCGTTCTTGAAAGAATTGTTCGAAACTCGCAAATCAACTCCACGGGCATCATCTTTTAAGAATCTCTTCAGTTATTCGCATACGCAGATGACATTGACATTGTGGCAAGAATGCAGCGAGATCTCAATGGAGCGTTTGCGACTTCTGAAATAGAAGTAGCAATGATGGGTTTAGCGGTCAATGAAGGAAAAATATATGCTGTCAACAAAGAAGGACACACTACAACTTTAAGGGACCTTATCAATCTCGGCTCCGGTATCAATTCCAACAACGACACCAGCACTCTTGTTAATCACTGCCTCTTAGGGCCCAGAGGGAAGTTGAGTAGTAAAGGCCTCCCTCGAGCAACCAAAAAAACGTTATACAAACAGTGATCAGGCATATGAAAATGCTATCGGGAGTTTCAAGAGAAAAGCTTTTCCGGGAACTTTCGGACCCGTTGGCATCAATATAGATTGGAGGAGATGTTTCAACAGCGATCTGTATGCGCTTTACAGCGATGCGGATCTCGTCAGAAAAGTTCGGATAATCCGGCTTAAATGGCTAGGTCAGCTTGAGCGCATGGATACTAGCGCTCCAGCTCGGAAAGTTTTCAACTTCAACCTAGAGAAACAATGCAGTAGAGGAGGACCTCATTTTAGGTGGCGCACACAAGTGGGAGGGGATCTCAGCCAACTTCGTGTGCGCAACTGGAAACAGCAAAAGGCCGCACTATCTGGAGAGGCATCTGAGCTCGTTCAACCCAGACTGTAGCGCCATCTATGTAAGTAAGTAAGTAAGTAACACGACGAACTTATTCACCCATATAGCGTTTAAGGTCTGCGCCAAAGAGTTTGCAATGGGAGATTTTTTTAGCGTTTGATTTTTAATTGTAAAAAAAAAAAACAGGAAAATTGCATACAATTTTTATTTGAGTTGATAAATCAATACTTGCTATTTACTTGCTGAAAGATTACTCGTATTTCATGTAAATGTTGACCACGACTACATTTTAAATGGTCCATACGAAGAGCCCAATTTTGAATCACTTTTTCGGCATATTGGCTGGTATCTCGGTATAAATATTTGACGTATGCCCATAAAAAATAGTCTAAAGCCGTCAAATCGTACGATCCAGCCGGCCAATTCACCGGTCCAAATCGAGAAATAAATTGCTCGCCGAACAGAAGTCCAAATCGAGAAATAAATTGCTCGCCGAACAGAAGTGAGTCCATCGATTCGCGCGCGGTGTGGCATGTAGCACTTACAGTTTCGTCGCTGAAAACAATTTTTCGATAAAAAAGCAGATCCTATTCCAGCTTTTCTAAGGCCCACTCACCGAAAATTCGACCCTGTGGCAGGTCGTTCGGCTTCAGTTCTTGCACGAGCTGTGTTTTGTAAAGTTTTAGACCAAGATCCTTGCGTAAAATTTTCTACGTAGTCGACGAATGAACAAATCACGGTCTTCATTAACATTGGCGGATACAGCAGAAACATTTTCCTCTGTACGGACTCTGCGCATACGGGTAGGTCGATTATGATCGAAGTGCGCGAAAAACATTTTTCACAGAGCATTCATTTTGATAATAAAATTCAACAATTTGTAAGCATTGTTCGGGTGTAAGTCTGTCCATGATGAAATGGCTTTGACACATGTTGCGAATCACGCGCGAGCTGTCAAAAAAAAAAATCACAAATCGCATTTTAATAGCACTGTCGGGCCCATTTAATGGTACTATTCAGCAATAAAGCAGTACCTATCTATAGGCCAGAATTAGCACAGAACGTCTCTTGTGTTTTGTGTGAACGCCTGACAAAAGATGACCAAAGTTCACGGGATGCCCATACATCACTGATTGCCAGAGTACCTTATTTTTAAAAGTCCCGGCAAGGACTACCGGCAGTCCTGCCCATCGATATGATGATCAATGACCGCCAGCATGTAATATTGCTGGTCAAATCGTAGCAGAATTCGGTGGAGTTTACGTTTATGATAAGACCAGTGTCTGCTACGTCGAGTTATTAGGCTACGTCATTAATAGGCGAAGCCTTGATAATTGGGGGGGGCCCCAAGAAGTAAGAAATTTTAAATATCGCGCATTTTCTGAGGATTATCTATGCACTTGCGCATTTGAGAATGGAATGCCGATAGCTGGAAAATCGGTCCTATGTTATATGCCCATTTAATTAAAAACTGTCCTATAAAGATCTACCGGGGCATATCGCTTTAAAATCGAAAATTATATTGGGTCTACAAGTAAGTTTGTAGCGTTTTTTTCCAAAATTTGAAGTTTTATTATGAAAACATAGTTACAAAGCTTTATTCAAAGTATCGTCCATCGGAAGCTACAACTTTCCCCCATCTTTCTGGCAATTTATGAATTCCAGACCAAAAAAATTTCTCGTCTTTCGAGCCCAAGAACGTATCGAGCCAATTTTTGATTTCCTCTACTGAGCTGAAGCGTATTCCCGTAAGAGTGTTCTGCATCGAACGAAACAAGTGGTAGTCAGATGGTGCCAAGTCTGGACTGTAAGGCAGGTGAGGCAGAATTTCCCATCCACTATTTTCCAAATAGTTTTTCACCGAAACCGCAACATGTGGCCGAGCGTTGTCGTGATGAAAAATGACGGACTCATGCCTGGTCTCATATTCTGGCCGTTTTTCTTTTAATGCCCGCTTCAAACGAATTAGTTGGGTTCGATATAATGGTCCTTTGATGGTTTCACCACTCGGAAGCAGTTCGTAGTAGACGACACCCTTTTGATCCCGCCATATGCAGAGCATGACCTTATTTACGTGAATATTTCGTTTCGGCGTCGATTGGGCGGGCTCGCCGGGCTTTGTATAAGATTTTCTGCGTTTAGGATTATCATAATAAATCCATTTCTCATCACCAGTGACAATACGATGCAAAAATGATTCATTTTTATACCGCTGCAGTAACATTTCGGATATGCAAAATCGCCATTTGACGTCTCTTGGCTTCAATTCGTACGGCACCCAGTTTCCAACCTTTTGATTGAATCCCAGTGCTTTTAGGCGCAGAGAAACGGCTTGTTGCGTGACGCCCAATGATGCAGCAAGTTCTTCTTGAATCTGACACGGATCCTCATCCAGTAAAGCGTCCAATTCCTCGTCTTCAAAACTTTTCGGCTTTCCGGGGCGATCTTTGTCTTCAACTCCAAAATCACCACTTTTGAACCGTTTGAACCACTCGCTGCACGTCGATTCACCAATACATTCCGCCCCATAAGTTTCCGAAAGCAAACGATAGGCCTCAGCCGTACTTTTCTTCATATTAAAGAATAAAAGCAGCGCTTCCCGCAAATGACGTTTATTTGGCTGGAAACTTGCCATGATTTTGCTCGATAAAATGTACGACACCGATAAAACTGCTCAAATATAACGCTGCAAAGTTGTTGACAGATACAAAACCTACAAATAAAACACACGGAGTCTGACATTTCTGCCCGGGATCCACTGGTGGCGCCATTTCTGACAAACGCTGGAAACTTACTTGTAGACCCAATATCTTGTTTCACGAACAGAGTAAACGACCCAAATCATTTTACGTAAGATTTCTGGCCGGACTAGGTTTGCGGATATCAAAACCGCTACACAGCCATCTTCATTTTGAATCACCTAAGTCAAAGGGTTTGTTATTTGAGTGATCTTTGTCCTTCCTCCTTCCAATCTCAGCTGAAAGCTGGTGTCTTCTTTGATTTTTGGACCGGATTTACCAAAGGTTTTGTATATGTATGTTATGTACTCTGCTTTCTGCAGTTAACGGTTTTTGATATGAAAACTTGCGCGAACAAGCATATTTCTAATGAAGTCGCGTTGTCGTGTTTTGATGTACCTGCTGATATTTGTACATTTCGTACATCGCACTGCGGTGCGTTTGTTAAAGGCGCATGGATTAAAGTAATGTTCTACCCTAAACTTCTTTTTTTTTTGTCGTAGAAGTCGCCAGGGTTTTCGCGGCGTTTAAGCCAGGGCTGTAGCCACTTCCCGCTAACCAAATGTGTGATATTGTCATTGCAATTTTCCTGATAATATATGACTAAGCCCAAATTCTTTGATATTTTGCACTTAGGAAAGTCAGGAGTACGGATCGCTAGTTCGGAAAAGCAGCAGCGCATATATTCGGTCTTTATAAAAAAATCTGCCACATCGACACTTATGATAGCGCTGTCTTTGGCGAAAATAAAGTCGTTCTAGATCTATCAATGTACTCCTGTAGCAGAAAATCTTTCACAGCATTAAAAATATAAGAACTCGGTAATCTCCAAGCACAACAGTTTGTCCCTAAGTAATATTAATACTAAGTGAGAATAATGCTGGACTATGCTGTCTACTGCTATGCCTTAAGCATTGGGTTCAACTCTCATATTATACACCAAATAACATAAAACAAAAATTCTGTCGGCACCAGGCAAACAATGATTAGCCTAAGAAAGTTGCAAGTACAATACTTCGTATGAAACAGTTTCTCATTCGGAGTCATCAAAAACCGTAGATCCCTCTCAAGATGAAGTAACATATTGGAGAGACTAATCTGTGGCTCACATAAGACCGTCGTGCTGTCGATTTCTTTATTGATTTTCAAAATAAGTGAGTTCACTTTCAATCGAGTTCAATCGAGACCACTGCAGACATACATTACATCTTTAATGCGTGTTCAAGGGACACCGAAGTCCAACTACAATAGTTGGGTAGGAACTGATATTGAGAAGCTTAATGGCCAGGCCCGTGTCCCCTTTGGACTGAACACAAATTCCGAAATTCTATTTCGGCAAAGAGCCCACTGTGATGAAAATTGTGGAGAAGAATTTAAAGTTCGAATAACGAAACTTCAAGGTTTGGCTTGACGACCCAGACTGTGGAAAAATATGTGGTATGTCAAAAAAGAAAGAAAGTCCTTTAAATGGGACACATAGTTGTTTGGAAATGAACACCGTTTTTGTAACTTCCTGTTCAAATGTCATATCAAACAGTAGCAGGGTTCCGTTTCTTGAAATCATCAAAGGAAAACAAATAAAAATAATTTTCCAAAGCATGCACAAAATATAGCAACAACAAAAGATGAAAAAAAAACAAAGCCACACAACACCGATAAAGCATGCAACTAGATATTGAACATCGCTTACCATATCTTACCTAAAAGTGGTTTCTTCGTTGTGACTAGAGTACCCACTGGAACTGCGGACATGTCGCTTTGGCACATTTGCCGCCGATTTCCCAGATTTACGCGATGAAAATGGCGGCTTGGATTTACGCGACATACTCGTTGGCGTTGTTTCCGACGATGAAGATGTTTCATCCTGTGGATCTAAAATAAAAATTTTCCAAAGTCAGTTATCGCACTGTCCAGACTTAGCATTCGACTTACCCCTCTGCGGTCGATATTTAGCCGAATTGACGGCACGTGAGCTAACATCGTTGTCTGACTCGGAGCCGAGTGTGTCATATTCTGTAATTGGTATGTGAAGTGTTAGGATTTTCCTAACTTCGGAATCTGTTGAACCTGGATTGTCCGATTCTAAAAAGTTTAGTACGATTTGATGGGCGATTTTTTTTTTTTTTTGCAAGATGACATTTGATTTGTTGAGGGGGTTTAGGGGTAGCCAAGGAATGCAGGTGGGTGGGAATAGGATATTGGTGAATGGAAAATTTGGATAAGCGGACTCAAAGAAATTCAAGGATACCAAGGAATCATAGGTCGCGTTTGTGTGTTGTGAGAAATGTGATATGTAATTTCGGATGATGTCAAGTTATGGTGATAAGACATACATGAATGTGATGATGGTTTGGTGTTTGAAAAAATTTTGATAAATAGAAAATAACCAACAGGCCTTAAAGCTAGGGATCAGGGTCACAGTAGGGCATCTATTGCATAGAGTTGAAATTACCTTGACTCTCCGAGTGGGGATCGCGTAGGCGGCCGCCTTTTCGACGAACCTTTGTGTACTCTGGTTCCTTAGTCTAAAAAATAAACCGAATAAATTATTTTCGTTTTAGAAAGTAATTCAACAAAAATATTGTATAGAACTTACGTGATAACTATCGGGCTTAACATCATGATAGACAAAAGATCCTCGCACTGAATGGTATGGTCCACTGTACACATTACCACTATATGAACTTTCACTGTAAGTCTGCTTGTTCAATTGAAATGTTGCATATGGGCAAATATCCTCGATGTATTCGTTGCCTTCTGCCTTAAAGCTACCAGAATCGTTGGAATTCGAATTTCGATTACCAGGGTTACAACGTACCCCTAGATATTGCTGATCTCGATTTTGTTTGTTTTGTAGATTGGCAAGAGATGGGGACTCTGACATGGAAGACGATGGGACCCGAGCCTGGCTATTTAGTTCTATAAAAGCCAATTAAGTTAAAATTTGATTCCTCAATGTGGTTGGAAGACTCACTTCGTTTTCGAATGAGAAGTACTGCTGCGATGAGGCCTAAAAGGATCAACATCGAAAGACAGATAGGCAGCAGGACTTTAAAGTTGGCATAGAATGGGCTATCACTCATGTGAGACACTGGATTGGAGTGGTCAGTGTTGTAGACAACTGGAAAGAGATTACTTGTACTCAAGAGATTTGTTTTATGTTTCATATAACTTACCACCCTGTGGAGAGAGAGTTGTAAAGTTGTACACAGCTGTAGTGGAACCGGCATTGTTGTGTGCAGTTACTTTCAACTGAAAATGGAAGTAGAAATCAGTTGGGTTTTTGAAAGAATGGCCACAGAAACCTTACCTGATACTTGGTTCCCGGAACTAATTCACTGACTGTGTATATGCGCTCCGTTGGCGCTATATGATTTGAAACAACGTTCCACTGCGATCTAAGATAACCGAAAGAACAATGATCAACAAAAGCTTGTTCCAATAGATGGAAACTGTATAGTTTACCTCCCATACTGCCTGGATTCGATCATAAAATACAAAATGCCACACCCACCATCGCCCCATGAATCCAACCAACAAGTTACACTCGTTGAATTATTTGTAATCATCTGCGAATGCTTCGGCTGAACTGGGGGATTTCCTTTGGTAAACGAATTCACAATATCGCATGGAAGACCTGTCCCAATCTTGTTATATGCTGTGATGTACAACTGATACCTTGTGCCACACCAAAGATTGCTTAGCAAATGCGAATTAGTCTTTGAATCGATCTGCAGCTCTTCCCAATCTCCATTGTCCCGTTTATAATTGATCACATATCCAAGAATCGGACTACCACCATGATTATTATCCACCCATTCAAGGTGCAAGCTATCCGTATACGTATTCACTACAGTTAAATTAGGTGGTTCCGGCGGTACCTTAATAACCAAACTGTAAACAATCTCATCTTTGCCCCAGGTATTTTCAACACTGCAAGTGTAGTTCCCCGCATCCGTACTCTGACAATCTCTAATGAAGAGAGTCCCATTCTTGGCTATTGTCTTCCTTGTGTTTGTCTCCATGGAATGACCATCTTGCCGCCAAATAGTCACTGGTGCTGGTGCTCCAACTTTCCTACAAGGCAATACTAGATTCTCCTTCCATGGTGTGACAATCCTCTGACTAAAAGATACAATCCTTGCGGGAACTTTATTATTCGGAGGCACTGTTACCACTTGGGTCTTTTCGCCTTCGCCAACTTTCGTTGAAGCTGTCAACCAGAATTGATACGTAGCTGCCTCTTGTAGACGTTGGGTTTCATGCATCTCAACGAAAGGACCAAGAATTCTTTTATGCGTTCCTTCTTCGCGTCCACCCTCCAGCACTGACATGTAAAATGTGTAGCCCGTCTGGGAAATAAAGAGAAATTAAAATATTTCCAAGCAATCGTATTTCAAGTGCCATATCATCTTACGATGTCTCCATTTGGATTCTCCGGTGGCAACCAAGAGATGATTATTTTTGTATTGGATGCTGGTATTGCTTTAATGTCCTGCGGCGCCGAAGGAACTATAAAGTTGAAGGCGAATAAAAAGAAGAGAAAAAAAAATAGAAGCAACATCGAATGATTTAAAAGTTTCCTGAGTTCAAGTGCACATATTTACATACCATCTTCATGGGTACGGCAGTAGAATTGCTTTGTCTTCATGCCATCGCCAACTTTGGTATAAGCCAGAACCCACACTGTGTAGTTGGTGTATTTCCTTAAGTTCTCTATCGTCAGATACTGATTTGTTGACTTAACCACTTCGGGATCTTTTTCTAAAAGAAAAAAATAAATCATGAAAACCGAGTAGCTTTTTTAGAATTGTTTTATTTAATGTGAAATTTGAGTATTGGTGAGTTGAGTTTTTTCCTAAATTAGGTAACTCTACGGCGAACTTTTTAAAATTCGCATCAAAATTTAGAGTTATTATGAAATGTAGAAAAAATAAAAATCCCAAACTAGTATCATATTTAATTTCAAATTGAACTAAGAATGTTTCATCGAACATGACTTGGTAGATGTCCTATTTGTCATTATAAAAGGTATTTTTTTTTTTTAACGATAGATTTTCAATAGGCCTTTAGGACTTAAGTGCACGTACATAAGCCTATGTTAAAAGCGAACGAGAAGTGAGCAAAAGCATCGTAAAATTACAGAATGCCCATAATTACTTTTGGTAACTACAGTAAATTTCACAGCAAAGTTCCCAATTGTCAGGAATGGATTTCATCTTGCGTAAGTGAGCAGTTTATAACTTAACGAATCGAATTCCTGCATTCGCACAGTTTCATAAGTATGTAGACGTACGAAACCATCTTGTATTACATTTGGCCTTTAACTTTCAAACCATGTTGTCATATTTGACAGTTCTTTGACATATACAAGTATGTTCAGAATTGTTTGACAAATCTTATCATTCAATTTTATTTTGAAACGCGGTCAGCAAGGAAATGTGTAGAAGATGACGTCCTGATCCTGGTAATAGGCAAACTGAGCTCGCTATTCTTTGTGTTGTGGATAAATTTTGTCCCACATACACTCCACATGACCCAATGCTACCCACGCGGAAAGCTCGGTCTATAATTGTATATCTTATTCATACTCTCCCCACCTAGAAATACATTTGTCCCCTCAGATTGGTAGCTTTCTTATTCCGTCATTATGAAAACTCTTCAGACTTTTTTGTAGCCATTAGAGGACAAGCGGTTGCACCTCTTCGTCGAAATTCTGGCCTGCACGCGCTTCTTTGAGAGGTCCAAAAAGATGGTAGTCACAAGATGATAAGTGTGAACTGTAGGGTGGATGTTGCAGTGATTCCCATCCTAATGCATCCAATTTTTTGCATCGTAGCGCCAGTCACATGAAGCTAGCCGTTGACATGCAGAAGAATGATACTTCTGGCCGAATGCTTCTTCTTTTACTTTTGAAATGAGAATTTCAAGTACCTCGTCGATCGAAAAAAATGTTACCATTACCTCACCGGCTGACAACCGCGTCTTTGACTTGTCTTTGCCGACCGGTGCCCTCTTGCCGTTTTTTCTCCATTACATACTCGCCTATTTAGACGCGGTCGCGTAGCGGTGCACCCAAGTTACCATTCGATTCAAAAAGACCTAATTTTCAAGCTGGAATCGGTTGAAGAACCTCCAATCGAGGTCGCTTGTGATCCTTCGATAATAAACATGGAACCCATCTAGCGGACACTTTGCGAAATCCCAAATCATCTGCCACAATCCGTTGGATACTCCCCTAACTACTGTTCACTTCATTGACGATTTCGAAGAGAGTTATGCGGCGATTTCCCTCTATAATATTTCGGACCGCCTAAAAGCTAGTCTCCCACACACTTGTTATTGGGCGGAGATCGTGGCTCTCGATCTCGACTCTTTCCTAAAAATTCTTGACTGAGTGTTGCCCCGAACTGTGCCTGTGATAGCCGCAAGATTTCGGTTGGGTTCACCCTATCCTTGGCCAAAAACTTGATGATAATCCGCTGCTCCACGAAGACATGGATTTCTTTCTCGCTTCTTTTGGCACTCTCTGGATCCTTCTAAGTCTAGAACAACTTCGTAATTTTTAAGAAAACTGTGCGGTAAACCAGCTCTGAATTTTTATTTCACAGCTGTACATGGTAACGTCGGGGTTTGTGTTTTTTGTGTTTGTCTTCTTTTTTATAATGACTCGGGAATTTAGAGTAGACATGACAGCAAATATTCGCGGGCTAAAATCATTTTCTGTGTACGTCCACGTCCGTAAATATATGTTAGACCAGCAGTTTTGACACTAATAACTGACGTAAGCAAATAATCCACTACTGCTTTATTTACAGAAGCCCCAAACTGGACAGCCACTCGACCCTTAAAGAGTTTGAAGCGCTGTCTGGCTCCATACTAAGAATTATATCCCTGTATCCTGTATCCTTATTACGTGCGATTTCAATATACACAAGTCTGGGTGGCTTCGACATTCTGGACAGACAACACCCGAAGGACGGTGTGTTGAGATCTTCGCTAAGGAAAATAACTTAACCCAGCTTGTAAATGAGCCCACGCGAATAACAGACGTTGATGGTCATCCCGCAACGCGCTGGACATATTTTTAACTTCTCACCCCGACAAATACAAGGCCAATGTGCTATCACATCTAGGCTCGGCGTACTACTATATCAGCTAATTTCTGGTACACCGACCACACAAAAAAGAAACGTATGGTAATACAAGAAAGCCAATTGGAGCGGTCATAACAGCTTCTTTAGGAATTTTAGCTAGTCGTTATGTTTCTTCGATAACGACGTGGACGCCGCTGCTGACATGATCACAGACACTATTCTCTATGAGATGAGAAGCTTTATCCCTCATCGGATGAAGAGTATCAAACCAAAAGAAAAGGCGAGGTACGACTCGAGTTGTAAAGAGGCTGTCAGGGTTAGAGAAATGTTTTTTCGGTCCAAGCCAACAGAGGAAAACTGAAAAAAGTTCGTTTTTGGTCGTTCGCCGAAAATATTAGATATTCTGCGTCATCCTCCATCCCAAGATTTAAGCTGTCTGCTCTTTGGAGAAAGCCAATGTGCTTGCTGTACACTTTGGGGCCAGCTCAACCCTCCCAGATTGCGCTTTGTCTCCGGACAAATCCACTTTCGCTCTCGTTTAGTAGCAAGAGTACTTAAAGATCTTAACATACACAAATCCGCTTTTCCAGATGGTTTATCCCCCCTTCTTCTGAAGACGTGTTCTTCCTCGCTGGCAAAACCAACGTGTAAGTTTTTTCATCAACTCTACTCTTCAGGGCTCTTTCCGAGCAGATGGAAAACAGAATGTGTTCTGCTCGTCTCTAAAAAAGGCGAATCTTTTTCTCTTTCTTCCTTCTTTCCAAGGCCATAGAAACGCGGATAAACCGTCAGTTTATGGAATATCTCGGAATTCGAAATCTTCTCAATGACTGGCAATACAGTTTACGTAGCAACAGGCCCATTGGTGATTTGATGGCATGTCTCACCGAAAAGTTGAAACAAAGCGTACACCAATCTGGCGAGAGAAAGATAGTTGCTCTTGATATTTCTAAGGCTTTTGACAGAGTTTGGCATCAGGCTCTTTTGTCGAAAATGCGTGCTTTTGGGATTAATGACTCTCTTCTTCAATGTTCTAATCTAATGTACCTTTCGGAACGTTCAATTCAAGTTGTCTTGGTTGGTTTGGTTTCAAGTCTGATGTTCACAAAATAAATGCTGGTGTGCCCCAGGGCTCCGTTCTGTCTCCGACAATCTTTTTGATTTTCATCAACGATCTCCTTTTCCTTTTCTCCCGACACTACTGTCTGCCGTTCATATTCGTTTCCTGACTCACGTCCCTGCTGTAGAACGGGAACGGCAACGTTTGTTAAGCTCATTAAATTCCGATATTAACAGTATTACCAATTGGGGTACAATACTCAGCCGTTATCCATGAATGGCACTTGCGTCGTGGAAAAACTTTCCATTCTCGGTATGTGTCAATGATAACCTACGTTGGAATGACCATATATTCGATGTCGTCAAAAATCCTGCGAAATGTTTAGGTTTCCTCAAGCCATAAAAGAAATATTTCACCCCCTCTGAGCTGGCCTCAATACATAAGGCACTCATACACCCAAAATTGGAGTACAATGCCCACATCTGGTCAGGTGCTCCTAAAACATCTCTGCACCTGTTAGATAGGATTCAAAACCTTGCTATAAAACTCGTAGGTGATACTAATATCAGTCAGTTAATTGGCATCCTCGAATGCCGACTTAATGTGTCCTGTCTCACTTTGTTTTATCGCAAATTGTAAAAAAAGAAAAAAAAACTAAACTGTACGGCAACGGCTTACAGTATGTTGCCGCATTTCGTTGCCATCCTTGTCGTAAAAGGTGACTTAAATTCAGGTACTTTTCACATTTAAGATGAGCATAGGCACATTAACATCTTATGAGTCTTCTTTATGTCTGCATGAATGATCGGGTTTCCACGTCTGAACAAAACCGGTGGGGCAAAATACATTCATTGGTTCATGCATACGGATGAAAAGAGAATGGTGCGAAAGTACGGCATCATGTAAGGGGTGTCCCATTAAAAAAGACGTAGTGATTATTTGAAAAGTTCTGATGGAGGTTATGTATGGAACACAATATCCGATAAATGGCTACCTCGTGACTGATGGCACACGTTGGTCGTTTTGACGGAATTTTCGATGACATTTTGGTATAGTGTCGGCCCAATTTCATCATTATGGATTTTCGTAATTTGTATGCGTTATGCTTTCGTTTAATTCTCCATGACAAAAGCTTAATGTTCACACATGATAGCTGTCAAGCAACAACGCTGTACGACCGACATAAGAAAAAAATGGCGCAAAATTCTTAATGGAACACCCTTTACATTTCAGTTTTTCATTCTCTTTTTGTTCAGCCTTCCTAGATGAGGGTGATATCTCCGATAGTTGTTCGGCCATACGTGGTATATGCAACGTCCGAACACTCTATCTGCAGATCTGGATGGATCTCTCTAAATGCTGCAATGTTTTCATTAGACCGAATTGCAGTTCTGGGTTTGAACTGACCCAATCACCTGAAAATTCTCGATTAATCGGACCACTGTTCGATGAGAAGTTTTATTATGGTGACCGAAAAATCCACGACATTTTTGATTCGTCTCCGCAAAAATCTGATCATTTCGGTAGTGGATTTTCACAATTACTATGCGTTGTGCGTCCATATAATTCTCCATGACAAAACCTTAATGTTCACACATGACAGCTGTCAAGCAACAACGCTGTACGACCGACACGAGCAAAATGGCCCAAAAATCTAAATAGGCGGTCTTAATGGCACACCCTTCATATATACCCTGTTTTTTTAAGACATTAAGATATTTTGTTTAAATAAAACACTATGAAATTAATTTAATGACGATTTATTAATTTTCATTCGAAACATTATTTCATCCCATTTAATATTCGAAAAGAGTTTTTGGCATATGTCCACCACGGCTGCTTCATACAAAGCACATTCTAAAGGCCCACTTTTCGATCACTTTTTCGAGTAATTGATGGCATTGCTGGTTTATTGGCATTACTAGTGACTTGAAGTAGCCCCACAGAAAACACAGGCCCATTTCTTGAAATGACTCCATTGCCAAATCGTGTTTCCAATAAAGCAATGCACCATACTGTTGGAACCATAGTTCCTTCACATTGATGACATGGAAATTTGAGAACAAATAATCTTTGATCATTGCATTGTACCAATGTCTATTGACAGCAAATTGCGCTCCGACCTCATTTTTAAAGAAATAAGGATCGGTGATGGCGCCGGCGTACAATCTGCACCATACGGTACATTTATCTGCGTGCGATGACATCTAGTGAACTTCTTAAGGATTGTCGTCGCTTCAAATATGGCAATTCTGCTTGGTGTAGTTTTACTTCCTCTCCTGGGGATCAGCTTTTTCATATGTTATTCTCTTTTGCGGGTTAATTTCTTCTTGCCTGTTAGGATTTCATCAGTTTATGCAAGTATGTTACGTTTTCTTCTCTCTTCTTCAGTTTTAGTCACTGGCTCAATAAACGTGCATATTTTAGTCCAGCTAGAGAAAGTGTGCTGGGCATAGTCTGCAGGAGAGTCCCCGTATCTAAACCATTGCCTTTGTATATTCCCTATCTTGAAGAAATTTGGGCTGAAAAGTCCGCGACCAGTCAAGAACTGGGTAATATAAAATTTTAATTCCCCATGCTTACGTTCTGTCCATTTGGCTAAGTCCTGTATTAGTCTGGCAGTTCATATACCTCTCGATTCACGGCGCCACCAGCATTGTCATTTTTGCATGCAGTTGTTATTTGTAATACTATTTCCCTTTTCTTTTCATGGATATATGTATATAAATAATTTTTTTTTAAATCAAAAGCGCAAGCGAAGAAAATAGAGATATCGATGTACATTGGTCTTAAATGTTTGCAAGTTACAACGACTAGATAATATAGAACATATAACTCCATAGCGAGTTGTATGGTTTAGGAACGAATCACGATATTTCAGAGAACGTCCGAAAGTGGGCTTAAGGTTATACTGATAAGCATTCATAGCGAGACTAGTGTAACGGTTGAAAATTTTAAGGAGCGGAATGCTGCTGGCGATTACTAGTGGTGGAAATAGCGATAACACAAAGTGAGACAGGAGACATTACGTCGGTGTTTGAGGTTGTCCATTGACTGACTGATATTAGCATCACCAATGAGTTTTATCGCACGGTTTTGTAGAACCATCTAACAGGTGCAGAGATGTTTTAGGAGCATCTGACCAGATGTGGCATTGTACTCCAATTTTGGGCGGATAAATGTCTTATATATTGAGGCCAGATCAGAGAAAAGTATTTCTTACATCGTTAGAGGAAACCTAGACATTTTGCAGCATTTTTGGCCACATCGGATATGTGGTCATTCCAAAGTAAGTTGTCATTGACTAACATATCGCGAATGGAAATTTTTTCGATTTCAACGATGCAAGTGCCATTCAAGGATAATGGCTGCGTATTTAAATTTCGCTTTGATAACAGTAGACAGCATTGAATTTTGGAAGCATTAAGTTCCACTCACGTTGATAGTTCCCCAATTGGTTTTGCTGCCAATATCGGAATTTAATGAGCTTAACATACGCTGCCGTTCCCGTTCTACAGCCGAAGAGCAGGGGCGTGAGTCCGGGAATGAATATGAAAAGCAGAGAGTACTGTCATCAGCAAAGGAATATTTTGGATTAGAAGTAGCATCATTAATGAAAATTAAAAAGAGTGTCGGAGACAAAACAGAGTCCTGGGCCATACCAGCATTTATTTTGTGAATATCAGACTTAAAAACATCCAAGACGATGCTTTCTCTCTACTGCTAGTAAATCATTAGGGGTGACTCCTGCTACTACGAGGACTTCTGGTTCCGACACCATTCTAAAGGAGCTAGCTACCGGAGGAGCTCCAAATGCTTGCATTGCAGCCATTTGCTTTCTATATTTCTTCTTCCTGAGTGCATCACCCCATATTTCACAGCCATATAACAGAATGGTGTGTACGATCGACATAAGGAGACGACATTTGTTCTCGGTCTGGCCACCAATGTTCACCAGGAATCTGCTTAATACCGTTGCCTTTGTAGCTCTATCTGATACAGACTTTATCTGCTGCCAGTATCTGAACTTTGAGTCAAGTAAAATTTCCAAATACTTCACTGTACGCTTGCTCTGATCACTTCTGAACCTATATGAAACTCTACATGTCTTAAGATTTGCTTTCTAGTCAATAGAACTATTTTTGTCTTTTCCGCGGCAAGTCTTCCATCCAAGTATGCACTCGTCTCACAACCTGGTTGAATAATGTTCAATAGTGTGCTTTCTCCTTATTCCTTACAATAATCACTGCCCTTACGTCATCGGCGTAGCCCACTAGGAAAGTATCCTCAGGCGTTTCGATACCAAAGATTCCATCCATAGGTCAGGTCCAAAAATTGAACCCAGTGCTACTCCGGCCGTGATACTACCTTGATCAAAAAGTTCCCGGAATGTATCCAGAAAATTGGGAATACAAGTTTATTCATCTAAATCTATATTGTCCCCTTGAAAGTAATCCCCATCGAATGCAACACACTTATACCAGCACTTAATCCAATCCTCGAAACATTTTTTCTATTCGGTTTTCCGTATCTCCATCAGTGCTTCCTGCGATTGCTTCCTCTCGGCTGCTGAAACGCGTTCCCCGTAGTGGTTTTTTAATTCGATTAAACAGAAAGAAGTCACAGGGAGCCAAATCAGGTGAATTCGGTGGATGTTGGATGGTATTTGTTGCATTTTTCGTCAAAAAATTACGAATAATGATGGCACCGTGCGGCGCCACGGTGCGTTAGCATGGTGCAAAATCCACGATTTTGCGAATTGCGTCATGCAATCGTCTCATAACGCCCAAATAATACTCTTTGTTTACTGTCTGGTCTTCTGGCAAAAATTCATGATGCACTACACCGTTGTAATCCATGAAAACCGTGAGCATTGCCTTTTTTTTCACTGTATACGACGTGGTTTTTTTGGTCTCAGCTCATTTGGTGAACGCCATTCACTTGCCTGATGTCTGGATTGCGTGTCGTTCTCATAAACCAGCGTCTCGTCTCCAGTAATGATCCCTTTGATGAATGTGGGATCGGATTCAGCCTCGCAAATCATCTCTTTTGCGACGTCAACACGGTCTCTTATTTGCATGGAATTGAGGTCTTTTGGCACCAACTTTGCTGTTACACGACGGAAACCCAAATCATTAACCAAAATGTCTTGGACGGATCCATAGGCAATGTTTAAATCCTCCGCTATCTCTCTGATGGTTAATTTGCGGTTATTGACCAATATTTCTTTTACTCGTACTTCGTCGGTTTCGATATCGATGGTCTGCCACTGCGTTCATCATCTTCGATTGACTCACGACAGCTTTTGAACCGCTCGTGCCACTGGTAAACGACCGTTTTATTTAGAGAATCATTGCCGAAACACTTTTCCAACATTTCTAAGGTTCGCGCACCATTAAATCCGTTATCCGTTTTTTACGCAAAATTTAATACAAGTTCGTTGTTGCAAATTTAAATCCATTTCTAAAATTGTAAAAAATCGCCAACACACACAGAGATACGAGTAGATGTACTCTTGGCTACGTAACTTTTGCAAATGTCAAGCTACAGTATGATGCTAAGATTTCGAGGGAATGTCAACAACAGATTTGCCAACTTAACAAAAAAAAAAAACAGAACTCAAATCGGAACAATGGAATCGCCACACGGGAGCGCCGCCGGGAACTTTTTGATCAAGGTGGTATGTTTCATGTAAGTTCCATCTGTTGTGTGGTACGAGTATATAAGCTTTCGATCTTTGAGGATATTTTAATATACGTAGGAGATATGGCGGTATCCAAAAATGTACTTCTAGTGAACTTAGCATCTGCTGCCATCCCATAGGATTACGAATAAATGCGCTCCTAACGGCAAGCGTTGCTAGAACGACGATCCTTCTCGAGTAGTGATTTGTCTGCTGGTCAGCTTAGACTATCTTTCTCACTTCCTCGATTGCGCCTCTTGTAGAGGAGCCTCTTCTGAATCTGTGCTCTGTTTGGCTGTGGTAAGCCTTTGTTTTAGCAACTCTTCTACAAGTTTCCCTGTCTTGTCTAGCATGCAGAGCGGTGTGTAAGCAGACGGGGAATCCAGGTCTCCTTTTCTCTTGCTGAGCAGAACTAAACGTTGTATTTTTCACGTTCCGTAAAATTTCCCTTCTTGAAGGCAGCTATTATATCTACATGTTAAGTATAGTAGTAGCTGCATCGTTATTTTTAGCACTTCCGGTGGGATGCCGTCAAGACCCGGGGTTTTCTTGTTTTGAAAGTTTTTCTCTGCCAGGATCAACTCCTCTTCGATGAACAATGGTGTAGTTTGTTGTTGCTCGGGGTGGCATTCCGTTGATCTGATAGGGTGACTTGGAAAGAGTGCGTCCACCATCGCTTTCATTTTCTCGGCATTCATTTCGGGGGTGTCTTTATAGCTTAGTCCCCACGGATTGTTGCTGATGTCTTGTCATAGGTCCCTGTTTTGTTATTTTTGATGACTCTCTTGAGCTCAGATTTTACTTTCATATACACTGGTTGTGCGTCTTCGGTCTTTACAGCTTGTCTTCGCCTTCCACTGGTGAATTTACTGCTAAGGTCCAGACATCTTCTGCTTAATGTTGCAAATTCTTCAGTCCACCCGTAAACTGTTTTTTTATCTATCTGCGAGTCACTGAACCGGTACATCAACGCATCGCATGCATCTTGCATAAGTCGTATCGTGGCTTCGACTCTGGTCTCTGTAGTGCAGTTTATATCTATTGTAGTATCTTCGATAGTGTGAAGAGCTCTTTGTTAGTCCTGTTCCCTATTGGTGCTCGCTCTTGGTCTCTATGAGGACCTGGATGGTCCGTTTGTATTTTGAAGAAGACTATATGTTGCTGGTCGCCGCTTCCCGTGGAGTTCTCAATGACTCTCCAGATTTGTATGACTCTGGATATTGTTTACGATGCGAAAGTAACGCCTGGAATCGTTTTGAAATACCCAGATCGCCTGAGCAAGCCCTTGGAATGGCACTAGAGCCCGCCAATTTTGGCAACCACAGTAGCAATGTAGTAGAAACGTGGGAGAAATAAATGCTATAAGATGTGCTACATACGAGGGCGGGTCAATAAGTCCGTGAATTTCTTTTTGAATTTCTGACCTCTTTACTGAAACAGCAACACTGCTCCTGTCAACAGGCATCTGTCAGTTGACTCCTGTCAAAATTTAAACTTACTGCGTCAGTTAGTTTGTGTTTGACAGCTATTTTTATCAGACTACTCACTAATTTGAGGAGAAAATGGAAAAAAGTGAATTTCGTGTGCTTAATAAGCATTATTTCTTGCGAAAAAAAACCATTACCGAGACCAAGGCTAAGCTTGATAAATACTATGGGGACTCTGCACCATCGATTTCAATGGTAAAAAAGTGGTTTACTGAATTTCGTTGTGGCCGTACAAGCACTGAAGATGCCGAACGTCCTGGACGCGAAACAAATTAAAAAAATCACGATATGGTGTTGGCCGACCGAAGATTGAAAGTGCGAGAGATTGTGGAAGCCGTAGGGATCTCGCATGGCTCAGTGGTTTCAATTTTGAATGATCACTTGGGCATGAGAAAGCTTTCCGCAAGATGGGTGCCGCGTTTGCTCACAGTCGACCACAAACGCAATCGTGTAACAACTTCACAGGAAGGTTTGGCGTTGTTTAATCGCAATATGGAGAAGTGTTTGCGCCGTTTTGTAACCGTGGACGAAACATGGATCCATCACAACACACCAGAGAACAAACAACAGTCAAAACAGTGGGTTTCTAAGGGTGAATCGGCGCCAAAGAAGGCCAAGGTGGGTTTGTCAGCCAATAAAGTTATGGCGACTGTTTTTTGGGATGCACGCGGGATAATCCACATTGACTACCTTCAAAAGGGAAGAACAATCAATGGGGAATATTATGCCAACTTATTGGACCAATTCAATGACGATTTGAAAAAAAAAAACGACCTCATTTGGCCAAGAAAAAAGTTCTTTTCCACCAAGACAATGCAAGGGTGCACACATGTGCAGTTGCCATGGCAAAAATCCATGAATTGGGCTATGAATTGCTCCCTCATCCACCCTATTCTCCAGATTTGGCTCCGAGCGACTACTTCTTGTTCCCAAACCTGAAGAAATGGCTTGGTGGAAAAAGATTTGACTCCAATGATGAAGTCATCTCGCAAACAAAGGCCTATTTTGAGGACCTCGACAAATCATTTTTTTGGAAGGGATAAAAAAATTGGAGAAGCGTTGGACAAAGTGTATAGAGCTCAAGGGAGACTACGTTGAAAAATAAAATTATTTTTTTATCAAAAAATCTGTTTTAATCCAAACGTCACGGACTTATTGACCCGCCCTCGTATATAATTGTACACGTTATAGATTTCAATATAAAGGAATACGGAGGAATATACCATAAGTAAGTAAAGCTTAGTTTAAAGCCGGGCTTGTTAGCATCAATCAATTTTAAATAATAAAAACTCAGTCAGAATGAAGAAAACGCTCGGCAACGTTTCAATAACAAAGAAATTTGGACCTCACCCCAGCGCTTTTAATTTCCCAAGTGATTGTAACGATTTGCACTCGAATTGGCCCATGTCTTAAGGCATTGGGATAGTTCTAGCTGCAATGAGGAAGAAAAAAACCTATTCAAGGTTCCAATTCAAACATTTTACATTGAGCAGAGCTCACATCGAAGTTTTTTACTTAAATCCTACCCCATTATAATTTACTGATGGGAAATGTCAACTGCTTCGCTTCATTCCGTATATTCAAAATATTGGTAGCCTTCTGCAGAGGTATTTCCTGTCATTACTCTTTTCTAAATCCCAGTTGGGATGGCTAGAAAAGTCTCTTGTAACCTCCTAACCACAATCTTTCTTCACACTGAATTTTCAGGAGCTCTGGGAGTTCTAACTTCGTGTGCTTTTCGAACACAGTTTCTTTAGAACCACCTGGAATCGGATTAATATTGTGCACATTTTAAACACATGAACGGGAATCCTAATTTTGGCCAACTGCCAACCGTAGTTCCTCCGAACAATGACTTTCAAATATGCACATATAAACTACAAAAATACCTGTACATCCTCCTTATCACAAAAAAAAAAGTAAAGACAAAAAAAAAATTCCATAGATGACAGAGAGTGCCAGGATAACGACCCCCTTACGAATGTTATTGCCCACTTACCGTACAGTTCATCCACTGATATGTAAAACACCTTGTAACCCCTAATTTTGCCGTTCTGCCCACCAACATCCGGTGGTGACCAGGTGATGTAAATCGATGTGGAACCCAGAACGTCGCATTGCGGACTCTCCGGTGGTGATGACGGAACTGCCAAAGGCGATTTATTCGGTTACACAAGACCCAATTAACTGAGTAATAGGAACTGGACGAACGACAACTCACCATCTTCCAGAGTTTGTACGGCTACCTCCTTACTTGGTGGGCCACTGCCCTGGCTTGTATACGCCTGCACAATAACATGGTACTGAGTGAATTTATTCAGATTGGACAGAACAGTCTCGCCACCAAAGTGTGATCTCACTTCGACAGTTTTAAAACTGAATCCTTGCGTTGGATTGACTTCCTTGTCCTCGGGCGATGATGACATCTGATAGCCCACATAGTAGCCGAGTAGGATGCCATTCCAGTGGTCACGATCTGGTGCATCCCATGTGACGGAAATCTCTGTGGAGCTTTTTGCCTCGGCGCGAACATTTAACGGCGGACCAGATGGTACTTCCTCAAGGGTGGTGACCTGCACCACCTCCGAGAACTCAGATGAGCCCAATTTATTCTCAGCCGACATTCGTATGTGGTATGCTTTGGCTGGACGTAAATTCTGAATGTTCACAACCGTCTGGGAGCCAGTGATGGATATACGCTCGGCATTTTGCCAAATATCTGCAATGAGAAATTCTAATTAGGAAATGAAGGAAAGGATTGATTTTGCTTTATGGTAGAGAGTGTTTGGGATACGATTGGATTGGGTTGGCTTGGGTGTTTGGGTTTGTACCTGTGATTTGCTTGTAAAAGATGTGATACTCTTCGATTGGACTGTTCCCAGCAAATGGTTGACTCCAAGTCAATTGAAGACTTCGTGATTGCTGGGAATTGATGCGGAGGTTCTTTGGTTGTTCGGGTACTTCTTGAACGATGAGTTGTATCGACATATCGTCCTTCAAAATGAAAATAAGAAAAAAGAAGAGTGTTAAAGCACATGCTCGTATGTACATTCTCTATTAAGTTGTTGGTTTGTAAGACTTACCTGTCCAAATGCATTACTCGCTTGACAGATGTAGATTCCCGTGTCCTGTCGGTAGGTGTGTGAGATGCCCAACTCTGAAACCATGCCATCATCCAGGACCTGATCCCGAATGGTGTATCTACATACGAGTATGTGTGAAAGAAGACATGTGAGTCGTGTTGGTCGTGATGGTGATGTTAGTTGATTGTGGTGTATAGAAAAAAAGATGAAAGAAATCTTATTCGCTTACCTCGAATCCAAGGATTCGTCCAGATACTGCTGAGTGCTTTGCATTTTCCATTTAATATCAATAGGATTGTCGCCCTGGACGTTGCATTGGACATGAACTTGCTTGCCTTTGGGCACAGAGATTTGTTTGTTTTTCGTTGTGAAGTGGGCGGGCACTAGAACGAAAGGAGGAGCGTTTCTGCTATATAGTATTGTTTTCTTTTTAAGGCCGAGTGATTGCAAAGGGGATGATTGAGGGATGCGGATTAAGGTTGTAATGAAGATATGTGTGACAGAAAATACAACATTTTTTTATTTTATTCCTTGAAGGGATGTATGTACGAGTACATACGAAGGGGCTATCTTAGAAGGCGTACAAGGGATTACATACTGAAACCAAGTTCTATGAGGAGATTTACGCACTTAGAATAGAAAATCATTTCCTGGATGAAAATGAGGGCATTTAATTCTGCTTCAGGTGGAAAGCTTGTGCTTTAAAGATTCTGCTCTTTAAAGATGTTTAAGACAATTAAAGGTGTAGGAAGTCGCAAGGAGTCTTTTTTTTTATTGGACTGGGAGAAATGAAAGAACCTGTAGGAGGAGTAATCTGGAAAAAACCGTCTGAACACTCTTTGGAGAGGAGTTTAGCAAAAATCCTCTCAAGATCAGAATGAGAGCGAAGCTAGAATAGCAGTTCAGAACTTGAGCGATATTTTTTGAACTGATGCGCCTTCGCAGAAAAAACTTTTGCAGTTCCACCATGAAATCCTGATCGACAGCGACTACTACTCGGGAAGCTCGTAAATACAATAATATGAGTCACTTATGACTAATTTGGAAGATGACTGGAAAATTTACCAAAACTAATATAAGAGGCTAGTTCGGATTCGGAAGAGTGCCTCCTATAGGGATTTTTCAAAAAAAATATCCAAACCAGCAACAGTCAAGCTGAAATCATCCGATTTCACCTAACCTGAGTCGAAAGCAGAGACTGTAAGTCTCATCTGCGAAATTCAATTCATAGGTAAGGAGGTCGTAACCAACTCAGAACAGCTCCTAACAGCGGAGCTGCAAATGAGTTCAGTAATACCACTTGCCTTGGCAAACTTATGTATGCCTTAGATATCTGGAATCAGACTCATTTAGTATGGTGCTGTGTTCTCTTATAACTTCGAATTGCCTGGCATTGGTGACATATTTCCTGAAATATCGAATTCCCGGCGAACAGTGATAGTAGCTTCCATACCAAAAATCCACAAAGATCCGCACACACACTAAGAATTTCGGACCCATCAGCCGAAATAATGCTGGGGTTGAGGGTTCGATCTTAGTCCACAGCCTGTGAGAGGGGGTCACAGAAATTAGACGGGCAAGGAAAGGCAACTTCCTATACCAGTTCGCTAATAGGGCTAGCCAATGGGATTAATTGGTGAGAACTTTGGCCAGAGGCAGGTATTCGTTTCGCAATCCAGAACATACGACCTGAGGAAGGTCTTCGTTAGCAGGCAGATCGCCATAGTAGAACTGTCAGCAGAGAAACTGAATAAACTGCTGGAGTTCAGCAAAATCAAAATTGGCTGCTTAAACTGCACGAAAATGCGAAAAGTCCTCACCAAGTGCTTCACGCCCTATAGTTGGACTGCATGGCTCGTCACTGTAGGGGTGAGCATAACCGAATCAAGCGGACTACGAAGGATAATATCACATAGCAAAGTTTGCACAAAAGATGCATTTTGCTTCTGGTGTAGGACGGTCAAGTCACAAAATTCTGCCATCAGCTGCGTTCCCAAACTACGATCAATACGATGAACATTGCCCGAAAAAACTTAAACCACTATGCAGCTTCACAGGTTCTTCTAGCACAAGCAATGAGAGAATAAAAAGTGTCGGCGTAGCCTTAAATGGAAGTAGCTGGATAGATGAAATCACGAAGAAAACCAACAACATCAATCTGCTGGAACAATGCTGTGCAGACAATCGACCATGCGGTTGACCATTTCGTTTCCGCAGGGATAAAAGATTTAAATTTCTATTGTTACTATGCCCCCTCTGGTTTACTTTTGAGGGAAGCAGCCAGTGATTACTGCTGTGGATTTCAATACCTGGGCTAGCGATTGTTGCAGTAGAATCAATGACGCAAGGATAAAAATATCTTCGCTTCAGCAGATCCTCTGTGCAGAAATAGCGTTCGACATAGCATTGCCCAGAAAAATAGTTGGAAAAGTGAGTATCCCTGCTCAGAAGCGAAGTGCCTTCAAGCACAATGCAGATCTCCAGAGGAAGGAAGACTAGACTTTAAACTAGCGAGACACAACATGAAAATGATCATTAAAGAGAGCAGCAAGTCAAGGAGCTTCAAGCACGCTTTTGCAACGAGGCCAATCCAGACTCTTCGGGCTCAACATACAGAATGGTGATGAAGAATCTTAAAGGCAATAGGACGCCCCATTGACCAACTATGTATTATATACTCCATCGCGAAGGTGAACAGCGTTGAAGAAACGGTTAGAAGCGTGCAGGAAAATCGAAACTCCAATATTTAGCGCTGCTAAAGTTATCAAAAAAATTGGCGAACATTCGTCATATCCCCAAACGCGCCTGCTTGATACCCTAGAAAAGATCCTGGAATGCATCATACGATTATATGACAGGTTGCGTACGGTGGTGGAGTAAAATCGAAAACTGTCTTAAATGCGCCATAAAAGCGGTAGTAGATATAGGAGATAGAAGTATAATGCAGTACTAACGCTTGAGGTTAGGAATGCCTTTAACCCGGCGAGCTGGTCGTAATCATATTAAGACATGCTTGGCCAGATTGTATATATCACCCTACCTTCCGAAGATAGCCACAGACTACTTCAGCAACTTTTTCAGTATCATACTGACGATGTTTGTAAGTACAACAACGTTACAGTGGCAACCTTGCAACGGTCGAACCTCTAATTCGAAAAATTGTGTACGATGGAATTTTGCTACTGAAGAAGTGAGAGACATCCGATTTGATGAAGGATACGTGTTGGACTCTGCCGGTCTACGTAATGTGTGCGTATGTCTGAGTCGGAAACCAAACAATCAGTTCAAAGCAGTCCCGTAAATACTTCGGAATGATGCTCGATAACAAGACGTTTGTAAGTCCACGTTTAATACGCTAGCAGAAAGGCAGCGATATCTTAGATGGTTCCGAACTTCGGTGGCCCTGGATACGCTCGAAGTATTCTGTTATCCAGATTGATCTGTTTGGTTCTTCTGCACGCTGCTACGGTATGGGCGGTCGCACTAGCGGTCAAAGAGTGCCGTCTGCGTACAGACTCTGCGCAATGGGGATTATCAGCTGCTTCCGAACAATCTCGGAATGATCTTCGTCGACATAGTTGCGTATGAGATGCAGACGTTGTACCTTAGGCAACCCTGAAAGAGGAAAAAAGGTAGCATCGCTAATGATATGACAAGCCAGATGGGACGCTACCACAGAAAGTGAGTTGGCTCAAAATCTATTTCTCCTCATCGAATCGAGGGCAAGAGGGGACTGCAACTACCACCTTACACAGTTCTGGTCTGGGTACGGCGTCTATTGGGATTATCTCAATGGATTTAGACGCAATATTTCGCTTCTGTGTCCGGAATGTCAAAACGAAAAGAAGGAAGCAGGGAATGAAGTATTTTAGTGCAGATAATTCGAAGAGAACAGGACAAATCTGCCGGGGTATCTCGTGGTTCACATGACGAAATGAGAGGGTGACTAGATGTTGATCTGCTCACTTATAGTGCGTATGCAGAAAGAGCAGAAACGTTGCGAATAATCTAAGATACGGACAGGGAGAATATAGCTTAGTTGGTAACTCTTGAAGTATTAATACAGAACTGAATTGAGCTATGACAAGAAAACGGTCAGATATTGGCCCGTCTGAATTTTCGCACATAGGGGACGTTCGATACATGTTTTGCTGCAATCAGACCATGTTGCTTGGTGGTGCGACTGTTCGACCGTTTGACCGTTCGGCGAAAACAAGGGGGACCGCATGCGAATTCGGTACGCATACTGCGTGCTGTTGGCAACGCCACAAATTTATTTGTATTGTATCCTTTGAAAATAAGGTAAAATAAAAATATTGTTACACTGTCGATTTTTTTTTATTAGAGAATCTGCAGATGCTTTTGTTATTACCACATTTACCGCTGTCAGCAATTCAGAAGTTGTTATCTATTGTGGCTTTGTAGAGGAACATTTCCAACATCAATATGTGTACCACAGATTAGTCCTGGCGTCGCTATAAATATTATACTACATAAAAAGACGCTAAAGACCTGAGTAGAGGACTGTCAATCCAATGGGGACCTGAACATTTCTGATAGACAAACATACGGAGGAACAGTAATCCAGAAAATTTGGTAGCAAAACTTAGAACCAGCATATAGCTACTTTGGCGAAATACCAAATTAGCGAATAACCCAAACAAACAAACATAAACAACATTGTCTTCTTAGTTGTTTGTGTCTTCGAGTGTCTTACGAGTATAACTTGGATTGGGCCAGCAATAAGCCTACGTACAACAGGCTGAAATAATAAATGCGTGACCGACTAGTAGCTCTACATTATGCTACCTTAAGCTCTATGCCGAAGAGATAACAGGAATGTTACGAAACTCCTAGCAGCGTCGGATAATGGCGGACTTACTGTTAATGACCTTGGCAATATAAAGCTATAAACATCGAGCTCGATAGCTATCTTGTGTTATCCAGATATAGATGCGGATATCCGTAACAGCAAAGGCCCGTGAACCATTGTGAGGAAGTTCAACCTCGATCGGTTACAATGGCAAGAGACCGCCTAGGGCTTTTCCGATCGAGTCTCCCTTAATATCTCGATAAATTCTATGCCGCCAGCATCGAATGTATAAAACACATGGCATTACTGCTAAAGAGCAATCATAGAGGCCGCCTCTGATGTACTAGGTTTCAACTCGCCCCGACAAAGAAATCCATAGTGCGGTCACGAATACAGACAGGCAGACTTCAGCTAAGCTCATGTGCCCAACTGGAGGCTACGTAGAAACGCATGTTAGCTGAGGCCCTGATCCTCATTGAACTGTAGCTCCATCCATTATTTATGCAAGAACAATGGTTTTCAAGACGTCATGATAGCCGGGAGAGGTTGCTTCACCTATTTCGAAGCAAATACCTACAAAGGAATTTTTGCACCGGCTTTTCTTAATTTTAGCAAGTTCTTTGAGCCCTTGACTTGAAATCTGCAATTGGTGCATTGCTCACCGATCTATACCGTGGTTGCATGAAAGTCTTATATTGCAAGCCAAAATGTGAAATAACTGAATTGAACGCCATATTCACCAGACCTGAATATTATAGAAAATATTTGGGGCTGGCTTACCAGTGAAGTCTAAGAAGGATGAAGGTAGTTAAAGATAAGTTATCACTTCTCAGGGGGGAGAATCATTATAAGACTCCCCTCAGGGTCGCGTTCGAAAGTGGGGCCCTTAAGGTTTTATTGAAGTTCAGCCGCAGAATCTCTAAACTTGATGGAAGACAAAGATGATAGAATGACGAAACATATCGAAGATATTTTACTCCTCAATCTAAACACAATATCTCTCGGGATTATTGGCTTATCCCACAGAAGATGGAAAGATGGTTCAGAGCATACCTTAAGATACTGCAACAGGAGACCTAAGAAATCCAGTCGGGATCACAATTAGAATCAAATTAAACTCATGCCATAAGGTAAAAGGACTTACCATTAACTTTCAGGAAGATCACCTTACTAACACCAGATCCGATATTATTTTTGGCCTCACATAAAAAGTGCCCCTGTGATTCTTTACTGATTTTCTTAAAATAAATCGATCCATTGTTGAATAACTGTACACTGGGCTCATAGAGAAAATCCTTATATTCACCGGGGCTAGTACCGATTGCCTTTTTCCACGTGATTAATGGCTTTGGATAGCCTTCGGATTGGCAGTGCAATAATACATCTTGTCCGGCTTGTGCACTTGAGTCTTTCGGCTCTAGGATCCATTTTGGAGGAACATTAACTGTTAAAGGAACGGTAAATTTCACAGTACCAGCTACATTACTGGCAATGCATGTATAATTCCCTGAGTGTTCTGATGTGATATGTTCTATAACTAAGCTGGCTGAGTATTCATCTAAACGACGAAAAACTTCATTTCTACAGAGAGGATGAAACCAAAAAAAATACAAGAAAATATTTTGAGGTTAGTTAGTAAGTGAACTCGCAATTAGGGCTGAAAATATCAACTTACCCAGTTCCGATAAGTGGCTTTCCGTTCCTTTCCCATCGAAAACTCACTGGTAGATCGCCTTCGAGAATTTGACAGGAGATAGCCGCACGCATTCCTTCACGTAACATGTCTGTCATTGCTTGTATTGGCATGATTTTTGGCGGCACTGGAATTAAATAAAAGGAAATCAATATTTAATAGTCTGCATTAAATTGCGGAGAAATTAAAAGGATCCTATTTGAAATCCTGCAAATCACAGAATAATGATTTTAGATCGGCACAGAAAGATACGGAGGCACTTTGTACAATACTACTGCGTTATTAAAAACTATTTCAATTTTTTTGGGTATGCATTATCATTGATTATTTTTAATGACAATGTCAATTGAATTTCTTACATTACTTTGGCTCTAGCAAGATTGATTGAACGGTGCTTCAACCCCAAAAAAGGGTACTGCTTCCTCTTTGATTTTGCTGCTGCTTAGAGATCTTAGGCCTGCTTAAGCTTGATCCTTAAACCTCTGGTCTATTGTTTATTTTCATTTTAAGAATTTCGTCACATGGTTGCCATAAATGGATACGGACAATTGCGATATAAAACAGAAAAAGATAGGAAACTGAGTATGAAGTGATAAAGAAGGATCACGTCTTAAAGGGGATTCATTGAAATTGAACGCTGCGATGAGAGGAGATAAAAGGATTGAGCGAATTCCTCAAATATTTGGCTATTAGCAATGTTTTTGTCGAAACTGATATACAGTAGGGATTGGCCTGGTTGGAATTATTGTCAAAAACTAAGATTGACATGGGTCTAGGAGCAAACGTATGCAGCAAATAATAACGCAAAATTGCTCCCATTGTCGCACTTATAAACGAAAAAACTGCCCACTGCTGTTGGCAATCAATTAAATCCAGATTCTTTAGAACCCTCGAGTTAGAGGTAAGCAAAGCAAATATGAGGGCAAATAGCCAATAGCCATACGAATAAAACTCGTATGGAACTCTGAAATAATTGCGGCCTAAGTACGTATTTAAGGTACGGTGAATACGTGGTCCAGCTAACTGAATTTATTAAAATGTTTCTGTACTTGGACCCGCGACCTAAGACGAATTCCTGCCTTAACTTTTGGCCAACTGCCAGGAAGATAATTGAGGTCCCCGTCAACATGCGCGCATCCTAAGCCGATGTTTTCCTCTACTGCGTTGTCCGGAGAGTTAATATTGTTACGCTCTACATGTCCTAGCAATTTCAGAAGACTGATGCGCACTGTCCTAACCAGATAAATGGCCCTGTGCAGCTTGTAGAGTAAATAAAGCCCGTCAATGCAAATAGAACCAAGTATCACAAGATGCGTTCAGAGCCATTTGGGATATGTTCATCTGCCTTCAGTAGCGCCGTACGATATAGCGCTATGATTAAGGTTTATATAGTCTCATTAGTATTACTTGGCAAGGCCTTGTTTATTACTCAGTTGCCGTTTTCGACCAAATGAACGATGGTTTTGTATCTATTGTATTGTATGATATATGTTCAAATCTCCCATTCTCGTTTTGTTCGCCTCATACCACCGTACTTCCTATTCGGTGGTGATATCTAGTTTGTAACCGTCCAGGACCTCCGCAGATTGTTCGGGTGCACATGGCACGTTTCAGATCCAAATACTCCATGGACAGATACGAAAATCTTTGTCCTTTTTCCATTTTGCAGCGCCGTCAATAGTAAATTCGCCCTTATTCAACAGTAGAATTTTAACACAGCCGGCTGGGTTTCCACGCCCGTCTTGTTATGAATTCGCATCAAGCCCATTTTCCGACGAACCCTAAAATTCCTGTATTTCCTGGTCGATATAACTTCAAACATTTAAAAACAATGTACATCGGCACCTGTCTTTTCTTCCTCTCTAAATTTCCTTCACCCACGCTGTGTACAAACATTTTAAGGATACACAAACCCGTGAGCGCTCGCTCAAAAAAAAAAGCTGGAGAAACAGCGCTTTTGTGTGACCCATCGAACAAATGGGGACGGATATTCCGAAGACAATAGCCCTCTTCGAAGTACGATAGCCGCTCGTGAGTTAAAGGAACAAAAGAAACGCGAAGAACATCGGCTTCCCCAAAAGATGAAAAGAGAGTGCGAGATATTGGTATAGGTAAAAAGAACGTGCCAAGGCAAGAAGACATAAAGAAATTTGTAGTGATGAAGGAGGAAACATTGTAGTAGACTCACAGTCGATGCTGAAAATATGGAAAAATTTTTCCTGCAGACTGTATAACGGCGAAGAAGACCAACATTCCGCCGTCAGCTAGAATAGTCCATTCAACTCAGACGATGATAGCCACAACTTCCATCCACCTGAGCGGAACGAAATAAGGAAACTAAAATCAAACAAATCAACTGCACCTGACGGCTTGCAGCATGCACCAACTCATCTCTCAGATCTGATCAGAAGAGTTTATCTTTGATGAATGAAATCTCAGCACCGTATGCCCGATTCACAAAAAAGAAGACCTTTCAACCTTCTATATTGGATACAAAATCTTATCTGCCATATTGCGTGAACGTCTCAAATCCTTCATAAACAACTTGATTGGTCCCTATTAGTGCCTTTTGAGACCGGGAAAATGCACAATCGACCAAATCTTCACACTCCGGCAGATGTTGGAAAAAATTCAAGACGTCCAAATCGCACCATCTTTTCGCCGGTTTTAAGGCCGCATATGATAGCATTTATAGAGACAAGCTATATAGAACCATGTCTAGTTTTGGCATCCCTGCCAAACACGCCTGTCAGCGCAGTATGACGATTGAGAATAAGTACTCGCTGCTCCATAACTGTCGGTGACGACTTAACCGAGTCCTTAGATGACAGGGAAAGGTTTTAAACGTGGTGACGCGCTGTCATGTACATATATGTAACATAGTATAATAACTTTTTTAACACCATCCTTGAAAGAATTGTACGGAACTCATAAGCGAGCACTAAAGGCAGAATCTTTCAAAACCCTGTACAACTTCTAACGTACGTCGATGATATTGACCGTCAGCGGACGGTCACCGCTGGAAGCGTCAACTGGAAGCGACACACAAAATCGACGAATTGGACAGAAAGTTACAGTTGGCTGC
Organism: Volucella zonaria; assembly: GCA_963966105.1. Classification (NCBI taxonomy): domain Eukaryota; kingdom Metazoa; phylum Arthropoda; class Insecta; order Diptera; family Syrphidae; genus Volucella; species Volucella zonaria. The sequence goes on along the minus strand of OZ014534.1, from coordinate 80,752,632 downwards.
TATAATTTCGAGGCGGTAAGAGACTTTGTCTACCAAGGCTCTGCTATAAATTCTGCCAACAACATCTCAACAGAAATAGAACGACGGATCACTCTCGCCAATAGCTGTTTCTTTGGGCTAAGAATACAATTGAGTAGTAAGGTCCTATTCCAAACAACTAAGGAGACTCTACATATATAAAGCCCTGATCATCTCAGTCCTACTTTATGGCGCTGAAGCATTCGTACAATATTCGGTCCCGTTTATTTTAACGCGCTTTGGAGGAGAAGATTCAACTAGCTCATCGACGCAACTTCTCCTCCTGTCATTTCTTACAGCGCATTACAGTGTTGTTTTTTTCTTTTCGGAAATCTTTCAGCAATCGCGCTTGAAAGTTCAACAAATGAGCTCCGAGACTAATATCCAGCATGACCTGTCGCCAGCTGTCCCCGGTGCCGCACTCCAAGCTGATTGAGTACCCCTTCCACTTGCGTCTGCCACTTTATATGCGGTCATGACCTGCTGTGCGTAATTTTGGGCTAAAGTCGAACGCCTTTGGACAGGAACTGTTGTGTCAATTCACTCAAGAAGCCCCAGCCATCTTAAACATTGAATCCATAGATGTCTGACTAGACAGATGTCGCTGTACAACCTTTACAGTTCGTGGTGGAATCTCCTCCTCTATTGCCCGGATACACACGCAGAATCTTTCTCCTGAAACGGCCCAAAGACGTTGCTGTTTGTAACTGCGGAGCCAAGGTAAACAAAGTCCTCAACTACTCGTACCTTGAAGCTATAACTGCCAATGGTGGCCAATGGCCTAAACTTCGGTGGAGTGCGTTTTTTTTTAATGACAACGTGTTCTTTGTTCTGCCCTCGTTTACCGTCCCACCTTCTGCCTCGATATTCACGAAAGCTTCGTTGACGGCTAGATGTGCTGTCCAATCTCATCAATGTCATCCACGTACACAAGTAATTGTGAGGTCTTAAGTAAGATCGTGTTTCCCTTATTAGTCAGTGAATTGGCACGATTCTTTCTAGGGCCAAGTTAAAAGAGTCTAAAACCTTTCTAGACATTGGGCTAGACATTGGGTTCTCGGTTGATTCGTTAGGCAGAATTCCCCATAGGCGAGCTGACGGGTTTGACAGAGGCATTGTAGTAGTCTGTAGACATCTAACAGACTTATTGCTCTATAGTTGGCGCAATTAAATAGGGCTCCTTTCCTGTGGATCGGATAAACGATGCTGAGACTTCATGCTTCGGGCATGCTTTCCTTTGGCTCTTTACATAGCTCAGCAGGCAGTCCATCTACGCCAGCAGCTTTATTAGGTTTAAGCTTCGATATTGCTACCAATATTCTCAGCACCGACTGCGCCTCTACTACTAGTTGTACATATTTATCTTTGCAGCCTTTCATCCTGGCTTTGTAGACCTGGCATGTTCGTTTTATTCTCCGATAAAATATTCGAATGCCTTTTCTGGAGTAATATCTCTCCATTACTTCGATCGCGCGCTTCTCGTGCTATTCATTTTCCTTCCCGAGAAGCCTGTCTTCTTCCCTTCTTTTCTTCTTGTACGAGTAGGGCTCACGGGTAGCGCAGCTACATATGCCTCTGGTTTGGCTGCATGCTTGTACCTGCTTACATTGATCTTCAAACCAGAAGTTTCTTTATGGCAGCCCTTTGAATCTGAAGCAGCTAAGCCCCTTCTTTAGTTTGTTTACGAGGGCAACGATTTTTGGAGAGTTTAAGGGAGACCTTCGAATGGTCTCTTGGGAACACAACTTATCTACGCAGAACTTTGGTGGTCTTACTTGACTCCGTTGTGCATGTGATATCCGTATTCGTATCGTGGCCGCAACAAGGTAAAGATCCGAGTCGATTATGGCTCTTCGGAAAGTTTAGACATCCAGAATGGCGGAGAACTGTCTGGCGCCGATCGCAATATAATCAATCTGGTTGACGGTTGATTGATATCAGGGGCTATCCAAGTCCCTTTATGGATGTAGAGATATAGGAACCGTGTGTTGGGTACGAAGAGGTTAAGAGCCATCGTCGAACGTAGTGTTATGCAGGCTGTTTCTTTCGATGACCCGCTCACAGACGGCTTTCTTATCCAACCTTACATTGAAATCTCCTAGCAGAATTGTAGTGTAATAGCTGGACACTCAGAGTAAGTTCGGTCTAGGAGGTTATATAATTCATCTTTAACGCTGTCATCCTTATCCTCTGTGGAGGTATACACGCAAATCAGTCTTATATTTCCGAAGTTGGCCTTGGAGGGGATTGTTTTGAGCTATTTATAGACTGAATGCTGTCCAATAAAGTTACCCATAGGTTGAAGTGTGGGCTTCTGAAGCTTCTGGCCTCGAGGTAGAGCCCGGACTGGCTTTATCCAGAAAGCCAGTGTGAAGGGAAGGTGAGAGAAATGCTACGCCACTCGTTATGTTACTGAAATACCAGCCATCACTATACGTCAGGCGAAAATACATTTCGAACTAAACTTAGACACTTTATTCGGTGCTTGATTAATCCTTCATTAGTTGCGATTTTCTAGACATAGTTAGTTAGTTTGTAAGCAAGTTTCCGTTCCCACGCTTCCACAGTGGTGGTGGCATTAGCTTCTGGTTTTATTCCTCTTTTTACTCAGATCCTTCTCTATTTCTTCCATTTGAGTCGTCTGCATAATTGTTTTCAGCTACAAAAGTTTTCTACTTATCTTTCCTTGTTATTCTCTTTTTTGGTGTTTTTGACGAGACAAAAATGTAGGTTGAGTTGGAAAATATGGTGGTGATAGTAAGAAAGATCTACCTATGTTAGCGTGCCACAACCTTCTACTTCTGCATCATCAAGGATACCTTCGATCCCAACCAAAGCTTCTTACAACTTCTGATATGAAATGAAATGAACGTTGAAGTGGAGCATTCAATGTTCACCCTGTTCCTATGTTCATTTTGTATGGAGGGAAGTTTGCCTAAGTCCAAGCAACCATTAACTATGCACTCTTATTCAAAGCCTTCTCAGAGCACCATAAGTACGGCAGATTTCATTCGTTATCAAAGTTTCCTTTGAGAGCTTATTCCTTCCTTTCTTCATGTTACCTTCAGCTGTTGTTATTTGTTCTCGAAGAAACCGCATCGAATACTTTTTCAATTCACAAGTTTTGTATCCTTGCATCCTTGCGTAACAAATTGTTTTCCAAACATAAACGTTCACTTGGAGGAACTCATTCCACTTATAGATTTTTTATTTTTCTTTCTAAGCCTTCTTTTCCAAGAATACAAAGTATCCATCCCCTCAAATCAAACATCATGCAATCTGCTCTTAAGAAAAGGCTCCTTCCCTACCTACACTATTTAAGACGTGAAACCTCATTCTGCTGCTGTCGTATTTAGATTCCAATCCGATTGCTTCTTGCAGCAAACGCAAAGACTACCAAGCAAACAACTTGCTTAATGCAAGTTCGTTCACCTTTCTTCTGTACACAACCCTATCCTTGTACCTGTCTCTAGATATTTTGTGAAATATAAAATCATCCAGCTCCTAATGGTGAAGAGCCAAGCAAACAAGGACGAACTAAACACAACCGCTATCAGAGGAGATTCAGACTTAAAGAATGAGGTTGAGGGATTCCCCCATTCACTCTGGCCTAACATCTCATAATCATCATTTCCATGACTAAAAGGAGCAGTAAAACAGGGTAAATTACTCATCGTCCTTCTCTTATGCCTCCTCCTTATTCTTATTCAACTATAAATGAGAGAAAAAAAACATTCCAACCACCACAAGGCACAAGGACTATGCGGACAACTAGAATTTCCAAAGAAATAAGCGTAACACATCCCTAAACAATGGACAAATCCATTATATTCCACTTGTGCAAATACCTGAGCTTCAGCACTGCACAGAACAGATCCTTTGTGTATTTTCTGCATTTCTTGAGGCTAACCAGAAGGAGCTTAGATAAAGGATTTCTATAGCATTTGCAATTGCCATTGCAATTGTAAGTTATACTTAGACTCATACTCATACTCACCTAACACATGGATCTCCACGTTTCGTCTGGATGTTTGCTTTTGCTTATTCTGCGCCATGCATGTGTACGTTCCGGCATCTTCGGAACGCTGCAGCTGTTCAATGACGAGCGTTCCATTATTGTAGGCCCTCTGACGTCGATTTATGGGCAATGTTTGTCCATCTGAGGAGTAAATGAAAATTACAAAAGTTGTCATGAGAGTGTTCTCTGATTTTCTTTGTTTCTGTTTTGCTAAATTTTTTATTTTTCTAAACACAGTGTGTGCTAAAAGTTTTCCAACGAAAATAAATTCGTTTATAAAAAAATTAATTGAACTGTAAAAAGGTCTTATTGCAAATAGAGGAGGACTTTGATTGATGCAGCAATTGGTTCAATATCACGATGGGCTAGGTAAGGTCACATCGAGTCTGCATCGAACATAATATTCTAGGCCGGAGAAGGTGCTTTGTGATGCCACAGGATTTCAATACTCCCACACCGTGGCTACACTTTATGGACATGGGGATTTGTTTGGAGTAGGTTTACGTAGATGTCAAACAGTTTGATGTTTTTATCAAAGTCGAGGACCCTATTGACTATTATTTTGTATAATTTGACTGGATTTTCCAAAGTGAAACGAAAATTATGGAAATGACGTGAGTTTTTGATCCTGATAATCGACCAACTGGCGTCGCTATTAGTCACCATCGAATTAAATGGAAGTCGATTGCAACAGATTCGCCTTTGTCTGTTCACTACGTGGTAAATTTTTGAAAAGATATCGCCGTACACCCCCACAAGATCCTCCTGATGCAGGAAATGAAGCCACAATTCCATAGCTTCCAACTGGAGTTTGCGGATTGAGCTCTTGAGCAGCTTCAAGTCGACTCTCGAAAGATCACGTTTTGTGACGAGGCTGACTTTTGACTCAATGGGTCTATCAAGGAGCAATTGGAATTGTCCATTTATGGATTGAGACAAATCCAGAAGTGACTCATGAGACTCAATTACACTTACAGAAGTTCACTGTAGAGCTTGGTCTTCACACTGCTGGCATCATTTGTTCTTATTTTTTCAAAAACGGCGATGGAAATTACTTAAGAGTTAATGACCAACGATACCAGGTAATGATCTGTAATTATTTCTACGAAAATATCAGTTTGATATGTTGTTCAAGTAGAATAGAGCTATGTGCCACGCTGCACATAAACCATTAGCGCAAAATGGACAAATGAATTAGCCACTGGGATCGTACAATTTGACACCACTTGTGGAGCTGTGTAAAGTCTATGGTTTATGCTTATAAGCCGCAAACTATTCAAGTCTTGGAAGCCAATATACTCGTATGTGAGATAGTGCCCCAAATGGTCGTAGGGTCCAAAATTGGACCGTAAGGATCCGTTTTGTTCAAAACTGCCGAGGAAGCTATATACCTACCACGAATCATTCTTTCTGATTCAAACTCAAATTCTGTCACTATTGTTTATTAGGTCTTAAAAACGTACCCTTTGGAGCCGGTTATTTCCTCTTTATTCTTTCAGGTTTTGAAAAAAAACAAGGAAGACCGAGTTTGCTGGCTTGTCAAAGAACAATGTATTGGCCTGTGATTGTGCTCACTAATATGTCGATGACCATTTCACAAAAACTTTGACCATGCTTGGCCAAGATTTGTCTGGCTATGTTGCAGGTTATGCAAACTGACTACCTAGAGCATGAGCTGACATTTATATTTCTATTTCTGAAGACATCAAATGAATATTTAGAGCAGTGCCGTTTTTGGCCAGTTAACTGGATTCTAACAGATGCGGATTTTGAACCGTTTGTCCATCTCGTGGAGATACAGGCTATAGTGTATCGTCAAACCAAGTTGAGGGATTTTATTGCTGTCGGTATGCATGGAGGTGTCTCTCGGCGATATCACAGAAGTCAAGAAATCTTGAGATTCCGACACGTGAGCGAGCGTGTTGCAGCAAGGCTTAATTTGCTAACATAAGCCTAACGACGTCACCAAAGAATCTGTCTAGGAGCTCCGCCAAGACATATGAGAAATGTCCGAAGTACTAGTACGATTTTAATGTCAGGATGGGAAAGGAAGACAACTTTGGTAGGTCAGTTGATGAACATAGCCTACACGACAAATGGCCTCCAATATTCTGAACTCCAAACCATCTGGGTAGCCAACATTGACTCGGAGCACAACCTTATTACAACTATGATACCAGCAACTACTGTGAGAAGATACATACAACGTATAAAAGCTGAAATCGTAAGAGACCGTCAGAATCCTCGTATCCCGAAATTTCTCAACAACTCGTATGCCGCCAGCATAAAGTGCCGAAGACCAATGGGAACGCTGCCAACGTAACATCAGAGACGCCATAATTGATGTGCTGGGTTGCACGCGCCTACCACTAAGAAATCCCTGGTTTGATGAAAAATGCCGGCAGGCACATGTACCTTAACAAGAATCGTAGATAGTGGCGCTGTAGTGCAGGACGAAAGACGCTCATAAGCCCTACGAGCAGAAGAGACGGGAAGGGCATCGGACCAGAAGCGCACGATCGAGGATATTGAGAGATTGTACTCCAGGAATAACGTATGGAAGTTTTACCAAGAGGTTAAAATAACCTATCAAGGCAAGAAGACATATACAGAAACCTGTAGACATGATGAAGAAAAGCTTACAGGAGAGTCACGGTTGGTGCTGAGAATATAGAAAAACTTTTTCTGCAGACTGTATAAGTAGACCATTCAACTTAGACGATGATAGCCAAAACTTCAGTCCACCTTACGAAAAAGAATTAAGAATATAAATATCTAAGCTGAGATCTAAGAAAGCAACTAGACCTGACGGCTTACCGGCCGAGGTATTCAAAGCCGCTGGAAGTAACTTTATGGAGACCATGCACCAACTCGTTTCCCAGATCTTGTCAGAAGAGTGTATGGCCGATAAATGGAATCTCAGCAACCTTTCGTGAATAACCTGCTTATCTCCGATCAGTGCAGTGTCAGACGCAATCAAGTATAATAAACAATCGACCAAATTTTCAAACCCAGGCAGATCCTGGAAAAAGCTCAAGAATTCCAAATAAATACGCACTAACCTTTCATCGAGTTTTAGGGCGCATATGACAGCATTTATAGAGACGAGTTATGTGAAGTCATGTCTAGACTTGGCATCCCTCCCAAACTTGTCCCTCTGTACAGAATGACGATTGGGAATGCTCGCTGCTCAACCGAGGCCCTCGATGTCAAAAAAGGTTTTAAATAAGCTGGCGCGCTGTCATGTGACTTCTTTAACATCATACTTGAAAGAGTTGTGCGGAATTCACAATCGAACACAGGGGGCATAATCTTTCAAAAGTGATATAATTGGGAGAACACAGCGGTGCGTTCGCCAGTATTGAACTGGGAGCTGCCAAAATGGGTTTAGTGGTAAATGAGTGCAAAACCAAGTATATGCTGTCAACAAGAAAGGACACACAACATCGACGATTTGGACAGAAAGTCATAGCCAACATCGAGAATTTCGAGGTAGTAAGGGACGTTGTCTACCTTGTCTCTGCTATAAATTCTGCTAATAACACCTCAGCAGAAATAAAACGAAGAATCACTTTTGTAAATCGCTGTTTCTTTGGTCTAAGAAGCCAACCGAGTAGTAAAGCCCTATTCCAAAAAACTAAGGTGACTCTATGTAAGACCTTGAACATCTCAGCCGTACTTTATCCCGCAGACGCATGAACCCTACCGAAAGCGGATGAAGATCAGTTGTTTCGAGAGAAAAATACTTCGGAAAATATTCTGACCCGTTTGGGTTGACGAGCTTTGGAGGTGAAGTTTCAACGACGAACTATACGAGCTATACAGCAACATCGACCTAGTCAGAAAACTGTGCATAAGCCGCCTGATATGGCTAGGACATACAGAGCGAATGGACGCTAATGCACCTTACCTTAGGTGGGGGTACAACCGACCGACTTAGAGTGCACAATTGGAAGAAATTGGCTAAAGACTAAACTAACTGGGGAAGCTTGTTAGTTGAGGCCCAGGTACACCCCGAACTGTAGCGCCTCTTAAGTAAGTACGATTTTCGTCTTATCGACTTCCAGTCTTGCTACCCTACTACTGCTGCAGGCTTTAAACTAACAGAAGGGTGCCTCTGAATGAACCCCACATAAGCAATTCTAAGACTAAAAACAACAGAGAAAGGACATTCCAGTAGAATGCCGGAAGTTTGTTTGTTTGTTGTTTGTTTGACCAGAAAGCTGGGAATAGTTGGATTGGAGTACAGAACTTAATGCATCGGATGAAATCTCTTCATTCTCACAGAAGAGCCTCTAATTTAATTATCTTAATTTAGTTTTGAATTTTTTGATAAGGTTTTTATAAAACTTCCAGTTAAAGGCTTCTCTGGTGATTTCGGTTCTATTGAAAAGCCGCTAACTGTCGGTTCTTAAGTTTTCGATTCTAAATTTTTCCCAAGGTAGTTTCATCTTGTCCCTAAGGATGCTGACGGGACAGACATTATCAATAATATACAAAAAGAAAAAAATCACACTATACTGTTGTATGCGATATCCAGGACTTACTTAAAAGAGATTCAGATTAGGTCAAGTGAACAAAATTAGAGCTATAAGTTAGGGTAGAACTGTAAGAGGAAAGGATCATTTTTGTCTAACTAGAGACTAGTTAAATGGTAGATCTGAGCGGCGATTGATCGGGAAACTGCTGATTGTTCGATAAGTTTGGATTAGCCCAGCAGCGCAACAATCATGTTCGTAGCGTAAAGCATGCCGTACTTCCCAGTGGTGGTCCCCGGTAATATCATGAGAAAATCCTTATTCATGCAGGCTAAAATGGCAAGCGTGTGCTCGAACAATAGGATAATACTGGCATACGCCGTCATAGGGCTCACATAAATTTGACAAACCAGCTTATAGCCTCGGATAATGACGGACTCTTAGAAGATTTAGCGAACATGTCGCGAGATTCAGATATACATATAAGCGAACGCCTGACCACATAATAAATGTTAAATTCGCCAATAGTAGCCGCATGTACGTTCACGTACCGAGAGAGGAGAAGACGACCTTACCAAGGCTGTTTCTACGAGGTCCTCGACAAAACCTACGAAGAATGCCCGCATCGAACGTAGACGATCAGTGGTATCACTGCCAAGAGCTATCAGAGAGGCCCACCTCAATAAAAAAAAAAACTCCGAACTCTGTTTCGATGACGAATCCAGACAAATCTAGAAAAACAGCGGACGAACAGAGCGGCTTTGGAAAAAACAACGAGAGGGGCTCGCGAGCTCTACGAGCAAAAAATAAGCGAAGAACATATGTAGGCTGCTCAAAAAAACAAGAAAAAAAACCGAGAAACGCTCGATCTAAGGTTGAGTGCTACCAGAAGAATGAAGTCCGGAAGTTTTACCAAAAAATAAAACGAACATGACAAAGCACTGAAGCCCGAAGTTTGCAAGAATGGGCAAGGAAAACTCATAGTAGAACCACAGTCGGCGCTGAGAATCTGGAAGGATTATTTCTGCAAACTGTTAACCGGTGATGATGAAAACATAATGATTGGATACGCACCATACACAAGCTCATCTCTAAGATCTGAGTCGACAGAAGTATGCCCGACAAAAGGAACCACGGCATAGCTTGTTTGATCCCAAAGAAGAGAGACCCACTGAAGTCCGCAAACTACAAGGGAATACGTTTCCTGAACACCGCTATAAGATCATGTCTCTCCGCCAACAATCTGACCGGTCCTTATCAGTATGGTTTAAGGCCAGGAAAGTCAACCACAGATCGAATTTTCACATTACGGCAGATCTTAAGCCCAAATTCCAAATTGATGCACACAACTTCTTCACAGTGTCTATACAGACGAGCTGTATGACAAAACCGAGACCTTCTGCATCAGAAAAGGACTTAATCAAGTCGAAGCGTAGTCATGTGATTTTTTCAAACTCCTTCATGAGAGAATTGTATGAAACTCGTAAGTCGATTTCAGAGTTACACGTATACATCAATAAAGAGGAAAACGAAACATCGACGCCTAGGACCAACGTTCGCTCTGTTTATACTCCGATAACTACGAGCCACAGCAAGATCAAAATGAAAAACCTGGGGGCAGTCTTCTTCTCCGCAGTTTTAGATTTTGCTTTCTAATGCCATTTCAGGAGCCAAGAGACGACCATTACTGTGTGACCTAGAATTTTGTGATTACTAGTTTAGCACCGCATTCAGGCTTAGAATAAATGCTTCGAAATCTTAGTTCCATAACGCCACATATACGTTCGTTAGATTGTACTTGGAAGCCGAAACGGATTCCGATTTGAATTCCTTAAACCTGTTGCTTCAAGTCGACCGAAGACATCCCATCCATTTACATTAATCATAGCAAGATCCTCTGGGAGGTTAATTGGTCACGTAAATAGTTATATCTCCATTTGTTAGTTTCGGCCAAGACAAGAGTTGTCAAAACTCAGCATAATTCCAGCTCCCACTGTAACCAAATGCAGCATGTACTCTTGCAACGACAAAACCAATTCAAACACAAACGAGCACGACTACAGCGACGCTTAACAAAAAAAAAAAAGGGAAAATTGTCTGCAGAAATTATAATTAATTAAAGCAAACACGATTGTGCATGGAGAAGGATTTAATTAAACAAAAAAACAGAATACTCCTACAATGTTTGGCATGTCAATATGAGAAGAATGTATTTCTCTTTACGTTCCGCAGCATGTTCCACCTAACACATCCTACAAACATGCTTTAAGTATGCAAAGCATTTGTTGAAATTAAACACAAGACAGAGCAAATGTCATAAGAAAGAAACTCAAACTATGCGCACAAAGAAAAATATTAAAACTCGGCATGTCCTATGGACGAGTACGTCGAAAAGCAGCAAAGGACTTCTGCTCACATGAGCAGAAAAATAATTTTGTTGTTTTTTTTTTTTTGTTCCGTTCAACATTTGGAACACTCTTCTTTTGTCTCTCTGGTGGTGATACATATTATGCTCGTTGAATCCTAGTTAAGGGAAAATATAGAAAGAAGACACACATGTGAGTATAAACACTTACCCCTTTCCCAGTGAATCTTGTCGATGGGGTATCCAGCGACAGGACATTTAACTATCAAATCGCTTCCCGATATCCCAGTTATTTTTGGCATTTCCCGAATATATGGAAGACCGTAAATGTTTACTTTGGCACTGTGTGACACCCTGAAAGTAGAAAGATACAAGAAATAATGATGAAAAAGAAAACCAAACAAACAACGAAACCAAAAATGAGAAAATGAGAAAACGACAATGACAAGGACATCAAAAACGACAAGCAAAGCAAGCCACCCCCCAAAAAATAAGCAACAAGACGCAACGAAATAAAAGTAAAAGCACGCTAAACGCGCCAACGATATGGTGGTAGAGGACACATTTTGACACTCCATTTAGCGGTGAAGCCATTTTGGTTTTTTTTTTTTTTGTTGTTTTGGGGCTTCCTCATTTCTGCTACTGGCAAAGGCGAAAGCTTTGTTGTTGCTGGTGGTGTGATTGCTTTTTAGGTTTCACGGTTTATGAACTGTGATTGATATCAATTGCGGTAATTTGTTTCCAAAATGTGGGTAGTGGGTGGATCTTTGTTGAGGATATGTCTATACCCTGAGATAGGGTTAAAGTTTCCGGAACAAATGCGAATGTTTATGGCAGTTTTTGGATCTGATTTCAATTTAAGGATCTCAGACTTGAAGGGGAAGCATGGATTCAGTTCACAATTTTGGTGGTAAGGATGGCTTGGATTTATGGCAGCATGGAAGAAAAAAATCAATCATGGTATCGAGTATAGGGTGATATCAAGCTGTAAATTGGTGATTCTCGAGATGTGGCTCACATAAATTTTGCTTAAAGGTTCCAATTGACTGCTCTTAATGGTAATACGTAGACGAAATTTACCTATCTCTCTAAGGACAGTAAGACTACTATTACAATATATTTACTCGTAATAAGAATATCGGTGTTTTGTCGCCAGAAAGAAAAAAAATATCTGATATTGACACTTCAAGACACATTGTGTTGCCATTTTTCATGGCACTGGCCTATGTATATACCGAACCCCTGGCGAACGACGGTAGTAGTTGTCAACCCGAAAATTGCTAAAGATGGCTATCCACTTACCAAGAGCTTCATACCTATCGTGGTCCGACTTCCACATCCTGCTGAAGGGCACAGAGAAAATGGTTGATCTTCATGCATTCGAAGCTTTCACGGGACTGCGTCACTGCAACTTGTACCAGACTACAAAGAACGACCTGTCTCTGTTCCGTGGCGCTTTCCCCAGCGTACCTAGCTCTGCTCTAAATGCACCGAAAAATATTCTTCCATTCTCAAAGCCATTTTCTATTTAAAAGGAAATGGTCTTGGTACAACACTAGAGTCTTGCTCTCCGACTCTAGTCTTCTGGACGTCTGATGCAATGATACCAGAATTCCTGTTGTCCTGAAGTCAAGTTTCCGTGTATCCAGGAATGATTCCTACCAGATTCTAACCAACACCAAAACCGATCTGAGTTGCGGCCCTCGTTTGGTGTTTGGAGGACGGCAACGATAAATTTTGGTCGTCTTTAGGAAAAATTGGATCCGTATTCCGAGCGGAGATGTACGCAAACCTGATGATAATGGCTGTAGTTGGGTGCTGTAGAAATAGAAAGGACTATTCCTACACATCAATTGTACTTATTTCACCTCCAAGTGGTAACCATCGGTACTGGACGATGTCTATCCGGACTCGGCTTGCCAAACTTATAAGCCTGAGTGGTGCTGACCAGCAGACAAAAATAGCAGCACTATAAATGGGGTAGCTGATGAATTCCCCAAGAATCAATGGTGGAATGTAATCTCGGCATAAAACAAATAAGACCTTCACCGTGCTACTCCAACATATTTGGAGCTCCGGCCGGTAAGGTTTTCCAACACTAAGAGATGGCGGCGGATGAGCCCTTAATGGACCAATCGCAGCGCTCACATCCCCGAACTGGTTACTGGCTTCGGTCTAACCGACACTTCGTTCTAGAGTATCTATAATGGAACTGGTCCTCCATGTTGGGGACTGTCCCGTCAGGGTAACTGCCGTCCACGGAAAGAAAACCCACAGTTACAAAGCAACAATAAGCCTCGGGTGCGGACGGATCTACTGTTTACAACCCTTGTAAATGGCAGAAGGACAACGAACTTCGGATCTGCACGTGGAATATTAGGTCCCTTAAAAGAACTGCAACATTTACTACCGCGATTGTTAACGACGACAAAAGCAGCGCCTATTTGGATGCGGATTTGTTTCTTGTTTGTTTTGTAATCAAGTTTAGCCTACCCATAAAATATTTGCGCAAAGCGCGGGCGAAGGACAGTTCGAGATTAAAGAAAGAGAGATACCGATATACATTGGTCTTAAATATTTGCGAGTTATAATGACTAGGAAATAAAGAGCTTGTCAGGGCACTCCATAAGCGAGTTGTACAGTTTAGGAAAGAATTATGATATTCCAAAGTACGTCCAAAAGTGGGTTTGCGGGTATACTGATGACTATTCATAGCGAAACGGGTGTTACGCTTAAAGCTTTGAGGGATTGGAATACTATTGGCGATTTCGGTGGAGCACTGGTGGTAAAAATGGCGATAGAATAAGGTGAGACAGGAGTTACGTTACAGTGTTCGAGGGTGGCAATTGACTGAGTGATATCGTCACACCCCTATGAGTTTTATCGCACGGTTTTGAGTCTAGCACGTGCAGAGATGCTACAGGAGCATCAAACCCGATGTTGATACTGTACTCCAATTATGGGCGGATGAATACCTTATATCGGGTGACCAGATAGCAATGAGTGCTTTTCCAATTGTTATGTTTCAGCAGCTGTCAAAGTTACCAATGACATCTAGCTGTCAAAATTTTTAGTAAGATTTGTCATTTTATCATGCATCGTACTTGTAAATACGCAACGCGAATTTCGTCATGAGGTCGGTCGTCATCATGGATTCAGTGTGCAGGGAATCTTAAGTCACCAATCAGACAGAGATTGGTGCGAAATGAGGAAAACATACAAGCTGTAGCGGCCGGTATCAAAGAAGACCCAGAAATGTCGATTCGGCGCCGATCAACTGACTGGCCAGAAAGTCAACCCGGTTTATTTTGCGGTTGAATTTGGGCCTACATCCGTATAAGATTGTGCTTACGTTAGAATTGAAGCCGGACGACCATAGACAACTCGGTGAGTTCGCTAATTGAGCGCTGGAAATGTTGGCCGGAGATCCGGTTTTTGACCAAAAAATTATCTTCTCGGACGAGGCACATTTTTGGGCCAGCGCGCAAAATTACCATAACTGGAGCGTACACAATCCACAAGCATCAATGCATTATCAAAAATTTACTGTTTGGTGTGGTTTATGGCATGCGGCAACATCGAATCTGACAACTTTCTGTTGTCAGAGATCGACACCACCGATAAATCCGAGCTGTGGTTCTAACAAGATGGCGCAACATGCCATACAAGCGACGCAACGCTCGAAGTTGCGAAGGAGAAATTTGGCGACTGGGTCATCTCACTGCGAGCATTTGAGGCTACATTAAGTCCTTAGTCTACGCTAACAAGCAAACCACTTTAGACCAGCTCGGGTAAAACATTCGACACACTATTGCCGGAATAACGCCCCACATATTGAGTTATCAAAAATTGGACCGACCGCTTGAAGCATTGCCAGCTTTTGCATCTGCTCGGAAAGGGTCCTGGTGGTTTTGCCACTGTGGAAGAACCCCTCTTCAGAAAAAGGGGATATAAACCATCTGGACCTGCGGATTTGTGTATATTAAGATCTTTAAGTCCTCTTGCTAATACACGAGTAAGCTGGCCGCAAACTGTGCAAGCAGATTGGCCTTGCTTGAAGAGCTGCCACCTGGAATGTCATTAAGCATTGGGATGGAGGATGAGGCTGTAGTTCTTGGTCGTATTGAGATTTCATACGCTTAAAAAAGACATTGCAATCGTTCCTGGCTCGTCTGACCTTTTTCCGGTTTTCCGTTATACGAGTAGGTTCGGCCTTATAGAATTGAAAAAAAACATTTGTCTAACACTGACAGCCTATTTACAGCTCGAGTAGTACCATGCCTTTTCTTTCGGTCTGATACTCTTAGTCCTGGATCTCATTCCAAAGAGAATAGAGTCTATGATGATATTAGCAGCGGCATCCACGTCGTTATCGAGGAAACATAGCGACCAGTTAAAATTCCCAAAGAAGGTGTTAACTCCACTCCAATTGACTTTCTCGTATTGCCATACGTTTAGGAGTCTTTTCTCTGACACAATGGTCCGACGAGCCTAGAGGGGAAAGCACATCAACAGTGCACTTATCAGTGAGAAGTTAAAAACTTGTCCAGGATGCTGGCGGTTTGACTACACGTATCTTCTTTGGTATTCGAGTGATGCAAAGATATGAGTACATCTGCAATGAAAGAATATTACGTCATAAATGTAGGATAACTTAGCAATGGGTCGGTAGTTAGTGATATCCTGTTTGAATACTTTTTTTTAAATAGCGATTATATAGGCTCTTTTCCAGAGGGGAGGAAAATCCCCCAGCGAAATCGAAAATCTGAACGAGTGGTTGAATAAGATTATTGGCAACATTCTCCGAAAAATCGCGGGCGGACCATCGGGACCAGGAGAAAAACTATCTTTCAGTTTGTTAATCTTGTCTAGTAGGTGTGCTGGCGTTATTTCAATAGACATCAGAGATATCTGAGTGCAGTTATTCAAGTAATCACTATGTGCAAGCATTTTGGGGATACTTAAATCCCTTTGGCACGTGCAAATTATAAAAAAAAAAAATTCGGGATCCAGGTCTTCGGTCTGGGTTGAAAAGGATTCACTCAAGAAACTGGCGAAATAATTGGCGGTGGCTGTGCAACCAGACAATGAGATGTTGGAGAAATTGAGACAAGACGGAGAGCTATCGGATTTATGTTTTCATATTAATAAAAGGAAAGAATTGTTTGTGGTCAGAAATAAGGTATAGTGCATTCGGTTGAAGTATCTGTTACAGATATCACAAAATTGGGAGAAGTGGTAGTTATTTTGTAGGTCAATAGTCAAACTCTGAACAAGATTTAAGTACACGTGCCATAACTTATTTCTCTTGTAGCGAAGTGTACGTAGTTCTTTTTATACAAGGAGAAGATGATGAAGGATTTTGCTTTCGTTGGTAAGAGGCCACTCCCATAATATCGTGGAACATCTTTTTGTAGAGGATTTCCACCACGGAATCAACAGAGATATTTTTATTAATTATATAACTAAAGGGTACATTATTGAGAAGAGTGTTGAGTTTAGTGTAATTTGTTTTACAGAAGTCGAAGTGGAAGGAAGTTTCCGAGTGGACAATAGAATTGTTGATGTTATATGAGAAAATAGCAATCAGGGGAGGAGGCAGACGGTCTAATTTGGAGAAGAACTTCACACTCACCGGCAACACAATTTACAGCATCAGATATGAAGACCAGGTCTAGTTGTATACTCGTACACATGTTGTTAGAAATACTATTTATTTAAAAAAGGCATGCGTTTGAGAGGATTTCCTTATCTGAAGGCAGCGAAATAAGATCCATCACCCGACTAAGTCCGTAGGAGATGAAGGAGATTAAAATCTCTAAGAAGTACGATAACAACAGAGTACACGTATATGTAATCTTGATATAAACCTTCTGACCAACTCGAACTAGATGCTAGGATCCTTTGCAGTTCAATGCCAGCTAAATTTGGTTATATCTTTAAACACTGCATTGAAACATAACTGTAAGGCTCTGTATATTTCAAACGCAGTTCTTTGAATTCGCTGACAAAGCAATGATTTGTTAGAGTGAAAGGCCTTGATAGATTTGGACGTCAATTGCTTTTCTAAATAGGAACGCTAGTTCAAATCGTGGTTGATGAAGTAATATGAGAATTAAATTAGATACCACTGATGGTCCTACAATATTTTTCATGATGAATTCTATTCAAAGCAGCTTTAAATTCGACGGAATGGACAGGCGGTGTATAGTATATAAGAACAAACAACATCCAGCCCAATTTAGTAAGGATATTTTATTTTTCCAAGAATACCATACAACCGCTTTTTATATTTAGCAGAACGATGAGATTTACCAGGAAATACAGCATCACCTGTGCACAGGAAAAACAGACAGAAACACAATCTGTCTGTTATTTTGTGAAAATAGTGCGAAATTTCATTTTTATATTTCATAATTGACTTATTCAATAAAATTTTTTCCCCTCCTGACATATTTCATTTCAATGCGGATTTTTATTTTAGTTTTTTTTGTTACGAAAAATATTTTTTCTGTACAAAATGGAACGCATTAATATAATTCCATGAACGGGATTGCAATTTTTTTCAGTTCAAGTTTAAAGAGTTTCTTTTTAAGCAGAAACATTCCAGGAAAAATACCAGAAATGAAAAAAGAGTTATTTTTAGGTCCGACAATGTGATTTTCGGTGAATTTTAATTATCACTAGATTGGTATATGTACCCGTAAGTGGATATAATCGGGAGGTTAACATTACCGTCTTTATTTTCGGGTCATCTATCGTAAATAGGTAGCGGACAGCATGCAATTTAAAACACATAAAGGGTGTTTTTTTAGAGATAGAGAAAGCTTGAAGCTAATGTTAATGTCTATGATATTAACTTTATTTAATAGATAATTATATGCCATTAGTGTTTGAATATGACATCGGGCATATGCGCGCCACGGCTAGCTTGAATGAAGCGCAATCGTGAAGTCCAATTTTCGACAACTTTATCGAGCAGCTGGGGCCATATATCAGCAATAACACGGCGAATGTTGACTTCCAAATCGTCCAACGTCTCTGATTTATCGTCATAGACTAGTGACTTTACATACCCCCAAAGAAAGTAATCTAAAGGTGTGAGATCACAGGAACGTGGAGGCCAGTTCACAGATCCATTACGCGAAATTATGCGCTCAGCTAATATTTGCCGCAATAAATTGATGGTGTCGCTCGCCGTGTGGCATGTTGCGCCATCTTGTTGAAACCAGATCTCTGTCACGTCAATGCCATTCAACTGAGGAAGGAAGAAGTCAGAAATCATGTTTCTATAGCGTTCTCCATTGATAGTAACATTCTGGCCGGCATCGTCCTTAAAGGAATATGGCCCGATGATTCCACCAGCCCATAAAGCACACCAAACAGAGAGTTTTAATGGTTGTAAGAGGGGCGTCTCAACAAAGACTTCTGGGTTTTCTCCACTCCAAATTCGACAATTTTGCTCGTTTACATATCCATTTAACCATCGAAGAACAATATTTTGCGGATCAAGCTGTATCATATCTTCGATCCATACACCGAACCTACGACGCGTATAATGGTCACGCCCTTTCAACTCTTGCACAGGCTGGATATTATAAGCTTTTAAGTCAAGATCTTTCCGAAAATAACTTGCTCAGATGGACGATTATGTCGATTGTGAAATGGACGTAGAGCACGATAATTTTGGCGAACCGAACCATGGTTTTTAAAATAAGTTTGCACAATTTGTACGCGTTGTTCTGGCGTTAATCTATTTAACGTACAATACTAACAACAAATCAACTTCCAACTGTCAAATTGACAATCTGTAGAAACAGTGTTGCCAGTTTAAAAACTAAACCTCTAAAAAAAAACCACCCTTTATGTTTCCACTCGTAATTATTCAGGGCCCTAATCTGCTTAAAGGTAACTTCACCGAAAGAAAAAAGTTCATACATTCATTGAACTCACAGAAATAAATCGAACGAATTTTGTTATTAGCACTCATCGCCCAAAAGATAACGAACCTAGAGATCACCCCTATGAGTTCTCTAATAAAACGCTAAGGCAATCCTTGTTTTTTATTCCAATAGAGAGGGTTATCCTTTACATTTTTACGAGAATTTGTTTTGATCGGACGTGTCAATATGTTTCTTAAAATAGAGGATAAGAAAGTGCATTTTCGGCGTATTTTGCGTTTTTTTTTTTAAAAAGATGTCAACACGATAGAGGCGCAACTGTTTGTTCTGGACGTAAACCCACCACAGACGGCGATCAAATCTTGGTGGTAGTTAGCGTTGACAGGCATTTGATGACACGCTCAGAGGTTTAACATCGCCTATACAACCGTTTTGCAGGACATTTAGGTTCCTCACGAACTCAGTGAAAAAAACATTATGGATCGCATAATGGTCTGTGAGTCTTTGTTGAGATGGAACTCGCTGAAAAGAGTGGTTACGGGATACGGACAGCTGGTGGTTTATAACAACATTCGGCGAAAAAGGTCATTATCCGCTCCAGACCGTGCGGCTTCTGATTCTCATCTGTTTCACTCTCTCCAAAACAATTTGGACGGAAGGCAATTTAATTCCGAAGATAAGACCGTAACGTACCCGGAAAACTTTTTTACAAAAGCCTTATTATGTCTCTTCCAGAACGTTTCAAGAAAGTAGTAGACCATGGTGGGCAATATCTGATGGATTAAATGCAATATAAGCTTTTACACCAAAATAAGTATTTAACTTCAATGCTAAAGAAACCGCAAAACTTATTGAACAACCCAGTATATGTGAGGGGCCACTACTAGAAAATGAAGCCTAAGTAATAACACATCTTTCCAAATGAGACAGGCAATGGAAAATCCGAGATAAAATTAAAATTAAGCCGTCAATGGTGAGTTAGCAAGAAGCATATTCCAGCTTCACTTTAACTTAAGATGCCGGTACAGTTCAATCCAGACCTGGGTCTCAATCAAGAAGCTCTAACTCCAGTTACCCTTGCGGAGTTTGTGGGGTACCTTTCCATTTACATTTACAGTCAAAGACATTCTCTACTGCGCCAGTACCCGTATTCATTGTATTGAAGTTCTTTCGAATAAGTACAAACTAAAAAAAGCTTCACATTGCACAAAACATATCTCCTGCTATCGCCTTCTATGCAGACGGGACCGGAAATTAGACGAAGAATTGTTCTTTCAAATCGGCCTAGAACGGCTGCATTCATGGCAAAGCAAACGCTTCTGCAAAATCGGATAGGGCTGGGTCTGAGCCTGACGGATGTTAAGATTCACTTAAGTTGTGTAAGAAAGGACTTTGCTATTCTTCTTAGCCCACAGAAATTAGAGTGATTGGCCAGGGTTTTCTTCGTTTGATTTTGTTGTTGGTTACATTGTCAACGTTTAGAGCAAAGCAAGGTTGATAATAGTGGTGTTTTATTCAAAAGCGCTTAGTCATTTTTCCACACTAAACAAAAACAAAATCAAAAGTGGGAATAATTTAGTTCACTTTCAGAAGTGAGGATAGATTTGAATTATACTCGTAGATGTCGCAACATACAACTAGAGGGCATTTATTCGTTACCTGATGGTTGGCAGCATCCCGTTTCTCCCTGGGATGTGTTTGTTAATCAACTTATGTTTTGAAAGAGCGAGTCAATAATGAATGTTCTTTAGGGCTTTTTTACACTTGAAAAAATAGTTATTTTTCTTCTACCCAAAAAGGAACTTGGACGTTTTTTAAAATTAGTGTGTGCGAAGGTGCTTACTTGCTTTCAAAATGCCACCAAATCTCCAGTTTATCGGAGAAAATATTAAGGAAAAAGCAACAAATGTTTGTGAAAAAGCAACTAAATGGTTTTGCTTTTGCTTTCTATTGGGTTAACTGGGTTGGGTTAATTTAATTTGATTAATTTCCTTATGGCTTAAAATTTAATCTTTAAAACTAAAATCTTCATATAAAAATGAAGCAAACGCACTAAATGAAATTTAAAGTACGAATGAATTCGCCCAATGGAAAGCCACCCAAAGCGACTTCGAAACCAACACTGCGAACGTAACCGCGAGCTTTTTTGAAACGTCAAAAGTGAGTATATAAGTAAGTTGGAGCGTTTTTTGGAAAAGTGGATACGCACTTTTGAATAAAGTACGCCTAATATTACTAACTACGCAGAGTGAGACGTCAGTGTTGAACGTTGTATTTTGTAGACAGCATGTATAATTCCTTTCTTCCCCGTTGAACCGACACTGACGAGCGCGTGACTGACATCACGCTGTGAGAAATTGAACTCCTTTGGGCAAACAATGCTGAAGTTCCATTTATCGGGCATAATTATGTTCGGCCATATTTTACAGATGATGTTTCTTATGAAATAATCTCACACTGTTTTAAGAAGCTGGTCCGGATTGAATAGGTGAAAGTCTTGGTTATAATCATCCAAACCTAGTGGTTTATTTCTGATGTAGTCTGCAGAAATATTCCTTTCATACCCAGTCCAGTGACTGTGATTCTACTGTCATATTCCCTTGTTTTTGCTTAACGCATTCGCTTCGGGCTTTATAGCCTTAACATCTTC
This sequence comes from Volucella zonaria, assembly GCA_963966105.1. Lineage (NCBI taxonomy): Eukaryota > Metazoa > Arthropoda > Insecta > Diptera > Syrphidae > Volucella > Volucella zonaria. The sequence goes on along the minus strand of OZ014534.1, from coordinate 80,731,202 downwards.
TTCTACCCTTAAGCAACATTTCCTCATTGAAAAGCCGGTGTTTATCATGCTTGTTCTGCTCATGGAATTCGCAAGCAGCTTCCTGCTCAGCACCGATCTGTATTATCTGGTTTGGTTACATGTGCTTGCCGGTACTCTTTGTTGAGAGGTACCCATCACATCAGAAGCGACATCTCTGATGGCTATTTAGTAGCGCCACCACTAGTGTTCAAATCTTAACGCTAGCTTCATAGGAATTCTTGAGAGATTAAGGGTCTGGCGGGATTGGCCAATGTCGAAAATTCAAGACATTGTGCATTAGTCCATCAAATTTAAAGATGCGTCTGTTTTTTAATTATAAGTTGCAGTTTTCCATCCTCTTCGTGCTTGACCCGTGCTGTGGTTATATTCTCTTTGTAGCAGTTGCGGCCTCCGTAAGATAAACTGATCAAAGGAAGATGACAAGTCACAAAATGGTTACCACATCCACTATGCTAATGGCAATGGAAGGAAGAATCAGCAACAGTCCCTTTTCTTTGTTTCAGTAGACTGCAACTTAAGGGAAAGCCGGAGTATTTTAGGTGTTCAAGGCGGTCCGAGGAGCTGACATTTTATGTCGCTGAGAACTGTGCTCCACGTCGTCAACCTGTTCAAAAAGAATTGTGGAAAGCGATACCCACTCCAATAAGAATTTTGATACTAAGCTCCAGATTATAGTCGAAATAGTCCATCCGTGGTCTTGGCCCGGGCACGGATTCTAGAGGAGTCAACGTATTTAGGCGTTGATCCAGGAGTTGTTTGATCTTCCGATTCTGTTGAATTCTACAGCTCTTTCCACGACACGTTTGGTAGAATGAGTTAGAATGATGGTGCGAGTGCTGATTTTCTCAACCGGTGCTGCAACCAATAAAGGCTGCCGTTTCAATGGACTAAAATCGAACGAAGCGGCCAAACTCATTGATAAAAATTCCAAGATGAAACCACCATAACAGGCAAAGGTCAGAATTCTGATGGGAAGAAGTCGGTTGATGCCAAGTTCACCCTAAAAGAACAACACTGGTGGTGGCTTTCTCCGCGTACAAAGACTGCTGTAACTAGCAAAGACTGGAAGTCGAGTGGACAGGAATTGGTTTTCGCAAGAAAAACTCAGAAAAGCTAAAGGAGATGAGACTAACTTTCCTAAAAGCATCCCAACATCCCAACATCTCAATATGCAATGACGTCATTCTAAAGGACTCGCTTATATATGATTATTTTCACCTCATCCACTTCATCACCGGTTGGACGGAATTGCTGATCGTCCAAGCTGAAAGGTTTATTCTGCCTGACAGCGGTATTTGGTTCGCCATCTTCGTTATACAGTTTACAGAAATGCTCTTTCCAAATCCTCACCATCGACTGCGACTCTACTATTGTACTATGTTCCGTTGCTCGTCTCTACAGGCTTCTGTTCGGGGTTTGTGCCCGTGGCATGTTTTTTTACCTTTTGGTAAAACTTCCGAACCTCATTCCTGGAGTAGCATCTCTCAATTTCGTCGACCGTGCGTTTTCCATAGCCTTTCTTTTTTCTCCTGAGAAGCCGTTGTTCGTCTCTCCGTTTCTGCTTGTAGAGCTCGCGAGCAGCTCTAGTCCTTTTATATAGCACCGATTTGCATGCCTCTTGATTAGCTGCATGTGCTTGCCGGCACTCGTCGACAAACCAGGAGTTTCTTTGTGATGGCCGATTGAAACCCAGCATATCAGAGGAAGCATCTCTGATGGCTTTTTGCAATACTGCCACTGGTCTTCAATAATTGGTGCTGGCGGCATAGATTAAGAGAGACTCGATCGGAAAAGGATTTTGCGATCTCTTACGTACCTTGGATAAAACAAGTTAATGGTCGGAGTGGAGGTTGGGCCCTTGGAACGTTCGGATATCCATAATACTGAAGGAGTGAATTGCATCGATCGCAATGTGATCAATCTCGTTGACGGTTTATTGAACAGGAGTTCTCCAAGTCCCCTTATGAATATCAAGGTACTGTAATCGCGAGCTAGATACGGCAATGTTTCGCCCCGGCGCAAAGTAGATTATTCTGAAACCGCTATTGGAAGTGGTGTCGTACCTTCCAACAGTACTACCAAAGATGCCTTCTCTTCCTAGATTTACATTAAGCTCGCGGAGGTCAGGAGCTCGTAGAAGCTATCTTAGGTGTCGTCATCTTTCTCCTCTCCTCTGCGCGCATATAAGGCTAATGTTGGCAAATTTAGACCTAATACGGATTGTTACGAGGCGCTCATTCACATGTCAGAAACTCAAGATTTCTTGCCTAAGTAGGCCTCCAAACAGGCGATAGTTTGCCGTCGATAACAATCGCCGTAGTAGATGTCGCAGTTTGTCCTTTTTTTGTCTGGTCCGTCTCATTTCTTGGAAGGCGATAACATCTGCTTTGCAGCGTATTAACGGACCCAGATTCTACGTGCAGATCCGAATGTCGTTGTTCTTATCCCGTTTGCAAGGGTTGTTGTTACTTCGTAACTTGGTTTATTTTTTCCATGGACGTGCAGTTTCCTCCACGGCACAACTCCCAACCTGGAGGGACAGTTCCATTGTAGATGGTTGAGGATGAGGGGTCAGTTAGACCGATGCCAGTAAACCGTTCGGGGATGTGAGCGCTGCCGTTGGTTTATTAAGGGCTCACCCGCCACTATCTCTTATTCTCGGAAATCCTTACCGGCCTGAGCTCGAAATATGTCGAGGTAGCCCGGATAAGGTCTCATTTGTTTTATTTCGGGATTTACTTCACCGTTGATTCCATCTAGGGAATTCACTCGCTGTCCTGTTCATAGTGCTGCTATTTTTGTCTGCTAGTCAGCACTCACGTTTATAAATTTGGCAATTCGAGTCCGGATGGACATCGACCAGAACCCGATGGTTGCCACTTGGATGTAAAATAAGCACAGTTAAACAGTCACAACACTGGGTACCGCCAGGTGGACACCTCTCGGTGCCTACCCAATTTCTACAGCACCCAACTTCTGGGAACTAATTTTCATAATATTCTGGATTCCGAGCATACTTAGGGAAACGGAGAGTGTACTGATGCATCTTTATATCCAGACTCCTGGACTAGATACTGAAAAGCGTAAACAAAATTCTCATAAGGAGAGCAAGATTCAGGATGATAAAGACGGCATGGTGCTTCTCTCGAACACAGCTTTTGTTGAGACCATTAAATCTGGTTATGACTCACGCCGCTATCTGCACCTTGCAAGGGTTCGTTCCTATTTTATATCCAAAGGTCTTTTTGTGCCAAGCTTACTTTCTCCATCCGAACTCTGCTCTGGTTCTCAGCCAACATTTGTTACGAAAGAAAGACAGTAAACAATCGACTAAACGCTATACAACAGATACGCTGTGGGTATAACCAGCTGGGAATAGCTATTGGAGGCTTCTATGTTAGGGTAAAGGTGCATCGAATTCAGAATCGCATGAAAGGTGAAGAAGAGGAATCCACTGAAAGGCATCTAAAAACGCTTTAGAGATGAGCTCGGGATGTACTATATGTCAATGCTTTCTTTGAGAATTTTTGGGAAACGGTCGAAGCACTTGATGAAATAGGAAGGAAACACTCAAAAGATCTGAATGCAGCTACACCGAAAGCAGAGACCCTCTGTCTCATGCCTCAGACCAGCTCCTATCACCAGCTCCTATCACCAAAGACGCATGTGAGTTGAGACGCGATAGCTGGTATTTATTCATCGGTTATGTTAGAGAAAAGTAACAAAACGTCACGATATTCAGCTACCACTTTGGGATGGTAAGAGACTTTATCTATTTCGGTTCCGACTACGACACCAGCGCGGAAATTATGCGAAGAATCACTGTTGCTAATCGCTGCTTCTTTGGGCTTAATGGGTAATCGAGTAGTTAAGCCTCATCTGGAGCAACTTTAAATACTTTATAAGACACTGATCATCCCCGTTCTGCTTTACGGCGTGGAAGCTTGAACACTGACGAAAGCGGATGGAAATTCTCTCATGCGGTTTGAAGGAAAAGTTCGAATGGAAGAGACAACCAACTAAAAGCTCAGATAACCCGGCTTAGATGGTTCGCGCATGGACACCAGCGCCTTGCCCCAGAAAGTTTTCGACTTCGACTCAAAACGACAACGCAGTAGAGAACGACCTCATCTTAGATGGCCCAGACAAGTGCAAGGGGACCTCAGCTAACTTAGTGTGCGCAACTGGAGGCGACAGGCAAAAGACCGTGCTAGCTGAGGCCCTGGTGCATCTCGAACTGAAGCGCCTTCTTAGTAACTAAGTTATACTAAGTTGTCAAATAATTTCGCGTCCACCGCCTTACATGGCCAGGGCACCTGTTGAGTCGCAGAAGCCAACACGTAGGGTGGAGCAGCAGAAGGAGGTTCAAAATCGCTTAGCACATACAGGAACACTAACTGACTCCATTCCATTCTAAGGTAGCACTCATTTCTAAGGTAGCATCACGCCAAAGGCCTGTTATCTGAACCCTAACCAACTCAAATAGGTTTGCCAGAACTAATGTGACACCAGCTATGTAAAGAAAAACATCGAGTATGACATTAGAAGAATAAACACCGCGCCAAAATAACCTGGAAAATATTTAAACTAATAAATCAAAGTTTATGGGATACTTACTTGCCAATGGCATTCTGTGCTGTACATGAATATTCGCCACCATCTTCTTCCTTGACATTTGACACATTGACATGACTGATTACATCGTCATGTATCGTTACATATTGTCCAACAAGAAATCTTGAATTGTCCGGTATCTACAGAACATCGTAACATCGTAACATCCAACACGAAACATCAACATCAACCAACGTCAACGTCAACAGGTGGTCAATAGATGTGTGGGTGTTGGATTCATTTATTCGACCGTCCATCCACCCGTGTCGAGAAACCATAATACATCGGCAGGCAACACCAACATCAGAACAATAATATTTGTCCATTCAAATTGCCAGTCAGGGTGAGATATGATAAGGGTGTGTCCGTCCGGAAGCAATTCCATCGAATGGCATAACAACAAGACGAAACGAAAAGAGAATAACGGAAATTCGCCATTAAAGTCAGAGGTTTACATTTATTCATTAACACATGTTAAAAACGAAAACTAGTTACGAGTACGTAACATATACGAGTATTGTAGCACAATATAACTAGCTCTAGCCTCCCTTAGGGCTTCGAAATTGATTTACTTAAACATCATTGTAGAGAATAGTTTTTATATTTACCGGAAATCCGTCCAGAGACCATGTAAATTGCGGAAGTGGGTTCCCTGTTGCCACGCATTTTAACGAGACTGTCGGTCCTGGCTGCAATGTTTGTTCCGAGAACCAATAGAGCAGTTCCGGTGAGGCATCTGAAATGAGAAAATTTATTTGTATTCTCGTATTCTAGCTTCGGTATACCCAAACACAAGTTATAAAGTTTGCTTAAGCATCTGCTCAACAAGACGAAGATGAACGATACCTAGAAACTGTCCATCACAAGGTTATTCACAAGTATCCGAAAGGAAATGAAATATCCCTGCTGATTGCCCTATAAAAAATGTCTTTTGTTGGTTTCCTATCGATCCGCTTTGACTCCTAATTGCGGTTATCATCACGCACGTCTCGTAACATTGTCCCAACAAATTGCAATTTCATCGCAAGGGGCAAGAATAGAGGAATAGACGTCCTTCCTAGTTGTTGCCTGCTTAGGAGGAGACAGTCAAAGAGCAAACATATTCCTATCTGTTGGATCCTTTATGGGCTTGTCCGTCGGGCCGATGACAGTTTGTTGCCGGAAATTTGTTTCTTTTTTTTCACTCTCTCTCTCTTTCTTGTTTTCGAGGAGTTGATGGTTTGGGGTGGTCTTTTACTCATATTTATGATGCAACGGCAAGGACGAGTGAATAATTTTCCATTTAAAATGCAGAGAATTCTTGTAAGCAATAAAGGAAAATAGATGCGCTTCTCGTCCTCGAGTTTTTGCCGACTCAGTTGGAATTGTTGTGAAAATCGTGTATGGAGTGGAGAATTTGTGCGCGCAAACTGCAGGCAATTTCGAAAATTCTTTTATTAAACTTATGTATTTAGAGACTTCCCCTTACAGCCGGATGAGGACATAAAGATACGAGTACAGGTGGAGCAAGGAATGCGCAAAAGAGCTACGAGTATTCGAGTTGCGTATCTATGTTCAGAGAAAAGTTCATAGAGTCTGCCTGGTGTAGGGTATATACGTAAAATATTTTAAGACTTTTAGGAATGGCAATCGCTTTTTGTTTTGCGGTTATTTCGAAATGTTCATTGAATTTTAGTTAATGTCTTGCTAAATGGAATTCCATTCATTCCAGGGGGTTAAAAAGTTGTCTGCAACATAACATAACAGAGACAGAAAGACTTTAAAACTTTTAATGAGTTCTTTTTGGGGATTTAAATGGAATTGACTGGCAGGGAGGAATAATAGAAATCAATTTACGAAAGTATTCATAGACAGACAGTTGTATTATATGCATACATAATCCGGTCCTCTTTTACCCTAAGGTGTCGAGGTGGCATCAGTGGTTCCCTCCATTTTATTTTCTCGTAAAATCTCTTCACTGGACTTTGTCTCTTGCTATTGTATTTGTTTAACCGAGTCCCATCTTTCCCCAGCTTCTTTCAAAATTTTTTCGACTGTAGTGCTCCATGTGGTTTTGGGTCTTTTTCTCTACCACGCTAAATGTCCGACTAAATGTTGGCAACGCTTATGTCCGTAGTGTGTCGTCAACGGATTTTGGTTTGCAAAGATTGGTCTTACTTGGCTGTCTGCCTATGTGACGCACTGTCTCTACCGTGACAACGCACTATGGCACAATATATCCTCCTATCGCTATAGAGTCAGGAACGGACTCCAGCCTAGTAGAAACTACTAGGTTTCCCCAAGAGAATTGGACAATTTGTAAGACCTTGCTTTCCGAATATGTTGGAAAGGTGCCTTCACGGAAAAGAAGAACGACACCGCCAAAGGAAGATGCTATGAGTTCTTTGACAAGCCATGTGAAGAATATACTCAGCATGATGTCTTAAGATCCGTTCCCAGCTCAGCGAACTGCGCAAAATTCGCAAATTTGGGATTTCATTCACAGCTACTTTTTTATTTAGTCGCGGCGAACAAAACAAAATAGAAGAATTTTGAGGTTAAATCCGCGTGAATGTGTTGGGTACGAATGTAGATTGGGTTCCACATCTGTGGAATGCGAGTGAAATTTGACAGTTTGCAAAGAGCATTTGCTTATTCGCCGAGAAATAAGCGAATCGTTGATTTCTCCCCAAAAACTAATTGAATTAGAGAATTTTTTTTTATTAATCCACAGATAAATTAAGCTCTGTGCTTTCGGAATAGTAAAATTGTCACTTACCTGTCTTTAAATGTACTAAAAATTATTTGTTCGTAGTCAGCTCATTCGCAATTCGCTGAGCTGTGAATTGACTTTTATTGGGCGATTTTAACGGCAAAATAGGTAAGGACAACATATTTGGTGGGACAGTTTTTAAGCACAGTCTACGCAACATAACATCTGGCAACGGACTCAGGTTTATTGACTGGAGAGGGACGAAATGACGCTAAAGCAAGCACACAGTTTCCTCCTCTCAACATACACAAGGGGACTTTTCTACGGATCATCAAACGCTAAATCAAATTGATCATGTCTCCAGTATTCCGGACGTCCGAACCTTCCGTGCAGTCAACATTGACTTGGATCACTTGGAGAAGATATCTGGTGTCCAATTAAAAAGACGCAGTATTTATTTGAAAGGCTGTAATATTTTTATTTTAATAGTGTGTAGACATGCAGGTTATGTATGCAGCACTACATATATCCGAAAATGGTTGCCTCGTGACTAATGGCATAAGTTGGTCCTTTTGAGGAGATTTTCGATAAGATTCTGGTATAGTGTCGGCTCAATTTCATAATTATGGATTTTCACAATTTCTATGCATTCAGATATGACAGCTGTCAAACAACAATGCTGTACTACCGACACAAAAACAAGACTCAAAATTCAAAATAAGCGGTTTTAATGGCGCAGTCTTTAAAACGTAGAAAAGCAGCAATCGCGAGAGGTCGCCAGAATGTTCACCGAACGCGTACCCCAAAATCTCTCAACAACTCCAATAGCGCCAGCATCCAGTACCAAAGACTAATGACAACGCTGCCAACACGCTGCCAATAAGTCCCTGGTTTGATGAAGAATGCCGGCAAGCATTTGCAGCTTAACAAAAAGCGTAGCTGCAACGAAGGACGGGAGCCAAACCTGAGTTCTACCAGCAGAAGAGTCGGGAAGAACATCGCCTTCTCCAGACAAGAAAAAAGAGCACGAAAAGCACGAGATCGAAAATATTGGAAACTTGTACTCCAGAAAGAACGAACCAAAATCTAAAAAGAACGTGCCAACGCAAGACGACCCGTACAGAAACCTGTAGAGATGATGACGGAAGCCTTGTAGTAGAGTCACAGCCGGGGCTGAGAATATGGAAAAATTTCTGCAATAGGCGAAGAATCCCAACATCCCGCCTTCAGGCAGAATAGGCCATCCAACCTTGACGATGATAGCCAAAACATCCGTTTTCCTGACCAAAATGAAGTAAGGATAGCAATATCTAAGCTAAAATTCAACAAATCAGCTGGACCTGACGGCTTACCGGCCGATGTATTCAAATCTGCTGAAAATAACTTTGTTGAGAGCATGCACCAACTCATTTCTCAGATCTGGTCAGAAGACTGCATGTCTGACGAATTGAATCTCTGCATCCTTTGTCCGATCCATAAAGAAGGAGACCCTCTCAACTACGCCAAATATAGAGGCATATGTACGAGTAAGTCTCCTCAGCTTCGCGTATCTTTTCCATATTGTGTGAACGTCTGAAACCCTTCTTCAACAACCTGATTGGTCCTTACCAGTTCGGTGTCAGAAATAATCAGCAAAATCTTCACACTCCGGTAGATTCTGGAAAAAACTCAGTAAGTCTAAATTGATAGACAGATAGATGAGCTATATAGAGCCGTGTCTAGTTTTCGTATCCCCGCCAATCACGCCCATCCGTGCAAAATGACGATTGACAACCTTTGCTGTCATGTGACTTCTTTAATATCATACTTGAAAGAATTGTACGGAACTCACAATACAAGGTAGGGTAAAAGTAATGACATAATGTGAATGTGCCATAATTTTTGCAAATGGCGTCAAGTGTCACTGCACTTTGACATTTATGTTGTAGACAGATCGGGAATTAGTTAATAATAAGCAATGGAGTGATACATGCCTGAAGAACGCGGAATTATTGTTACTGTTTATTTGACCAATTTCCGGTCTGTTGTTTTAACGCAGCGTGATTTTCGTCTTCGTCGTACTACATCATGTGCGCGAACAATTAAGCGTTTGGCTGAGTGTCTTGTGGAAACTGGGTCCACTAGAGATGTCGCAAGAAGTGGTTGGGCCCGCATTGCTCGTTTGACCGAGAATATCATAGTTGTGGCCGAGGACGTCAGAGAGAGTCCACAAACATCGACGGAACAACGATGCACACAAATTGGCCTCACCAGACGTTCGTTGCGGTGAATTTTGGTGAAAGACCTGAAGATGTTCCCTTATAAAGTGCAAACCGTTCACCAAATGCTGCCTGCTGACCGGCAAGAGAGGTTGACTTACTTCCATATTCTGTTAATCCTGGTGCATGAAGAGGATGATTTCGTATCCAAGACCAAAATGAGCTACGAAGTACGTTTTCATTTAAGTTGTTATGTGAATAAACAAAATTTGCATTTTTTGGACACGGAGTGGTGCGGCATTTGCAGTGAAAAAGTGATTGGTCCTTATTCTTTTTTTTTGAGGACGCCGACGGCAATAATGTAAATGTAACTGATGAACGCTGCAGACAGCGAGTTTTTTTTGCCGTAAGTTTCTGAACTGGGTCTCGAGCATAGTTGGTTCCAGCAGGACCTCACACAGCCCGAACAATGATGGAGATTTTGAATCGCCAAATTTCAGGCCGTATAATCTCCTGTTTTGCCAATTTGAACTGGCCGGCCAGATCGTCAAATCTTACGGCGCCTGACTTCTTCTTTTGGGACTTTTTGAAATCTTGCGCTTACCACAATATACCACAAAAATTGCAAGTTTTGAAAGCCACTACTGAAGAAGAATTCACCAATTGGGAGCCGGGTGTTTTGCGAGCAACAATTCAAAATACCGTAAAACGAGCCCAAATATGCATCAATTCAGGAGGTGGTCGTTTGGCTGATATCATTTCTTCAACTTAATATCATCAATAAACTGAAAACAGAGTTCAATTTTTTTTATTTCTAGCAAAATAGCAGCCAATTTACATTATGACATTATTTTTGCCCCACCTTGTGCAGAACTCAGGGGCGTGTTACGGGTGTGTTTGCTCGTATTGAGTAGTGGAAAATGAGGGCAAAACCAAGTATATGCTGTCAAAAAGAAGGAACACACAACATCTACGACTTGTACAGGACGTCACAGTAGATAACTAAAACTTTCAGGTAGGAAGAGAGTCTGCTCACCTTGGTTCTTCCATCATTCTGCCAGCATCAGCTCCGTAGAAATAAAATGAAGACTACATAACTCTTGCAAATCGCTGTTACTTTAGGCTAAGAAGGTAATTAAGTGGTAAGGTCCGATTAACTAAGGAGTCCTACTTTATGACGCTGAAGCACGGAATCTATCGAAAGTGGATCGGTCATTTCGAGAGAAAAATTCTTCGTAGGACTTCGTAGCCCCGTTTGCATTGACGGGCTTCGGAGAAGAAGATTCAACGATGAATTAACCAGCTGTACGGTGACATCGATATAGTCAGAAAACTGCGCACTAGTCGTCTGAGATGGTTGGACATATAGGACGAATGGATACCATTGTTCCGGCCCGTCTTCGAATCTATGTATATTTATGTTACTACGTAATAGAGGGAGATCTCGTAGAAGAAGAGCAAGTAGAAAGGGACCTCAACCTAACTGGAGGTAGCTATTTACGGATCAAGTGAACAGGAGAGACTTGTTAATTGAGACCTAGGTCTACCCCGAACTAGCTGAGTAAGTAAATAAGCTTGGAGTGCCTATATAGGGTCAATATAATTAATAAAGATATTGCATACTCGTATTAAGGTGTTGTAAGAATAAATGAGAGGAATTGAATAAAAATGCAATGAAAAAGGAGATTAATCTCAAAGTTACGAGTAAATACTGACATTGGCTTAAGAACTAATTAAAAGTATCTTTACTTACCTCCTAACTGAAGTTCTGCTGTTGATTGTATTTGCTCCCATTCATTCGACACAAAACACTGATACATTCCCGGATCGTCTTTAGTTACTTTTTTAATAATCAGTCTTGGTGGATCTGTGAGTATCTGCAAATGAGAAAATGGAACAAAAAAATTGAAATACTAAGCTCACACTTCAGCCATCTTATGGTCTCAGAGCGGACTACTTTAGTGATTTTGCCTGAAAATTTGGGTCAAAAACGTCTTCATGGCAAATCATTAATTTCTTTCTTATCATGCAAACAGAAGACGATAATCCTTCTTCATTTTTTGGAGGAGAAACATTATCCTGTTCTAATTTTGTTTCCATTTTAATGCATCTATTCGTAGATGGGTTAAGGAGTGAACATCTGAACTCCACCGTTAAAGTCGTTTGAACTCTAATTCATTACTAAGCAGACTCAGACTAAACGGTAAATTAACTTATGCACGGATGAATGTGCAGTACATATAAGTATGAATATGCGATACTTTTAAGAGTCCTGGGAAACTCCAACATGTGGGTGAAGGTGAGGGTGCAAGTACCCGTACAGAGAATGCTAGTTATATGTGTACATACCTCAACTCGATTATCTCTGAGAATTGGCTTTCCATCATGCAACCAATTAATGTCATGCACAGGATGTCCAGATACGATGCACTGAAACTGTGCATCCTTGTCAACATCCACTGTCTGTACCTGTGGCTGAAGATGAGCGGTTAATGGTGCTGAAAGAGAAACGAAAAGCAAACCATACAATGTGAGTGCACTGTAGCCAATTTTTATAATTTTTATTTTTTTTTTGCAAGTTTTCTACATCATGCAAAGTAAAGTCGAATTTCATTAGGATTTCCACTTTGTATCATGGAATGGAATAAACAATGATATCGTCAGTAACCTGGCTGCTGGAAATGGGAAAGGAAAAGAATATAGGTCAGTGGGAAGGAAGCTTCATCAGTGTCCAGTTGGTGGGTAGAATCTTTCGGAGATGGCATATCCTTTAGTTAATTAAATTTCATTGAATACCTGTGACAGTGAGTGACACTTGGATTGTCTCCTCGCCGGCAGTGTTATTTACCCAGCAGAGATATTTGCCACTATCCTCTAGTCGAGCCTGAAAAAGAAGAATGAAATGAGTAAAACCAGCAAATGTGGAATGGTAAAGCCAATGGAGTGGCAATTAGGAGATACTTCTTTGAGTAAAGACTAAAGAATGCGTTCGTACATGGGTGTTACGGAAATCTACTTAAAGTAAAGCGGATTGATTGCGGAGGGAATCTATTTACTACTTATTGACTTACTTTTGTAATTTTCAATAGCCCAGCCGATATCATTGTTATTCGATCGCTTAGTTGTAGTGGCAATAGTTGTTCGTTCTCCTCTTTGAACCATCTGAAAGTAGAAAAAAGAAAACGACTTTATTAAGCAAATCTTTGATGGAATGAGGCTTGCACGCTAGGAGTGGGTATAAATAAAACGAACTAGTTAAAACCGTTTTATTTTCATAAAAAAAAAAACAGTTTACATGTGGGAGAGGTTGGCAGACCGACGCGGAGATACCCTACTGAATATACGAAAAACACACATAACTACGTAGAAGACGCACACAATTCATACCCAAAAGACGACAGAACAGTAAAATCACCCGTCGCCAAACGGAACGAAGACCACACGAAATACAACAAAAAACACTAAAGAGCATCCCACTGAGCGGTGCATACATGGTGCAAGCACACGACAGATAGACCGACGACACCGCCACCAACGAATAAACACACAGATCGAGACAAACAAGCCAGAGTCGACCGTTACTTTTTTAAAAATCCAGCAAGCAAGTAGAGTAGTATTGGAGTCTTATTTGAATCTTTGTGCTGGCCGGTCGCTTTTTGTCTTCCCCCTTTAAATAAATATAAAGTATAGCAATAAAAAGTCGATAGTGTTTTCATTGGGACTAGTTATATAGGGTCCGTCATCTAACGTTTTTTTTTATCAACTAGTGCTTATTTCGTGAATGGTAACACTTATCTCATGTCTGATTTGACAGATAATTAGTTTTATCCTTCCGCTGAACGAATATGGTTGTGTATACGCTTCGCTAAGTGGGCCTGCGATCGACTTAGAGAAGATGCCGATTTTGCCAAAAAAATCATCTTTTCAGATGAAGCTCATTTTGATCTTGGCGGGTATGTAAACAAGCAAAATTGTCGCATTTGGGGCACAGAAAACCCGCACGCATACAAACGAGTCACTGTTTGGTGCGGATTTTGGTCCAGAGGCATGATTGGGCCATTTTTCTTCGAAAATGAGCAAGGAATGGTCGTTACAGTCAATGGCGATTGTTATCGGGCCATGTTGAACGAATTTTTGTTCACAAAAATTGAAGAGGAGGATATTGGCAACATTTGGTTTCAACAGGACGGCGCTACGTGCCACACAGCCGAAGCTACACTCGATGTTTTGCGCCCTGTTTTTGAAGATCGCATTATCAGCCGCAGAGCTGATGTCGTTTGGCCACCCCAGAGCTGCGATTTGACACCGTTGAACTGTTATTTGTGGGGTGCCGTAAAAGATAAGTGTTACGCCGACAAGCCAGAGACAATTGACGCTTTAAAGAACAATATTCGTGAAGCCATTGGTGAAATACAGCTGCACACAATCGATGATGTGCTTAAAAATTGGACCGATCGTGTAGGCTACTGCATGGTCAACCGAGGCAGCCATTTGAATGAAATTATTTTCCATTATTAACCGGAAGGATTGTACTTTTAAATAAAAAAAGAAATTTGAGAAAATATTCAGTAGTTTTTTTTTTATAGCATTTTCAAAAAAAAAAAAAAAACATTTTTGGCGGACCCTATATTTCTTCAAACACAAAAACCGAAAACGACCCACCTCTAATAGTCCGGGAGGCGACCGTCGGATTACCTACGTCATCGGGAGATAGGATAAAATTATAATTAGTCGATAGTGTTCGTAAAAACGTTTGTAAAACCACTGGTCGGGCAAACTTTTTAGGGGAATTTTGGGCTGTAAACGATCACTTCCGGTACCGTTTTTTGAAGAGTAACTACCTCATCGGGAGAACGAAAATCTTTATACAGGATAGAAAGGCTATTATCTCTAGTTATGAAAACTTTTGGTCGGGCAAAAAAAAATCAGGGAATAAATGCTTTCCGGACCAACTCAAAAAAACGGTTTTTTTGATGGAAACCTACCTCATCGGGAAATGAATGATATTGGCACCAAAAGAAAGGTAAGACAGTCTTCTTTTCGAATCCAGTGGTCGGGCAAACTTATTATGGGAATCATCCTCTCCCTGACCAATTATAGGAAAAGTTAACAAAAACGATTTTCTTTTATGTTTTTACTTTAAAAGTCTAACAAATTATTAGAAACGCATAATGTTGGTAAATAGCAAAGCCAGAATAGTCTGTTTATCAAATCCAATGACTGTTTTAGTGAGCCCCCTTAGAACTTTTCAATTATTCAAATTAGAACAAAAAATCATAGATGTTAACTTAGCTCTCGTTAAACAAAACGTGAGAAATCACTCTTGCTATTAAACTGCTGATTTGTAATTTGTTTTTGATTGAGCTCACCTTAGTCATATTGCTGACTTAATACAAATGTACTGACATATTACTGACATACTGACAGTTTACTAACATATTTGTTAGAAAAATATTTTGAATTAAATACTTTTTCATACTTGTTGTTATATGAAAAATGAAAAAGTTCAAATTTCAAATTTGAGTTGTCTAATCTAGTTTTTGTATTCAATCTACCCAATTATGCAAGATGGATGTTGAAATATCACAGTAACTTAGTAGAGTTAAAAATTCGTAATTCTGAGTTGATAACTGAGTTTAAACGAGGTGCTTTTGGGTTTAAACGCACTGCAAAGGGTCTAGCAAGAGCTCCTGTTGACTTAACACACGAAGAGACAATAAATGCTGATGCAGCGAACTCTTTAACTGGTGTTACTTATTTCACAAATTCGATTTCGGCAAGGCAGTGTTGGGCCCTCAGCCATAACATACGTACAAAAATACTTTCCAAAATGCTCGCTGAAATCAATCTCGATCAAAAGGATCACATAACTTGCACAAAATCGCATCGAAAAAGACAGAAAGGCGTTATTTGAAATAATTAATTCTTTTAAACAAAATTTTAATCCATTGGAACAACAGGAAGAGCAGCATCCCAAGAAACTACAGATTTTCTTTTAAGTGCTTTTCCAACCGGAAACAGTCAGGAAATTGCCTTTATTGAGGAGTGTTCCGAAAATTGTGATCGTTTCGTTGAACCCTTAAGTCGGAACAAAATTCAGAATTTCTCATATCAGTGTTTGAAAAGGTTTCAAAAAAGAAAAGATGGTGAAAAACAACCACTGATTAAAATGGAGAGAAATGTGTTTGGGCGACTTTTAGCTATAGCTTTGGAAAAGAAAATTGATATGGAAGTGTGCTTATCATATCCACGTGCACCTGCACCAACCACCTTCCCTTTGTCATTAGAGAGGAGAAATGCATAAAACTGACAAATCTGTTTTGGCCGAAAAGCTTAAAAACCGAATTCCTTTATCTGAATCAATTTGTTCAAATATTAAAATTATAGATGGCTTTTACTTTTTTCATCTTTTGGGACCTTCAGTTCCTCAAACATTTGAAAAAATTTCCGAGATGATTTTGAGGAGACTATGCTCCATAAACGCTTCAGATGTGCATTTAGTTTTTGATAGGTATTTGTATCCGTCTATTAGAGATATTGAGCATATTTTTTGAAATGAACGAGATACAGTTAATTATACAATTCTTGGACCATTACAAAAACGAAATAATGACTTCCTTAAGTGTCTGAAAAATCCCAAATTCAAAGAAGCTCTGTTAAATTTTTAGCACAAAATTGGGAAAGCGATTCTATGGCTCCGATTCTTGGAAATAAGAAAGTTTTTCTGATCTTACATGAGAAATGCTTCTCCTATACAGTTTTTTTAAATTTGAAGAAATTGAATTTAATTTTAGCCATGAAGGCAAAAGCTCACTCAAAAATATTATTTAAGGCATCTGATAATAATCTTACTGGGCAATATGCATAAATTGAAAACTTTAAAGATTTGGTTAGCTGGGGGAAACACTAAATCTCGAGACATTATTTGTATCAATTGCACTCAGCTAGCTACCGCATTAGGCAGTAGTTTATGCGTTTCTTTGTCAGCGTTTGACGCATTGACGGCATGTTTTTTTAGGAAAGGGAAAGCAAAACCATTGAGAAGCCAAAAAGAAAATCTAGATGATGTTGACACAAAAACGATTAAAAATTTTACCCTGGAAATGTATGGTGTTAAGAACTGTAGCAACGTAAATTTAGCGAGGGTTCAAATGTTTCAAAGCCTTTATGCTGCGAAAAATAACACTGTAGGAAACTTCGATTCTAGTTTAATTCCGCCTTGCTTCAAATCTCTTGAACAAAAAATCAAAAAAACAATTTTTGTAAGTTCGATGTGGGCAAACGCAACGCAATCAATTTGTGTAAAAACTAAAGCCGACGATTTTGGCTAGATTTTAAAACATGAAAGGTTTTTGTCTCTTTGGTTTAAAGGAGAAACAATAACACTAAATGTTGAAGACATTGTCTTGAATGAAATCGATGAAGAGTCAGATTCCGTTTTTGAACAAGACTCCGATGACGATACTATTTAAAAGAGATAATAAGGAATATATGAATTATAAATATTTTGTGAAATAATGAAGTTTAAATTTTGTTTGTTTTAGAAGTTTTTTAATTACGAGTATGTGTAATAAAACAGTTCAAAAAACTACAAAAATTAAAAATAAATACTATGAATGCTAAACTGTTGGAAGTTGTTAATTTTCTTTTGGGAATAATCAACATAAAAGTAAAGCAAATAGTTTTGAAGAGAAACGCTTGTCAGTAGTTAGTATTTCTTTGTTAAAGAGATAAATGTAAGTTATCTTTGTATTGTGAAATAATATCTATTTCATCAAGAAAGTTGTTTTTTCAATAATTTGTTAGACTTTTAAAGTAAAAAAATAAAAGAGAATCGTTTTTGTTAACATAAAAAGTTTGCCCGACCACTGGATTCGAAAAGAAAACTGTCTTACCTTTCTTTTGGTGCCAATATCATTCATTTCCCGATGAGGTAGGTTTCTATCAAAAAAACCGTTTTTTGAGTTGGTCCGGGAAGCATTTATTCCCTGATTTTTTTTGCCCGACCAAAAGTTTTCATAACTAGAGATAATAGCCTTTCTACCCTGTATAAAGATTTTCGTTCTCCCGATGAGGTAGTTACTCTTCAAAAAACGGTACCGGAAGTGATCGTTTACAGCCCAAAATTCCCCTAAAAAGTTTGCCCGACCAGTGGTTTTACAAACGTTTTTACGAACACTATCGACTAATTATAATTTTATCCTATCTCCCGATGACGTAGGTAATCCAACGGTCGCCTCCTGTATTAAATTGGCTTCAAAATCGGACGGTTCCGGGTTCAGTACCAGCCGTGATCGAATGACTATTTTTCAGGCAACTAAAATCTCATGAGATGAATGGTTGCCTAAATACAACATCAAGTCCAATTTACACTAATGATTTAGTCGCTCCATTAAATATTGGATGCCACCCATACAGCGAAATAACCACTAAGCCCAAACATCTTTCTCTCTCTCGCTATCCAATTTTCCGAAAAACTTAACACATGCTCCGGCATTTTAAGAGTAGTTATACGCTCTTGAGTGATAAGTTCTTTAAAAAAAAAAAAAAAATCGAGATGAGTTCTGCTCAAACCAAATGCAAATGGGATGGAATTTCTTTCCACATGTCCGATTGCATGTAACCATTTCCACTGAGTTAGTAGATACAGTTCGGTCAGCAAATCGCGGAGCGAAATTGAAATTTGTGTTAACTTGACGGTGAGGAACTTGCCGGTCAATTAAATATTGTTCGCAGCCACTGTCGATAAGTGCTGATATGTTGTTTTCAACTGCAAATACGAGTATGTCTATGATGGCCTTCTTCTTTCATTGCATTGAGATTTTATGGCGCAATTTACCTGCTTTTGCGATCTATCGGGACATGAATTTGACGTTTTGTCCCAGCTTGGATATGGGATGGATGGAAAGGGAATGTGATGCCCTTTTACGAGTACATCGCGGGCATTTGTATTTATCCATTTTTGGTGACTTCAAATATTGTTGCAATGGAGTTAAGATCATATGAATGTTGTGTGAGTGCTTCTTGTGGAAGTAAATGCTTTTTAGATTTTGCGTGCTCATCTAGCTGTAGGGGGATTTGAAAAAGCTGTTCTACGTATGCTGGTCTGCTTAGTCTAAGTAACTTGCGATTGGTGTCATCATAGACCTAGTCGATGAGATAACAAATATTTTCTTCTTTCGGTATGGTGATGTCTTGGATGGTTTCGATATTATTTGCAATTTGCTACCTAAGTAGCAGAGTTTGAGTTTCGTTCCATTCTCTATGAATTGGAGGTTTTAGAAATTTGTACTTGAATGCAGTGATCTACGAATCCCAGGTTAGGTACAGTTTTCCTTCGAAATTTTGCCAGCTTTTTGCAAAACCCACAAGTCTACACAAAGCTAATTGAAATGAATGTTGCTACTCTTTCAATTGACTTCAAAAAATTATCGATGGCGCAGCTATCTTCGCCTGAGAACTTTGGAATGGTTTGGCTAAAGTCTGAATTTATTCTGATCGTTGAGTGGTTGATATTTTTTACTTCTTGAATTAGTTATCAGGAAATCGAGAATAAGTTTGTTCTTTGATAATATTAATTCTATTCGTGCATCCTTTGTCGCTTTTGTGTCACACTCTAAGCACTTCTTGTGATATCAGCCTGTAAGACATCTAAAGTGAATAGCTTGAAAGTGCTTGTTTCAAGGGATGTTTCAAAAAGTTTTATTATTTTCGAATACCGACTGCCCCATATGAGGCTCTTATGAGGTTCGGTTAAATAGGAGATCTAATTTGTTTTTACGTAAATAAGTTGTCTTCTTTGCCGGCTAACTTCGGATGTCGCT
The DNA here is from genome assembly GCA_963966105.1 of Volucella zonaria. Taxonomy (NCBI): domain Eukaryota; kingdom Metazoa; phylum Arthropoda; class Insecta; order Diptera; family Syrphidae; genus Volucella; species Volucella zonaria. Next base: position 80,711,853 of record OZ014534.1, on the reverse strand, counting down.
TCACTGAAATTTTACTGACAGCTCATAGCTGACAGCTAAGTGTAACAAACGATTTAGATGAGCCATTGATACGAGTATATGCACGGCTCACAGTAGCTATGAAGTATTTTGGTTTTTAGTAATCCCTATAGTTGCCATTGCACGTCACATCGGCTTTTACCCGGACGAGGATAAAAACGCGTAGCAACCAACATCTCACTGCAGATACCCTATATTCTGACTAACCTGCACTCACTACGGTTTGACCAAATATAGACAATTTTATCCTGACATGTACAATTCACTTGTACAAATATTGAAATAGCTATAGCAGCTACTGACACAAAATCTCACTTCAATTATCGTTGGACAACTATAGCCACTAAAACCAAAAGCCTCCTTACTTCCATAATATTTTACCCAGCATCCCTTAAATAATTAAAATATATATAAATTTGAAAACTTCAAACTAAATATACCCTTAATTTAAATTTTTAGAGCCCTATGCTATCCTTGGTCCTTCCGCTTACTGAATTCTCATGAATAATTCCAGGGCATTCTGTTACCTTATTTCATATCCAACAGACTACTCGTAACCATTCCGGGAAAGGACTCTTTACGACCAACTCTTTCATGTGGAACTTTCCCTGGTAAATTTCCCGTGGACAACAACACTGCACGCAATTAATGAATTATGCAAAAAAAAAGTTGTGTCCTTGCAGCGAATGAAACTGAATGAGATGCCCACGTTTTAGAATATTCGTTTTTTCATTTTCTATTTTTGTCAACAAAATAATAATAATGATCTAGGTTCCTCGGTCCTTTTCTTTGTGGCGAAACTTTTACTGTTGTTGTGTCCCTTCGGCCTAGTTTTCGGAACATTATATGACCTAAACAAAACCTTTGTTGTTCAAAGGACTAGACAATGCATGAGGAATATAAAATAACGGAACGACGTAAGCATCCTGTGAGTGAAGAAATATGCAAATAAAAATTTATGAACCAAGACACGGTTTTTAATGTCAAGGAAATTACATTTTTATGATAAATATTTTGGAAACTTTTCTCGCAGTTTCTAGGACATAAAACAAATTTTTTAGCGACCTTTAAGAAATATTTCGAAATTGAAGGTTTTCAAAGTGTTTGTATACATTTCCTCGCTGTTAACTTTGTAGCCAGAGTAAGTACGCATTTCGAAAATGTTTCCTTTGGTGTGGGCGCCTATAAAATATTGTTCTTTTACCCCTTCAAGTGCCTGAAGAAAATGGACTTACCATCCAGATCTTGGAGAGTCGCTGTACGGCTGAATTGAGCTGATTGCCGAATCTATTTTGCTACTGGAAAGCAGATGATTGATGGTCAAGGCCAATAGGCCAAGGGCTTATTGATATTTTTACATTTGAGTGATTAATTATTCTTCTTTAAGCCCCTTCTTCGAACTTCGGCTGTGACTTGAGTCTATGTTGCTTTGTTGACCGTATTTTATGAGGACCTGCGTTTACAATGGCAAAACCAACAGATGTACTCATCTTGAAGTTTGTCCACTATTGGTGCGGAGATTGCATGTATTTTCTATTTTATCGCATTTTGTTACATCCAGAGGCAATCGTTACATTTTCATTTCCGTCGCTGTTTCTTTAAATAATACTTTTCGTACATTGTCCAATATTGCGATTCACGTAGGCATGTTAAAGCTAGAGGAACGGCTGTAGTGTTCGAGTACAGCAAACACCTAAATTAAACGGCGTTTTTCTGTCACAAAATTTCGCGGAGTCTTCGCACCATTTGAGCCACCCCCATGTATTTTACGAGAGATTTTCATCGCATTTTCTTGCTGGTTGACGACAGAGCCTTACTTTACTTTTGATGGCATCTTACAGATCGGCTCAGCCCTGGGCCTCGATCGACGTGCCTCTTCAGCCAGCTAATATATTTAGATCCCTTGCTAGACGCCTCCAGTTACGCACAACAAGTTATGGTCCCATTCCAGGGCGTTCACCACCTATACACTACATATATGCGAAGCCGTCAAGACAGGCGGCGCCACATATTACACAGAGAATTACAACGACAGAGCCTGAGTGTCTATTGAAATTTTTGACATTTCGGTACGATGATTACTTCCAAATTGATGTCAGGAGTTAGGTCTGGTGGTTCTGAAAAACGGTTTCAAAGCGCTGTTTTAATAAAACATTTTGGACAACATTTGTACACTGCCTTGGTATGTTCCAGCCTTAACTTCGAATTCTCTGGGAACGCCGCCGTGCACTAAGCTATCGTTTTAACATCATCGTAGACATCGCGTATCATTCTTACGAGTACATCCGTCTTGGCAAAATTTCGAGACCTTAGCGCGATCCATACAAGATTTTCTGGGAATCCCGTCGAATGCTTTTGAATGTTGATGAAGATCATACGTATATGCTGATCTACTGAAAAGTAGCGATGATTTTCATCAGCTTTGAATTTCATCATATGTCCACCTGTCTCAAACAAAACCGCAATAACTGCATAAGACATTTGTTTTACCAATAGGCGTTTGTTTCAGTTTTTCGTGTCGCTTTTGCCTTTATAAGTGATTGCTTCTATCCATTTAAGTCAACGGTTTTTGATTGTGACCTATGTTGGTTCATTGTTTTAACTGCTTCGATAAATTCGGTTTCCACACAAATCTGCCTTTTGAATTTAGAGCCGAGAATTCTCGTTAATTCTTCTTAAAGAAACGAATTCGGGATCGATTCTCTTCCAAGTTTGTGCCACAACTTCACAAATATTGGGGCGTTTGCCCCTGCTTCAACATTGTATTTCTTATCGTGCTCATCGTCTATTTATACGATCTAAGCATGGTTTTTGAATAGACTGTAAGCGAATGCCTCATTACAATCCACATCAAAGCCAAATTTGTAAATATAATATAAGTCTGATCATAAACCGAATATATGCTCAAGGCCCCTGCTATGACATTAAAATTGTGCTAGAAGACATAATGCAATTCTGGGTAAGGAAGCCCTCTTTAAGAGAGTCATAGAAAAACACAGCCCGCATCACATCACGTCCAGCAAAGATTCGGGATTTTTGTCAACAAGCCATCAGAGAAGCTTCTTCTGATGTGTGTGGTTTCAAAGCGGCGCCATGTAGAAACATCTAGTATGACGATAAATATAGGCATTTACATGCAGAAAAACGATAACCACAAAAAGCCGTTCTGCATCAAGAGCTGCTTGTGGGCTTTACGAGCAGAAAAGAAGGGAAGAGCACAGGCTTCTCGGAACTTGCTTACTTACTTACTTAAGGTGGCGCTACAGCCCGAAATATAAGCGTCTCCAGCCAGCTCGATCTTTAGCTAGCTGCCTCCTTTCGTACGCTACGAGAAAGTTGGTTGACGTCCACTTCCACTTGCATGCGCCACTTGAGTTGAGATCTTCCTCTACTGCGGTGTGCCTCGGCGGCGGATTCGCAGACCTGGTGTCTATCCGCTCTACATGACTCAACGATCTTAGTCGTTAGATCTTCACTCTTCCGACTAAGTCGGTGTAGATGTCACTGTACAGCCCGTACAGCTCGTCGTTGTATCTCCTCTTCCACTGACCGTCTATGCGGACGGGACCGAAAATCACTCGAAGAATTTTCCTCTCAAAGCAGTCAAGAGCACCCTCATACTTGGTTCTGCCCTCGTTGACCGTTAAACCCATCTTTACCGTTTCAAAACTCGCTAATTTCTTCCGATTATGTCAATATCATCGGCGTATGCGAGTCTTCGGACGGATTTTTGAAAGATTGTGCCTCTTGTGTTGGCGCCTTGTCCAAATCCTTTTCTGACAACAAAAGTCTCGGTGAATTCTTTACCGACCTTTGGGATGCCAAACCTATAAATGCTGCCACACGCGGCCTTAAAATCGATGAATAGCTGATGTGTATCGTTTTGAAGTTCATAGGTTTTTTTTCCAAGATCCGCCGTAGTGTGAATGTTTGGGGGATGGTGGACTTTTCTGGCCTAATGCCACACTAATATGGATCAATCTGGTTGTTGAGGGTTTTATTTCTTGAGGATCGTATAAACGACGCTAGAGTTCCAATTATCGGGCATACTTTCGTCCTACCATATTTTACAGATGAGTTGGTGTATGATTCTTACCAAGTCATCGCCTGCCGCTTTGAATAGTTCGGATTTGTTGGTCTAATTCTGATTGGACGGAATTGTTGGTCTACATCGTCCAGGTTGAAATGTTTATTCTGCCTGACAGCAGTATTTGGTTCGTCATGTCCGTTGTACAGTCCACAGAAATGCCCTTTCCAAATCCTCAGTATCGATTGCTACTTCACTTCACTACAGGCTTCGGTTCGGGGTTTGTATGCGTGTCATGTTTTTTCAACTTTTGGTGTAACTTCCGAATATCCTTCCTGGACTGCGCGCTTCTCATGCTCCTGTTTCGTCTCTCGTCTTCTGCTCGTAGAGCACGCGAGCAGCTCCAGTCTTTTCATATAGCGCTTTGGAACAGTCCAAAGCCCCCGCTAGTTGTTCGGCTGAATGTGGCTTATTAAGGGACCTAATATTCCACCTGCAGATCCGAACATCGTTGTCCTTGTTTCGTTTGGAGCGTTTGCCAACATTAGATCCGTCCGTATCTGAGGCTTGTTATTGCTTCGTAACTCGATTTATTTTTTCCATATCCGTGCAGTTACCCAGGCGGCACAACCTCCAACCTGGAGGTCCGGTTCCATTCTAGATACCGCTAGGACGAGGGGTCGGTTAGACCGAAACCCCTAACTCGTTCGGGGATGTGGGCGCTGCCGTTGGTCCATTAAGGGCTCATGCGCCACCATCTCTTTTCCAAGACCCTGATTTAGTCTCGGAAATCCTTACCGAATATGTCGGAGTAGCCCGGATAAGGTCTCATTTGTTTTATTCCGGGATTTTACTTCACCGTTGATTCCATCTGGGAAATCCATCCGCTGTCTCGTTTATAATGCAGCGATTTTTGTCTGCTGGTCAGCACTCGCGCTTATCTATATGTTTTGCCAAGTCGAGTCCGGATGTACTTCGACCAGTACCCGATGGTTATCATTTGGAGGTAAAATAAGCAAAATTCATGTCTAGAAGGAGGTAAAGCACTAGATATCGCCAGGTTGGCATCTCTCTGTGAGCGATTTAAGCAATAAAGAGATACAACTGAAGGGATACGTTCGAAAATTTTATCAGAGGATAAAACGAACATGCCAGGGCTACAAAGCTAAAATGGAAGCCTGCAAAAATGAACTTGGACAACTAGCAGTAGAGTCGCAGTCGGTGTTGAGATTCTGAAAAGACTACTTTTTCAGACTGTATAACGGCGATGATAGTCAACGTACCACTGCCTGGCAGAATGAACCATTCTGGACGAAGATGACATAAAATAGCAATATCGGAGCTAAAGTCTAAAAAAGTTACTGTCGTAGACGCATCGCCTATTTAAATCAGTTTGAGATGAGTTGTTTGGGAACCAGTTAATCTGTTAGATATGGTCAGAGGAAAGCATACCCGTTTATCCAATCCACAAGAAAGGAGCCCCTTTTTGACTGCGCCGACTATAGAGGAATAAGTATCCTAAGGGTCGCCATTAGGATCTTTCTGCCTGAAACTATTAATAAATAATCTGATTGGTTCATGCCGGTGCGGTTTCAGCCCAGATAACATCTTACCATGGCAGATCCTCGGCACAGCGTCACCATTGGCAGTTATAACTTCAAGAAAATTTAGGATTCCGTCTACCTCGGCTCCGCAGTTATAGCCATCAGTGGAAAAATTAGGCGCAGAATAACTCTAGCCAAACGCTGTTTCGTTGGGCGCAGGAGACAAACGAGTAACAAAGTCCTTCCCGTAAGATCGAACTGGATTTAAACGTGACTTCTATCACCCTTATGGTGGATGTAGAAGCATTTGGGCGTTTCGAGAAAAAGATACTACTTAACTGCAGAGTTGGGAGAAGGTACTTCACATCCACAGAAAATATTAACCCGTATTAATTCTACTGAATTGTTGCAATTTAAATGCATTGTTGAAACCTGGATCGTAGTAAGATAAAAACCCCACCATAGTGCGTGGAATGATTGAGACACTGGCTCATTACACAGTCCTTGATCAATGCATCACTTTCAGTGGCAGGTTCGATTCTGGTGCCTTTTCTAGAATTCTCACCACGCTTTCGTAGGGTTATAGGACACATAATAGGAGAAATTAAGTCCCTTGGAAGCTTCTTCTTCGATCATCTGATTCTCAACTTGAATTTCCTGTTTCCGTCTATGGTAGGAGTATCTAGAAAAGCTCTAAAAGAAGATTTGACCCGAGTCTTCAGCGCTGTCACGCCCTACAGGAATTTTGTAATCCCTGTCGCCCTCTGGTTTTCTATTTGCCATTACAGCCTTGTTACAGTGCAGTTTGAACTATTAGGTGCGTGCCTATATTGTCCAATGATCTTCTGTCAAAATGACCCCCACAAAGGTAAAAAACGAAACATCCATCGATTTTATCGCTTTGAAAAGAAATCTCGCTGTTTGAAGAGGAAAAAAATGATGTTGGCACCCTTAAAGCTTGGATGAATGCCAAATCGGCGAATGAATTAAGAAGTGAATCAAATTAAACCCATGAGGGCGCAAAAGAAAAGAGAAAGAGAGAGAAGGGAGGAAAAAAAAAATTGAAACTAGGAAAAGAAAAAAATTCATTTATGGAAACTGTAATTCAAATTCAAGCAGTTAAACTGAGAAGGCTCACCTGTATGTTGGCACCGGATGTCCCTGGGCTATACACGGTAACGTTGTCTGCCCATTTAGCACAACATGCCTCATTGAATGTTTCTCCACGTTAATCCTTGGCTGTACCATACCTTTGGGTTCCGTTACAATGATTCGTCCTGGATATGTTGATATTTGAATTTCACCTGCATTAGGATGTAAAACGTTACACATGGCTACACAAAGATTCAACAATAAATTGATGGAAAAGAGATGGAGAGAGCAAGGGAACAGGTAAAAGGAAACAATGGCAAGGATTATTGAAAACAAATTAAACGGTTGCAGGTGGATGAGTTCCAGGATGCGGATAACACACAACGAACGAGAGAGACTGCACCCCGTAGTAAATTTATTATTTCACTTCCAACTAGATGGCAACATAGAGGTAAGCACAATCGTAGAGGGAGACTACCTTAATGACCCTTGAATGGAACACGAATTAATAGCTTTGCCTGCATATACGAGTATACGTGTACGAGTATCCTCCCCATTTGATATAGCCATATGGGAAGGAAGGACTCCAAAAACAATATCAAGACTCGATTCAACTCGAATCGACCCCCTTTGTCGAGGGGTCATCGTTTTCCCGAATTACACTCTGAGATTTAATGTGCAAATATTAATGCCTTGCACTCAATTACACCAAGGCAAGGATAAATGGCATCCTGCTAAAATGTGAGGGTCTATAGAACAAATGTTTTCCCACTGCGTTGCTCCGCACAAGACCACAATAATTGCCACCATACCATGATCCATGAGCTGCCTAAGTATGAAAGGGGGAGCTTTGCTATTTAATTACAGAAATTCGAATGGAGTAACAGCGCGCGTTAAATGATGATAAATCATCTAAAGGAAGTTGAAGGGATTTCCTGCACAAGCTGTAACTGGAGCAGGCCTTCCTGATAAAATATGGTGGAATGGCGGCAGACGGCTTAGAGGTTGACTTTGTTCGGCATACACCGGCAGTAAGTTCACATTAAGGAGCTGTACTAGATGTTTGTTTGTGGAGTTTTTAGAACAGTGGGTACGCAGTGTAAATCAGTGCAGCGTAAGTAACTAATGGTCCTCGTATATTCTTACGTAATAAAAAGTTATGTACTGGACAGCCTTAGGAATAATTGGTGATTTGTACATATACTCGTATGAAATGGAGTCATTTTTCCTGGAATCCTTGAAAATAAGAAAGAAAACTTTAAAGTGGGCGTCCCTTATAGTAGTGAACGGGGCAAAACTCGAACGTTCACTTCTCTTTAATTTCTTGAATGGAATGTCAGGAGTGCGATAATAGGACCAATTTGGTTTTTGATTTATTGAAACCCGGAAAAGAATTCTTTAAGAAAGTGTCCGCAATTTGTTAGTAATAGCTAACTCTTATATCGTACAAATGGCAAGGTGCTTCCTGCAACAAAAGCGAGAACAGTCGAAGAAGCCGTTGATATCAGCTTCCATAAAATCGTCACCAGCTGCGTGACAAAACGCCTAATATTCTACAATATGCATCGATGTGTGATAGTTCAAGACAGTTTGTTAGCTAAGTGAAAAAGGTCACAGAAATTGGTTCGATAATCCGCTGAAATCTAGTTATTGACCTTTTATTGGCAAATGTGTTTCAGAAATGAAATGTTTTTACTATTACGTCCTTGTCACCGCTGAGCATTGAACGATTAGCGTGGGCACTGCGGGGCTTTAACCTTACTTACTTACTTAGACAGCACTAGAGTCTGTGTTGGACCAGGGTCTCATCTAACATGCTTTTCTAGCACGCGCTTTATTTTCCCAGCTACTTCCAGTTGCGGAAACAAAATTAGCTGACATCTCTCCGTTCAAACTGAAAATTCCTGAAAAACTTTTTGTTTCAAAGTGCTGGTGAGCATTTTCGTCCACTTTCGTTAATGGCCAAACTTCTGCGCCGTAAAACAGGAAACCACCGCCGAAGTAGGCTATGCAGTGGCAAAACTGAGGATCATCTTCACTTACGCCTTACGAAGATCAATAAATCCAAAAACTCCCTACATTGGTGAACTAAAGAACTACAATGCATCGGGAAAGTGGCAAGGAAACTTTTCAATGCAGCCAAAAACTCAAACTTGTCCTCCAACTGGGACAAATATAAAGCCAGTCTGAGGAAATACAAGGCGCCAATCTGCAGCATTAAAAGAAAATCATGGAGAAGGTTTTGCTTCAACATCGAGGGGACAACAGAGTTTGCGAGGTTAAGGAAATCATATCTGAGGAACCCAGAGTAGTTGGTGACCTAAAACTACCAGATAGTAGCTACACGAAATCCAACACTGAAGCTTTGGGACGCCTGTCAAAAAGCCAATTCCCTGGATGCACTTCTACTCCAATACTAGTAGCAAGTAGAGACACATTCTTCTCTAGCCAATATGAAATCCCAGAGGAGATACTAGAAGAAAGGAAAATAAGCTGTCAGCACGGTGAAAAAAATCCTTCACGACAAAGAGCACATATTAGCGGCCTTCCTTTACAGCGAAGGAAATGTCAAAAATGTCAACATTCCCGCTATAAGTAGAAACGTAGAAAGTGCTGGAACCTGATAACCTGTAAGTTCTGTAACAGGAACATCAATGCAATACTACATATCACTGTATTGAGGGTTGCCACCTCAAGGAAGGCGCATCCCTCAAGGAAGAGTGATATCACCTCTTCTGTGGACCCTAGTAATTAATGAAATACTTCTGAATCTAAAGAGGGAAGGAATAAAAGCCAGTGCATACGCGGATGATGTGGTTCATATGGGCAACGGAGAGTTCCTCCCCACGATCAGTGAAATTCAGTACTATCCCCCTAGAATACCTTGGAGACTGGGCCAAGCTCTGTGGGCTGGGAGAAAAAACACATACAAAGATAATGCCACAATTTGACCTTCCTTCCATAGATAGCACAATCCTCGGCTGCTACGCTTGCAGCCGTATATTTGGGAGAAAATGGGGACCTAATCCCAAGACTGTCCTATGGATGTACATGGCTATCGGCAGACCCATTTTAACCTACGGTAGTTTAGTATGATGGCATCCACAAATAAAACTAGCAACCTTAGGTTGATGACAAATGTAAAGAATTGTATGTACAGGCACGACTCATGCCATGAGAACGACGTTAACGGCGGGACTGGAAAATATGCTTTGTCCCCTGCCATCTATACATGCAAGAATTTGCAGCGAAAAGCGCTTTAAGATTGGAAAGGAGCCCACGCCTGCATTCTTGCAAGTGAACTGGGTTTATGCTCCAGTACGGACTACGAGTACATAATATCCGATCACGACTTCGAAATACCATTCGTCTACCTTGTCCCAAGCAAATAGGAATGGGACAGGAACCAAATGGTACAAGACTCGATATCCATTTTCACGGATAGATCAAAGATGGAGGCACAAACCGGCATCGGGATCTTCTCCGATCAATTGAACGTACGATGCTCACGACGTCTGTAGGACTACAGCAGTGTATTCGTGGCGGAAATATCGCCTGTAGCAAGCAGCAGCCAAACTTGCGGCAATAAAGGCAATATCTCGTAAGGATATTACTACTCGTAATTGACAGCCAGGTCGCCATCAAGGCCATCGCCGCAGTTGAAATCATATCGAGTCTTGTGAAGCCCTGTCATGATGAGCTTAAGGCTCCTTTCGTTTAGCTTAAAGTTACGCTATGCTGGGTCCTTGGCCACAAAGGAGTGGCAAGCATAGAGCATGCAGACGACGTAGATCGAAAAGGATCCTCACTAGAATGAGGACTGTATTAAATATCCACTCTGCACTCTGAGAATGGACCGAACGATACAAATAAAACCTAATGAAAGCTGAACAAATTTTCAAACATGAGAGACCTGAAGACAACTATGACCCAGTTCAAGTAAGAACCTTTTGAAAAGCTGGGCTAAACTATCTACGCTTCTTGGATTGCTCAAAGGCCATAATTTTCTGGGGGCGCAAGCAGTAAAGCAGCGCCTTACCGACCACGATCTCTGTAGAGGCTATAGGGATATAGGCGAAGAACGTTATTACTTCCACGAGCTCTCAGAACTATCTGCTGTTCCACTTAAATCCCTTTTCAGATTCGCGGATGCAAAAAGATGGCTTAGATCCACTCAGGGTCAAAACCACAACCAATGCGAGTCGGAAAGTGGAAACAAAAACTAGGAACCGGGCATCACAACGGGTCTACACAGACCCAAGTGTGATGAGGTATAGATTCCGATCTAGGAACCTCATCTACCCACCAACCTAACCTAAAGTGGGACCAGGATGATCACTCTCTTGTATAACCTCTTTTTGGTTGCTCGAGAGAGGCCTCTGCTACTCAATTGCCTTCTAAGTTCAAAGGAGCAGTGCTTAACAAGAGTGATTCTTCTCATTATATCCGCGCTCATGTCGTTTTGAAGTTGATAGCGAAGCCAAAGGAGATAAAGTCTGTATCAACCTCAAAGTTGTAGCTGTTTTGGCCTAGGCGTCAATGTTTTCCTTCGCTGACCGTTCCGCTGACGGAACATCGTCATCCTGTATAGTCGACTAAGCTTAGCAGATATGCCAAAATTGATTCGCGGACATAGCCTCGTCGATGCAGATTTTAGAGATTAGTAAATGTACGCTCTGTATCCAATCATCGCCTACGGCTTTAAACAGCTCGACAGTTAAGACATTGGGTCCAGCAGCTTTGTTAGACTTAAGCTCGAGAATTGCTGTCCTAACTTATCTTGGTCGGGTCTGCAGGAATAATTTTCTCCACACCGACTACGGTTCTACTTTGAGTTTACAGATTTGCAAATTCCTATTCGGGGCTTACGGATTTGACATGTTCGTTTTATTGTTTGGTAAAACTTCATTTTAATAGTACCTTTCTAACGCCTTGACCGAGCGCTTATCTTGTTCTTTATTTTTTCGTCTGAGGAGCCCGCTCTGTACATCTGCTGCTTTGCTAAATTTGCCGATCTGCATTCTTCATAGAACCAGGCGCTTATTTGTTGGGTTGAAACCAAGTATACACGTATTAGAGGAGTTTTCTCTGACTGCTCTTTGGTAGTAACACCACAGGAATCTAGGATTGACGATGGTGACATCGGATTCTTCAAGAAATTAAGGGAAACTCGAACTCAAAGAGCCCTGGCGGTCTCGTGCAATTGATGCTGTTCGACGTTGAACTTCCTCATAATTGGTCGCTGGCTTTGTGCTGTTACCGACATCCGCATCTTTATCATTGGTTCGAGTCGATGTTAGCTGCTCGGAGCGTTCGGGCATCCAAAATACAGGCAGAGTGTCTTGCGTTGATCGCAATATGATCAGTTTGTCTGACGACTTGTTGATCAGTAGTCAGCCAGGTCCCTTTACGGATAACAATGTGTGGAAACCGTGTGTCAGCTATACTTATAGTAGATTACGTCAAGCAGCAAGATCAATAATCGTTAAGGACGATTTTTACGTCATATGAAGCTAAAACCCTGAAGCTCAAGACTTGTTCTCTAAGTTTTTGTCTGACGGCAGATCCGCATCCAAATTAACTCTGCGACTGCTGTCCGTGTTGCGCCGGTGATCTGTAACATAGTCCATAATAGATATTACCATCCTACTGCACTGGATGGTGGTTATGTCTGCATTGTATCAGTCATGGAACATGTTCGGTTGCACGCGGTCTGTTAAGAACACGAAGTTTCCACGCACAGATCCGAATTGTTGTCCTCTAATCGCTTGAAAGAACCATTTCTGCAGACTACGAAACGGCAATGACGATCAACTTTCCGTTGTCAGGAAGAGCGAACCATTCAATCTGGACATAAATGGGTAACTAATCTGTCCATCTGACGGATAGTTTCATCCAAACTTAAATCCAACAAGACCTGGTGGAGATGGCTTTCTGAAGAGCTGGTACCAAATCATTCCTTAAATAGAGTCAGACGAATGCATTGCAACACCAGATGCTGAAGAAAGGAGCCTTTTAAGTCTGCGCCAATTTTAGAGGACCTAATCTCCGCCTGAAACCGTTTATCGATCAAGTGATCACTCTCTATCAGTGCAGTTTCAGGTCTGGAGAGTCCAGCATTGACCAGATTTTTACACTACAGCATAGGTGTGATAAAACCCTTCTTATCATGACTACGCATTTGTGGGTAAAAATAATGCGAAGCCATGCGCGGTTTTGGCTTTCCTTATTCGGCTCTGCAGAATAACTACGGACAAAGCTCGCTCGTGAGCGAAATTGTATCAAGACCTCCATACGCCTTACAGCAGTATCATATATATTTAGTTAAACGAGTCAGAATTCATCGGCTCAGACGCTTGGAACATGTAGAGCATATGAATACTGGCGCTTCAGCTTAGCAAATTTCCGAATCCATCACTGATGGAAAACGTAACAGACGAACAATCCACTTTAGTTTGCGGGCGCAGATGGCGGGAGACCTCAATTAACTTAGTGTGCGAAATTGGAAGTAGTTTGAAAATAACAAGGCTGCGTGGAGGGATACTTGGTTGAAACATAGGTCCACTACGGATTGCAATGCCACCCAGGTATATAAGAAAGATATACCATATACTTAGGGAACTAAGTTTTTAACAGCACATGAAAGTAGAAAGTTAGCGTTGTGAATGACTTGTCCATTCCTTTTAGGTCTGCCTTATTGTGCAGAGTTTAGCTAGAATAGAATTTTCATTACTCATTCTCCGATGAAATGTACAAGCGAAGACAATCACTAAGGCAAGCCCTCTCAAAAATGCCAGGGCATCCTATTCACGGCCGACACGTTCAAAAATTTTTGCCAATTTTTTCTGTTGACCTAGTGGCCGCGGTCAAAGTTGATCGTCAACTACCACCCATCGCAATATCACTTAATCTTAACGAAGTTAGGTTACAAAAGTATTTTAGTTACCTAAATCCTTGCACCAATCACTTGCTATAATACGGGACCAGGAAAGCTTCTTCGGACCTATGGTTTCTCAAAAATAACTTTTTAAAGTGCCCCTTAACATTTTTTCAGTCGGTTTGGCAATGAGGAAGTGCTTATGATGATCAGTTATACGACTAGTAGTAGATACATATATTGGAAGCATCTTTTCGATCAGAGAAGTGCATTGTCAATGTAGTTAGCTGTGCGACCATCTGAAGTCTTGTGATCATCACCTTCTTCAGGCCGAATCAGATTTGTGTTATCGTTTTCATGGAGGCCGTACTTCACAATTAATCTTCTAAGGATTAATGGTTAAACATATGAAGGTGACCCCAAAAGATTGTACTCGAGGTGGTACTCGCAATAGCGATAATCCACCCCTAGTCTTTTGATCGCGGTACGAATTCTGAAGGCTCCAATCTCCAAACCAAATAAACCCCACACCGGTTTATAAGCTGACTCAGGAGTTGCTACATCTTTCGAACCGATGATCGGTAGATTGGTCTGGAACGGCACAAAGGGACGGCAAAAAAAAAAGACACAGATCGGTGACAATCATCGGAATCGATCAAGCTCTCAGAAGTGAAATTTCATCCTTCTCTTCCATCTGGAACATGGCCAAGCCAAGAGCAAGAAAGTGTTTGGCATTTACTCTGTTCGTGTATTTTCCCATGCACGATGCACGGAATTGTTGTAGTCAAATCGTCGATAAACAATCCCGCTGGTGGTTTCCCCCGCTTACAAAATAAGGTTGAAATCAGCATTGTTAAAGAGGAATAGTCGATAAAAAACCAACTGGATACGCTTTGAGGAGGACCTCGGCAAATCCGTAAATGCTCCATCTAAGCTCAGAGCGAAACCGAAAATAGAGGAAGCTATTCAGGATCTGAACAGCCAACTGACATGGTGAGCCAGGAAAAACTTCTGTAGGCTTGCAGTGGCTACGTAAAAAGACCCGAAAACTTCTGAACCCACTTTAGAATAGTTTGGAAGAAGACTGGAATCTTAACAGATCGAAGCAATAATGTTAGAAACTTATTCTGATTTCGAAGAGTGCCATTCATAAGGACTTGCCAAAACATTGAAACACTCGGTGAAATCGGTTGGCTAGTCAAAGTTCTCAAAGTCTTTTTCGTATTATTGTCTGGCTCTGCCCGAGACGCACATGGACATTCAAAGCTGGACTCTCAAAGCCATCTTTAATTCAAAAAGAAGTGTTTTTTTTGTATAACACGTACTGCAGTTTTGGTAACCATGCGCGTCTTTTGACTCTGGTTTTATGGACATGCCATCTAGCTCAATGACACCGAAACTCCTTTTTCTGTGCAAATAAGAAATCAGCCCTTCAACCGAGCTTTTTTGGTGGACAACAGCGGCGATATATGCAATATTGACGCCAATGGCCTACATATACTGGGCGCTCCAAATACAAGTTTCTTTTTAACAGAAAAATAAAATAAACAAAATCAATTAATTTCGAAATATTGTGGCTTTATTAGAAAGAGCAAACATTCCTATTAGTTATAGAATACGACTTCATTGACGTGGCTGCCTCAGCTGGCTTTGAAGTAGCGCATCTTGTCTACCCAACTTTTTAAGACCTTGTTGACTGTTGCTGGCTCTATCTCACCAATAGCTCGAACGATATTCGCTTTAAGGTTTTGAATCGTTTCTGGATTATCCGTATAATATCGATCTTGAAGGGCAAGGGATCGATTCTGGGCTGTGAGGCTTAGCGCGCCATTTTGTTGAAACCAAAGATCGTCCAAGTCCAAGCCACCAATTTCAGTCCACTAAAACTCGGTAATCATGCCTCTATAGCGGTCACTGTTGACCGAAATGACATTTCCAGCAGGACTTTGGAAATAAAATATTAACCCATGACACTCTCTTGTGGATTCACTGATTTCTCGATAATCACGTGCAGGTTTTCCGACCCACAGATGCGGCAATTTTCTTTGTTAACATAGTCGCAGATATGAAAACGCTCCTCATCACAAAAAAATATTTTTTGGTTAAATTCGACGTCTAATTAGAGCTTCTCCTGTAAGGCCCAAACTGAGAAGCGATAAAGAAGCGAATGGTCGCAAACGACCATGCCTTCAATTGCTGAGTCAATTGGGCTTTGTAAGGGAATAATCCGAGATCTTTGTGCAAAATCCTCATCAGGCTGGTGCGTGAAATGTTGCGATTGATAACGAGTCAATATTCCTGGATTGAGTCGAACACTTTCGGCCGCAAAAGCCACATTCTAGTCGATACATACGGTACGAAGACTGGGACATAGTCTCTGGTTTTTAACCTAAATACCTAAACACCTGTCGGGAAGACTTAAGTTTACGGGATGTTGGAGGCACAAGTTCCACCCTTGGTATGGGTCGAGGCCGATCTAAAATCTCTTACTGTTCTTAGGGTCACAGCATCCAGTACTTATTGCAACTCTACATTGGGTCCACTACAGAAAGACCCTTCGCGCAACTTTGGGTTTAAACTACAGCCACCATGACGTTCCCACAAGCGGGCCTACCTCAACAAGTCAATTACGGACCGAAATCCGGGGGCCTCCTGACTCCAATGATACCTCGATTTTAGTTCTGGTAGGGTCTAGCGGTGGTCCTGCCACCAACAAGACCTATGACCGGTAACTTGTAACTGATCAAATCGTAGCAACCTTCGGTGGCATCATCTGAAGATGCGTACAGTAGTCGCGGTAGGTACTTCATTTCGAACAAAAAATCTTTTCAATAAACGCTCTGTTTGAGCAATACAGCACTCAGTTTTGAAATAAGTTCTCAATATTTCCCAACGTTGCAACAAGGCGATTCATTTAGCTCTATGGAGGTATGATACTGACTGACAGTCAAGATTTCGAGCGCGAAGAGTTGTCAAAATAAAATACGATTCAAAAAGAAACTTGTATTTTGACCACCGGGCGATGATTTTCCATCTGCAGCTATAGCCAAGCCGCCAGTTCCAAGTTAGTGGGTCTGAAGGCAGCCCCAAAGCTGAGTTTATCGTTTTAGTTCCAAGTCACAGTGGGATCACTGGAAATGAGCTCGTTGATGAAAATGCAGGAGAATGATCAGAGGAGAATTTCTCAAGACCCAAATCTGCGTTAGGACAACCTGTGCGCCCGGTGGCGGCTTTATTAATAGTCGGGATTCATGTGAGCGTCCAACTGTAAATATTTTACTAGCACCGTACTTAAAGATACACTACTTTTGCTTAGCACTAAGCAACATGAAAGCACTATTGGCACTAGCTTTTTGTTTGTTCCTAATTATTGTTTCTATTCTGTTGAGGAGGAAGACATGCTCTTCCATTAACGATAAGACTGCTTACAAGCCAAACATGACATGTTATGACAAAAGCTTACTTAAGGGAAGAAAACCTCTTCAATCAGTTCAATATTACGAGTGGAATGATTTAGCATTTGAATAGTCCCAGCTGTAAGTAATCTCCTCTCCAACAGAACCATTGTAAGACAGCTATTTGCCTTCGATTACGCCAGACGACAATGAATAAACACTCGAAGCCCCACCAGACCGGAAAGCCAATATTTACTACTCGTAAACTGTCGTAAGTACTAGCTTTTTGCATTCCATTATTGTACGTAAATCATTTACCAAAAGCTACATTGGCAGTATACTATGACCTATCTACGTAAACCTATGTGTATCCATACAAAGGACGTCCATTATCCGTTGCTCTGCCAAAAAAAAAGATGAAATATTCAGTTTACGATAAAATCCGACAATCTGAATGGGGAAAGATGAAGTCTTATAGCAACTCTAAGTGGATCATCCTTTGTTGCATTGAAATGTCTTTCAAAAGCAAAAGTCAATTTCCATTAGAGTGGCAGCAAAAGTTGTCAAAAAATGTGAGGTGAACCAACTTCAACCCTCTATAAGTGCTGGAGCCCTTTCAGAGCGTATTGAGTAAAGTCGATTGGTAGTATACCTCATTCTTAACCTTAGATAGAGAGGAATTTGGTTGCTTCATAAATCACTGACCTCCTTTTGACCGAAATTTCTTTGCATTTCCCACTAAATGATACAAATTGTGCGCCACAATGTATTGAGATGCATTTTGGCTCAAACCAATCCCCAACCAACCTCTGTTGGGGTAGCAAAGATGATGTACTCATTCATGCACTTAATAATAGGACACTTACGAGGTATGATAGATACTAACTTACTTGAAAGAGATGATGAGGACTCGCCTGCCGCACGCGAAAAATGTGGTAAACTTCAGCAAAGAAAACGAGTGGTTTAGTGAGTCCTTTCAAACGAGCTACCACATTCCGGGAGGAAAACCGCACGTAAATGGCATGTGGATGACGATGATGTTGCCAATACTAATACTGATGTTGATGCCTCGGAAAAGAGGGACCATCTTCTGTTTCTCAGTAATGCATGACCTAGTTTCATGTGGCTTATAGTGGTTTCCATTGCAACTCCTTCAATTTGTGTTAAAGGATTGCTTCGGCGACACATCGCCTCCACAAGCAAATGGAAAAATTTGTTTTCCCTCTTTTCAACAACGGAAATGACATGTTCCCATTTCGTCAGCTCACGTTCACCGACCACTTCGTGCGGCAAGGCTCCTCTTAAGCTCCATAGCTGCATCAGATGGGTTACAAATGCACATTCCTCTATGCAAGGGAAAATTAAGAATTTAAGTGGAACCAGGGATGTGGGACAAGAAATTGCTATTGGGGAAATGATTCTCTAGATTCTCTTACCTGTCAGTCTATTTACGGTGCGGCATGTGTAGCTTTTGTATGCATCATTTGGTCCAGCGTTGTTTATGTACAATTCTCCATTGGAGAGGACCGTGTATTTGCCACCGATGTCTGTGTTTGGATACAAATGCATTCCAGTGTCCTGCACCCATGCAGTAACCATGACAAACTCTGACATGTAACTAGGGACCTACAATACACCGTTAGATGAGGATTTTTATTTTTAACGAAAGAATATCCCCTCGGTAAATGGGAATAACTCTGTTGGAATTCAACTAAATGATATTTACCTGACATTTGAGTACTGCTGTGTTGCCTGTCATAACGTATTCATCGTGCACCTGAACAGAGTACTTCTGATTAACAACTGAAAAGAGATAAGAGGAAGAAGAAAATTGAATTAGGTTAAAGCTCAATAAAACAATTTGTTACCACCAAAAGGAATATAACATTTTGGAATATAATAATGCGCATCAATTAACAAAGAGTTCTTAATGGTGGCCAACCGTTTTATAGAAGCCACAAGCATCGGCATTTAAGTTTCTGCACATCAGTTCCTACGAAGAGTATGGAGTAAACTCCTTTCCTAGGAGATAGAAGGCGTAGAGGTTACCATCCGGACAAAAACAAAAAAAAACTGGGAGAACAGATAAAACCACTTGTAGAAATGTTGGAGGATGGTAACAGGCATTCTATCCACCAACCGATGAGAGATGCCATCGAATCGATCAAAGCCCTGTACGAACTGTCGTCGACTGAGATGCACTACGCCAGGGCCAAGGAAGTCATTTAACGAAATAATGCATCACACACATCACCATAGCTAAAAACGGTAGCGAACCCAAAACGAAGACCGGAGCCAAATGAGGACTCGAAGCGAAGGCAACAACCGCCTCCAGCTGAAGGGAATAACCAGCCTCGCAACAAGGCGGCCCCGAAGAGTAAGAAACAAATTGCGAAAACTCTAAAAACCAAGCTCCCAAAGACCGACAAAGCGACCACAAATAACGACAACAACACTTCGACAAAAACAAACCAGCCAAGAAGCAAGGGCACATTAAGCAGAAAACTTGACCCGACGCAATTGCGATGACAGTGAAGGGAGAATTTTCCTATGCAGAAATACTGCGGAATATTAAGGTAACGAATATCAGACGAACCCAGAAAGGGGACCTGCTGTTGCCACCGAAGGAGACAGGAGAAAAAACAGACCAATTTACAAAGATAATTGGCGAAACCTTTCGTAACACTGTGAAGATTCGGAAGTAAGTGACATCGCCAATGCCATGACGAAGGAGAATATCTACGAATCAGCAAGACTGCAATACCAGATTAATGGCATGGACTATACAGACGCAATTAGCCTGAGAAACGCCTATGAATACACCCAAATTCCGATGATTAGCTTGCCTGCAAGTAGTGCACACAAAATGTTGCCGCTTCCGGGAAAGACAAACCTTAGCTACACGTTTCAGTTGCCTTGAATTCGGACACACTGCACGCCAGTGCAAAAATGGGATGGATCGCTCCAAGCAATGTAGAAAATGTGAGGAAGTTTGAAAAGACTGCAATAAAGACCCGTTTTGTTTCTTCTGAAAGAAGGACAACCTGGAGAATGCTATGCATGTAGCCGGTAGCAGCAAATACCTGGTCTTCAGGAGAGCTATTGCCAGCAAGCAACCATGAAGATAATACAGATTAACCGTAATCACTGTATGACAGTCCAAGACATCCTGGCACAAACGGTTAGAGACGGACGGACGGCTAAAGCGGTCGTATAAAACTCTCGACAGCAACATTTGGATTTGCGATAAATTAAGGCACGTCGCTATTTGGACATGTGGAAAACATGGCTTCCAAGACACCAGCGATCAAACGGATGGCTACGTTCGTGCAAAAATAAACGGGATCACCTTCTAGAGCTGCTACCCGTAGCCAAATTAGACGATAACTGAATTCCAGACAACGCTAGATATCGCATGCACATGAAAGTTCTCCAGTGACTATAGGCGGAGACTTTAATGCCTGAGCAACTGGAAGCATCAATATTACATGCGTAATACAGCGAAAAATATAGTCAAAGTGACCATCAGAACAAAAGGCCATTCTACACCCTAAGCTAGCGGGCCCAAAATGGAAAGATCAAGTCTTCGACAAGGACATGTTTGACGAAATGTTGAATATTAGCGAGAGCTGGATAACAGCGAATGACAATAGACTAGATTTTATGCCTTACATCGACTATACGGGCAAAAAAGCGTCAAAGCTCCAGGCAGCACTTTCTGGAGTACTGCCAAACATCGGAGAACCCGGATATGCTAGAAGAACCTTAATATTCAAAGTAGTAAGCTCAGTACAATTATACCTTGCCCCAGTTTGAGTGGGAATCCTAGCGACAACGGAAGCAAGGAGAAAGTTATCATCAACATATCGACTTAGTGCGTTGAAGGTTATCAGTGGCATTAGAACGAATTCGAACGAAGCAGGTTTTGTTATAGCCGGGAAGTTTCATACTTGCGGACGAAATGCCGAGAGTCTATATTATAATAGGAGAACTTCTAGTAACCAAGAGGCGAGAGTCATCAAAAGGATCAAGGAAGAAGAAAGGGAGACTCAAATAACCAGATGGCAGGCTCAATGGAGCACCATTATGTAGGGCAGATGGAACTACAGATTGATTCCATCCATAGACGTTTGGACAAACCGAACGCACGGTAACTGCAACTACTATTTTATGCAGTCCCTATCTGGTCATGGTGGGTATTGAAAATATCTACACCGCTTCGGGCACGATACCTAGTGCTGTCCAAATCAGGAGGAAGACACAAAGTACGCAATATTCCATTCCATACGTTTTCTAGGATGGAGAAGTGACATACCAAACCTAAATTCAATAATTGACCAAATGCGGTCAGAAGAAAATTGAATGGAGGTTTGCAAATTCATAAGGAACTTTCTGAACGAGCTGCGAAGGATCGAAAATATAAGACGTGCAGATGCAGCAAATATAGAAGACATAGGATAAGTAGGATTGCTTAACAGCCTTGCGAAGTAATACCTAACGGCAGTTTCGCGGGGAGGGTAATCGAAGTGTGTAGGATGTGATTTAGGACGTAGTCGTATTTCCGGAGTTGAGCAATCAGGTTAGCGAATCGTGGCGCAACCGAAAAAAAACAACAAAAACATCAGCTCTTACACTCACGTCCACGTGGTGAACATGGAAGCGGTGAAGCTTCTTACTGAAGGTAGGGTATTTAAGGCTTACAAGACGGCATTCGCTGCTGCAGACGAGAGCAGGAGGAGAGTGTTCGCAATAGAGCACTTCTCTTTCATCAGAAGAGCGGCGAAGGAATCCCATCCACATCCACAGCTCTAGGCAGTTTAAGCTTCTCGGTAACCAACCGTCTTTAGAACTTCTTTGACGAAAATAACGGCTGCTCTTATAACCTCAGCAAGGCTACTGACCCCAGACTGTTTAGACGGACTCTTTGTTTAGGGGTTTTATTAGGGACATAGCTCTCCAGGTTGTGGGTTGCGGGTCAGAGACAAATAACACGGACAAATATAATATTGATGACTCTAGACAACGTTTTAAGGACAATGGAATGCTAGCGCCCTTAACACAGCACGTGCGTCCGAAAAGCTCGCAGAGCAGATAATATCGCAATCTAAGAAATGCGATGGCATGGACAGGGCAAAAAGCGGATAAAAAAGTACATCTACAATATTACGGGAACTACGTCAAAGAAAAAAGGCAACGGTTATTTGGGAAGACAAGGACGTCGCCACCAAAGAATGCTTTTACGACTTCATCGGTTTGACATATGAGAGACCTCCAGAGAATGATCTATCGCCTGGAACGATTTTAACAGCAGAATAGAAAACGAGAACAGTTTAGGTAGGACAGTTGGTAAGCATACAATACACGACACCACGTATGGCAACGGATTTAGGCTTATTGACTTTGCGGCGGGACGAAATATCACTATAGTAATCACACGATTACCTCATCTGAATATACAAAAGGAGACTCTAAATCAAACTCATCATATCGCTATCGACGTATACCATGCGTCCAGTATTCTGGACGTCCGAACCTTCCGTGCAGCCAGCATTCACTCGGATCACCACATTGTTGCAGCAAAGCCACGAATTTAGATTTCCCAAGCACCACAGCAAAGAAGAATTACTGTGAGAAGGTACAACGTACAAAAGGTGAAATCGCAGAAGACCTCCAGAATCTTCCTCAAACTCGTATCCCGAAATTTCTTAACAACTCCTATGACGCCAGCATCAAGTACTGAAGACCAGTGGCAACGCTGCCAACGTGCTATGCAGCTTAACAAAAAGCTTAGAAAGTGGCGCTGGAACGAAGGGTGAGAGCCGCTTGTGAGCTCTAAAAGCAGAAGAAACGGAAAGAACATCGGCTTCTCCAAAAGTAAAAAGTACACCAGAAGTGCGCGATCAAAGATATTGAGAGGTTGTACTCCACGAATAAAGTGTGGAAGTTTTACCAACAGGTAAAAAGAACGTGTCAAGGCAAGAGAAGCCTATTGAGATAAAGAAGGGAACCTTATAGTAGAGCCACAGCCAGTGCTGAGATAGGATGAGGCCCAGCATGCCGCTGTCAGGTAGAACAGACCATTCAACTTAGACGATGAAAGCCAAAAATTCCGCCCACCTTATAAAAGCGAAGTAAAGTAATATCTAAGCTGAGATCAAAGAAAGTAGTTGGACTTGACGGCTTACTGGCCGATGCATTCAAAGCTGGTGATAATGACTTTATGGAAATCATACGCCAACTCATTCCTAAGATCTGGTCAGAGGAGTATATGACAGATGAATGAAATCTCAGCATCGTTTGCCCGATCAAGAAGAAAGGACAACCTTTTGACTGCGTCAACTATAGAGGTATACAGGGTGCCTGACTTGAACTCCAACTTTTTAAAATGCTATAATTTTTTTATTGTTTGATAAATTTTATTATGCCAAAGCAAAAAGTGTTGGAAAATACATCAATTTTCAAATTGTATCAGCAGTTTTCAATATGTCCACCTTTGGAGCGAATAATGGCCTTGAGACGGCCGAAGAAAGCATCGCACGCTGCACGCAAGTGGCTCTGAGGTATTTTGGCCCATTCCGGGCGAATTGCTTGTTTGAGCTGGTCCAAACTTTGGTATTTTTTAGTACCACCCTTCGCCTTCAAAATACCCCAGACAGAGAAATCCAACGGATTTGCATCCGGAGAATTTGCAATCCACGCGCTTTGCGAGACGGTGCCGAGTCTTGTTGAAATGTCAAGGGTCTCCGACAGATATGATTGTTTGCCCAAGGCTTCAATACTGCCTCTAAGACAGTTTTACGGTATACGATCGCATTAATTTTGACGCCACGGTCCAAAAATACGAGCGGAAAGTGACCATCGGCGGTTATGGCGGCCCAAACCATTACCATCGGTGATGCTTTCTTTCTGGTGGCCGTCTGAAGGTGTACATTTTCGAAGGACCTCTCTGGCCAGTAAACTCGGTCATTTTGTTTGTTGACATATTGCTCGATAACAAATGGCAACTCATCGGAAAACATCAAATTCGGCAACTCACCACTTTCGTGCAAGCGTAGCAACTCCTTCGCTCTAACTTTTTTCTGTTGCGGTGTAAGATCGTGTACTTTTCGGAACTTCAATGGCTTGAGCCCAAGCTCATTTTTCAGTATGTGTTGCATCCGTTCCAACGATATGTTGATCTCACGAGCCATTTTTCTTCCACTTCGACGCGGATTTAACTCAATTCGAGCCTTCACTCTCCGAACCATTTCTGCCGATGTTGCTGTTTTTTATGACCACCTCCATGGCGTTTTGCAACGTTGCCAGTATCACGGTAACGAGCTATGGTTCGAGACACAAGTGATTTATTCACGTTGAGGTGCTGGAGGGCTCTAACGATAGCTACTTGTGGTTTTCCAACCAAATATAAAGTAATCACACTATCGTGTTTGAATTCCATAGCGGATAACAATTTTTCAACGCAACCGAGACGCAAATCGTTTAAAAGGCTTGTAAATAATAAAATTATCTGTCATGTGTCAAAATTTGAGTTCACTGTCCTGAGCGGTTTGGAAATTATAGCAGTCTGAAGTTGGTTGCAGTTCGAGTCAGGCAGGGTGTATGTCTCCACAATGTCATATTGTGTGAACGTCTGAGACCCCTCGTGAACAACCTGATTGGACCATATCAGTACGATTGAGGACCAGGAAAGACTAAAATCGGCCAAAACTTCACACTCCACAGATCCTGGAAAAAACTCAAGAAGTCCAACCAAAAACTGCGCATCTATGGCTAGAGTCTTCGGAGACATAACGCAGTAGAGTAAGACCTCACGTTAGCTGGCGTGCACAAATAGACGGGCCCCTCAATCGACTTGGAGTGCGCAATTGGAGGCAAGCAAAAGATCGGGTTACAGTTCACCCCGAACTGCAGCGTCACTTAAGTAAGTAAGTAGAGTTACGACACTATGTTGTCCGGCAGAACCAGCAAAGAATTTTTCCATGATATGCTCGACCCCTGAGGAATATTTCCAAAAAGCAACAATCTTTTTCTATTTATTTCAATAGATAGGAGCACTTTTGTGATATTCAGTGACAATCAAGCAGCTATCGAAGTCGTAGAAGCCCAAGCGGCAAGAACAAAATTATTAATTCAACGTCAGGATCTTTCAACCAGATTGATGCGAACAGTGTATGTGCATAGCGTATTAATCCGCCAATTCTCAAACCATAGTCTGAGCAATTAATCCAAACATAACTCCGATTTAAGCTGCTAGATTTTTCTATGCAAATAACTTTCCTAACAAATGGAAAAAAATTAAATGAAATTTGCATTTTTGATTTGACTTGGGTACCCCGACCTCGCATTTGTAAATTCCCACAATTTATTATAGCTTGCATCTACTCGTACTTATACCTCTCTCATGAAATCACGATTCATAGTATTATATCCCTTCTATCTGGTTGACTGTGTCCTCAAAAAGTTAACCACCATGATGCAATCATTTTCAGGCAATGTCCCACCCACTGTCCTGTCAGATGCATCATGGACAGTGGGTGAACAAAAAAAAAAAAAAAAAAAAGCAAAAAATCGCTCCTCATTCCTCGGGATAAAAGACAAACGGAAGAAAGGACAAAATAGTTAGGAAAAGGATGACATACCACTCCAAATGACATTGACTGATGAATAGGTAATTTTGTTCTTGCAGCATGCATCCACCCACTGCAGCCTTTTCATTCCAGCATCCCCACTTCGAGATCATTTTCTTTGCCATTCATTTTCTCTTGTTTTCCGTTTTTTTTTTTTTTTGTGTCTTTCTATTATTCTTCTCTGCTGTGTGTAAATAATCCTTTTACTAAAGCAAACAACAAAAAGGACTTGGGAGTGCTCATCCAACTATTCACAGAGTCATGCCGTCGAAGCCTTAGTGTACGTATCCTTAGGTACGGATGGATAGTACACTCGTATAGCGAATTCCATGTTTGCTTCAACTCGCTGTGCAATGTTTGCGCGTGCAAATGTATGTGCGTATGCGCTGCAGGTTTCTTGTTGTCCTTTTAGAGATTGTAACGGTAAAACGCTCCATCTTCTTGAACTATCTTACGTTGTCCTGTAGCTAGTTGACAGGAGACTCAGACCGAAGAAGCAGTAAACATTTTTTTTTTTAAAAGCACAAGCACGGATAGAAACCACACCCAACTTACTGGCTTCATTGACTGCTGCTGGTACCTACATATATACTACTATTGCAGTGCCAAGTCCTGCTCCTGTTTCTGTTTCTTGTACTGTTCTGGGTCCTGCTACTGCAGCTGCAGTTGTTGTTATTCTTTAAATTTACTATTGTCCTTCGTTGCTTTTACTCTGCTGCCGCTAGAGTGATGACAATTTCCATGAACCAACTGAAATTGTATCCTTTTCAATGCGTCCTTCCTGTTTCATGCTCCTTATTTTAGAGACCGCCCGTCATACCCTTTCAAACTGTATATCGTTATTTATCTAGTTTTGGTGTAAATGAACTTCCGTCTGCACAACGGTTATTTATGGAAGGAGTGACTTTCTCTGGACGTTATGTGCAAGACAACTTTTCAAATTAAAGTTTGCGTGATGTTCGTTTTCGTTTAGAGCTCTTTTATTCACTTCTTTCAATTTTGTTGCTTTTTTTGACATCCCACAGCAGACAGGATGGATTTTTAGGGGTTTGCCATTCATTGCATTTATTGTCCATTTGCAACTGTGAGATATTTCCAAGGAAATTATTGAGCATTTTTCGAAAAGTCAAATGGTCAGGATAATGGTCCCGGAGGTATCTGTTTATGTTTGTCAAGAGAATTTGGAATATTGGATATTTAGAACTCAAATCGGTCTATGTGGAGTGCTGGAGTTTGCACTGATAAGAATGATCGTGGAGAGGAAACTAGTTGCGATTTAGGGTTTTGGCCTTTGTCACAGACTGGATCTCTAAAGAAGTTAAAATGACGCACTTAAGTTTAAAGGAGCTACCCAAAAAGGTGAAATTTCGACAGAGTTGGTAGTTAATGCCAAGTGGACGTTCTAGTATATCTACGTTTCAAGCGATCGAGTAGCGTCTTTTCGGCAATCCTGAGAAATTACACGTGAAACCTTTTATGCAGACGAAAACGGCAAATAACTGCTGTTTTATGGTCTAGGTAACTTGGGTTAATAGCCGGAAGTCTAAATTCCGACTGATTGGGCAATGTTAGCTTATAGCTATTATACCCGAAGAAGAATTGCTTTTCGTCAGATTAATAAGGATCCTGATTAAGAAGGTGTTTTCCACAGCCACGACCAAATTGGCCAAGCCTTGAGAATTCAATTTCGAGTGCTTACGAAGTTTCACACCACTATATGACGAGCGATCGGAAAGACCGAGAACTTGCTATTTTGCTGTCTGATTTGGTCGCTGTAGATATAAGCTATGAAACGAAAAGAGAATGGCACAAATTCGATGTTGCGTCAGATTATTTCCCTATGATTCGGTGCTGCAGCTTCTACTAAAGGTATAAGCCGAAATCATTGAAATACTGTGATTCCAGGAGAAGATGGGACTTATCATATGCTACGATGCTTATGCTCAGAAATCTTTTCGGTTCAGCAGCAAGTGCAACGTGAGAAGCAATCATCTCCTGGATTTCATACTATTGTCTCTCAGACGAGATTTATAACGAGAGCAAGGCAGATGCGTGGTTTCAACCTTGTTGAAGGTGAGAAATCCGCGGAAAACCAACTGGACGTAATTTAAGGCTGAAATTGGCAAGTTCGACAGCTCTCCCCCTAAACTCAGTACAAAACAAAAGCTACGGGCAGCTGTTCAGAACGTGAACGATGTCCGCACCAAGGGTTTTGATCTGACATGTCCACCTTAAAAACAATCATGCAGAAATCCTTTCCACCAAGGAACGATAGATTGCGAAAGAAACCAGAAAAGAAACCTAATTAGGGAGATGACTTGAGTCTTTACAGATTAAAGCAACGAGCGTATGAGTAATTAACATGGATTTCGGTCTTATAAAGGCTTTTGTGCAAAGAACGGAGCACACAGTGAAAACACTCAGTTTGCCAAGGTCCTCAAAAGGGTGTAATCAACCAGGCTGGAATTACTCAGAAAACCTGATTGTACTACCTACACTGAGTCGAAAGCAGAGACTCTCCGTCTCATGCTTGATACTCACTTCCCAGGTAATCTCATCAGAACCAGATTATAACCAGCTATCCTCACCGAATCATCAAATGAGCTGAAAAACAAAACAGGCCATGGCTGGTCTCTGCCATCTGATGTGGTGACGGATGGGGCCATCAAGCACACTATTGTTTCCTTTATGGCCTCAAGTCGCTTAGCACCGATAGTAGATACCCAGATGTGTTAGAAAAATGTATAGACCTGGGATACATATCGAAACCCTGGCAAAGAGTGAAGAAGTGGTTATATCCCTAAGTCGCTAAGAGTTTCAGGCCTATTAGTTTGACTTTCTTCAGGTTGAAGAGCATGGAGAGGATGATCGAGCCACGTGGCAGCAAAAATAATTTTCGAGTGCATCTTCTGTCTAAGATGCAACAGGTCTATGGACGCGGAAGATCCTTAGAGAGTACGCATCAAACTCTGGCAGCAGAACTTAAGGGTGCAATAGACAAGAAAGGGTATGCGTTGGCCGTTTTCATTGACATTGAAGTTGGTTTTGGTAAGTCAACTTCTGACGCAAATGCTCAAATATATGCAGATGATGTCGCTTTACTATCAGCTGGATCGTGACTAGTAACCGTCTTCTCAAAAGACTGACAGCTCTAGACGTTATTGGCGATTGAAATGGGTTGTCAGTCAATTCTCTCAAAGCTTAGGTTGTTCTCTTTATAAGAAAGACTAGCAACAGTGTAAATGGAGCATTTCACCAATGTCAACATTCCCATTACAAATAGAAACTTAGGAAATGCTGGCGTTCATCCTGCATTAACGAACCTGATAACCTGTATTCTCCGCAACTGGACCAATAATGCAACACTATGCAACTACGTAACACGGTAACACGGTATTGTGAGCCACCACCTCAAGGAGCACCCCTCAAGGAGCTGTAATATCACCTGTTCTGTAAACCATAGTGGTTAAGGAAACACTTCTGAATCTAAAACGCGTTGGAATAAGAGCCACTGCATGATGATGATGGTGCCGGCAAGTCCTTCCCGACGATTAGTGAAATTCTAAACCAAGCCCTTCGAATCTTTGGAGACCTGGCTAAGCTCTGTGGGCTGGGAATCAACCCGCAAAAAACAGAGAAGACACTGACTTCTAGGCTGAGATGTTGGCTGTAGCAGAAGCAGCCAAATTTGCGAAAATAAAGGAAATATCCCAGTAGGATTGTACCATATTTATTGACAGCCAGGCTTCCATTAAACCGTCGATGCAGTCGATATCAAATCTAGATTTGTGCAGTGCTGTAGCTAAGTGTTTAAGCCTCTTTCTGTTCGACATGAGGTTACGCTATGCTGAGTCCCTAGGCACAAAGGAGTGGAAGGTAATGACCATGCAGACGAGCTAGCTCGAAAAGGATCCTCCCTAGAAAGGGGACTGCCAGATCAAAGTATCAAAGCTCCGCTCTGCACTATGAGAATACAAGTGGAGCGAACGATGCAAATAAATGCTAATGAAAGGTGGAAAACCCCTGTAATCTGCGAGACCTTAAAACAAGTTTGACCGGAACTCAGCAAATCCAGAACAAATAAGATTCTCTTGAAAAGTAGAGCTGATTTTCTGGGGGTGCATGCAATAAATCTGCGCCTTACCGACGATGACCTCTGCAGAGGCTGTGGCGATATATGCTCACGTAATGATGCCCTTCAATTTTTGGGTCACTGTCCAAGTCTTAGTAATTTGAGGCAAAGAACTTTAGGAAGTTATTGCTTCCACGACCTCTTAGAACTATCTGCTGCTTCGCTTACATCTCATTTCAAATTCGCCGATGGCGTAGACTCACTCAGGGGCAAAACGATAACCAACGTGAGATGGAAGGCGGAAAGCAAAACTGGGAATAGCAATCAAATCCCCATTCTTTTCCAATTCCCCAACCCGTGCATCGCAATGGGTCTACACAGGCCTAAGTGGGATGAGGTATAGAGGCCAATCTAACCCAACCTAAAGGAATTTTCGCCAAGACACAGAGATCGTCACCGAGGAGAGTCTTCTTGATCTATCCGGCTATAAGAAGACCACTACATGAAAGCTTTCATGAAAATCCGTCACTGCTGCTTATAACATGGATGGTTCGAAAAACGATTTCGGATGAGGCGCTGGTGTTTTTCGGGAAAACAACAACGTTAGATTTTATTCCTCGTTTTGTTTTGAATTTGAATCTGTCTTTCAAGTGGAAATATGCGCAATCCTGGTGGAAGCGAACTGAAAATATTGTCAAGAAACTGTGGAGGGAGCAAAACACGTGTTTCTGTAGAGACATCCGAGCTGCGCTTAATGCCTTGTTAGACTCTTTTATGATTTCTAGAATAGTTCGAGAATGTAAGGCTCCACAGAACGTAGACTGAACTCAATAAGTTTTAGTTGTGTCTTGGGAGAATGATAATGAACTTGCTAGGCAAGGCTAAGCGGCGAGTTTTTCAGGATTCGAACATGGTTTAGGACTACGTGCGTCCATTGACTGTTGAGTTTCGTATGAATTTTACTGCAGATGGCAGTCACAATGCTGACAGATCAAGTGAATGCTTCCCAACATCTCCGAGAGGTAAGCGCTTTTCTTGGGGTTACAAGTAGTAGGAAATACTGTGTATACACTATATACGCTTTTTCAAAATGAAATACCAATCTACCACTCCTGCTCTGAGAGTGCTGATGACACCGTGGAACACTGTGAGTATCTGGTTTACGATCGCTTCAGTCTGCAAGCAATCGGCGCTGAAGTAATTGGTGCTGGTAATGTAGATATTTTATTACTGAAGCTCTTACTAATATTTCTATAAAAGACAGAGAAATTCCGGTCAAAAGAACATACCGGCATAAGGAGTACAAAGGACTAGTTCCTTATCTGAATGCTCTATTCTGTCGGAAGAAAAAGGGAAGAATGATAACTTTTATGGTATCGACTAGGAGAATGTAGAGGGTAACCAGTAGCGTCATTACATGTAAGATCTTTGCGAGACCAAACAGCTAGATATGGGGAAAAGACTTGCAAAAGTACGGTCATAACTCTTGGCACTGTGCACAAGGAATTCATCCTTCCAGCGCCCAATTGAGAGGAACACACAATTCCAAAGTAGCTAAGGATAAACATGGCCATGCTCAAAGTCTATAGGCGAAAATATTTCTAAAGAAAGGCCAATAAATGGCTTAAACATTTTTGTCAAATTG
The DNA here is from genome assembly GCA_963966105.1 of Volucella zonaria. Classification (NCBI taxonomy): domain Eukaryota; kingdom Metazoa; phylum Arthropoda; class Insecta; order Diptera; family Syrphidae; genus Volucella; species Volucella zonaria. The sequence goes on along the minus strand of OZ014534.1, from coordinate 80,680,556 downwards.
AACAAATGGAAGGATTCAGAAAGCTCTGAAGCAAAAGCACAAAGTGTTTGAAACTCTTAAACTCGGAAAACTAAAAGGGAGAAGTATAAAACAAGTGTATACGTCGAAAGTAGCATGAACGATCCAGAAGAAGCGGACTGTTGCACTCATCAAAAAAAAAAAAATGTCAAAGAAAACAAGTGGGCACGAAAAGCAAAATACGTAGGTCTTTGGTCGAAGGCAGAAAACTCACAACCAGACAAAAATTCGTAGTTATTGTCTCACACAATGACCTTTACTCGTTGGGAAGTTGGTGTTTTCTGGAAGGATCTAAAATTGAATATTCTATAATGCATAAAAAAAACTTTTTATGCAAAGTTGGGTACTTTTTTAGTTGCATATCTGTAGTTCTGGGAAAAGCATTCAGATGGCACTTCGCTTCCCAGAAATTCCTTGGCACCTTGTCATTTAATTACAAATGAAATTTCCTCCGTTTGACACAGAGTCCCTGGGTGTCGTAAAGAGACGATCTAAATTAAATCAGCAGCGCAGTTAAAGTCTTTCCCTTCCATAGTAGCTCGTACTTTTTTTTTTTTTATTAAATTTAATTACATCAAAGGCGCCTATAGTCACAACAAAATACTATCAAACCAACCGCTCATAAAGTGTTCTCCAACCCTTCAAAATTGGGGAAGAGAACAGGAAGGATTTTTCCACTTCATTTCGGTCAGCAACTTCCTCCCATCAAAGGAGGATCACACTTAAGTTTCACCCATCTGGAGCTCTCATTAAATTAATTGAAATTACTTTTGGTAGGACACGCAGCTTTCGCTCGAGTGAATCCTGTCGAAACCGATTATTCTTCCCCCGCCCCATTTGTGGGTTGGGTAAAATACTCTGCGAAGGAGTCAATTTTGTGCGCGCGTAATAAACTGCAGGAATTTAAGTAAGCTCTCCGATTTATCACCTGTTTATAGGAAATAGTTTCGCCTTAAAGGATGTATTTTAGCCGTGGCAGTGGTTTTGGTAACGCTTAGTGGAATTGTGGATAATGTCAGTGGTCTATCAGTGGTGTTTGGGGTACAACTACGGTAATGAGAAAAACTTATAAAACTAGGGTTGCGTCTCTAGAAGGAAGTACAATAGGGAGATGTACGTAGTCAATCAAGATTTTGATAAGTTATTTGGCTTACAAGTCGTAAACGAAGACCATTTATCCTAACCAAGCGGAATACAACACTCCTTGATGAATAAAGAAAAACTAAAATAATTATTCTATAGCTATCCCTGAGAAAATGAAATGTGTGTAGATGAGATACAGTCCTTGTCAGTTGAAGTAACCGAAGATCTCGTGGCTCTGATAGTGAGTTTTCCATCATCTTATGCTGCCTCCTGAGTACTTATTCGGAACTTGTTCATGGGTAGCAGGTTTTGTACTGATTGGTTTAGGATGCTGCAATAGTAAAAGATACAATATTTCTCCAAATCGACGGTTTACATGTAAATGATTTTAGGTGTGCGATTAAGAACGACCAAAACATTTAAAAAGTCCCATTGCTGTACTCTGAAGAATCAATCGAATGAATACAGGATTCGGGTGTAGAACTAGTGCTAACAACGGAAAGTAGTAGTCACCTAGTAGCGAATGAATATTAAGGCACAATAGGCTAAGACAAATACCAACTTTTCACGATAAAATCCTTTTTTTTATAATGAGCGCGCGCTCAAGGGGTTATGGTACCCTTAAATTGCTTGTACACAGCGCGGGCGAAGAAAATTTAGGGAGGTACATTGTTTTTAAATGTTTGTTAGTTATATTGACCAGGAAACACAGAAATCGGCAGGGCATTCCATAAGCGAGTTGTACGGCTTAGGAACGAATCACGATATTTTAGAGTACGTTCGAAAGTGGGCTTGAGGGTATACTGGAATGCTACCGGCGATTTCTATGCAGCACTGGTGGTGGAAATAGCGATAAAACAGAGTGAGACACGAGACATTACGTCGGTGTTCGAGGGTGTCCATTGTTTGAGTGATATTAGTATCACCTACGAGTTTTATCGTACGATTTTGAATTCGGTCTAGCAGGTGCACAGATATTTTAGGAGCACCTGACCAAATGTGGGAATTGTATGCCCACATAAGGCGGATGAATGCCTTATATATTGCGGCCGGATCAGAGAGGGTAAAATAATTCTTACATCGCTTGAGGAAACCTAGACATTTCGCAGTATTTTTGACGACACCGAATATGTGGTCATTCCAACGTAAGTTTTCATTGACACACACACCGAGAATGGAAATTTTATTGGTTTCGGCGATGCAAGTTCCATGGATAACGGCTGGGTGTTTAAATTTCGCTTTAACTACAGCAGACAGCATTGTGTTTTGGAAGCATTAAATTCTACATTGTTGATAGTTCCCCAATTGGTTATGCTGTTGATATCGGAATTTAATGAGCTTAACATACGCTGTCGTTCCCGTTCTACAGCCGAAGTGAGTGCAGGAACGAATATGAAAAGCAGAGAGTACTGTCATCAGCAAAGGAATATATTGGATTAGAAGGAGCAGACAAGAGACCATTAATGAAAATTAAAAAGACTATCGGAGACAGAACGGAGCCTTGGGGCACACCAGAATTTATTTCGTGAATATCAGACTTGAAACCGTCCAAGACAACTTGAATTGAACGTTCCGAAAGGTAATTCCTTATCCATTGAAGAAGAGAGTCATCGACCTCAAGAGCACGCATTTTCGACAAAAGAGCCTGATGCCAAACTCTGTCAAATGTCTTAAAAATATCAAGTGCTTTCGCCGGATTGATGTAGACTTAGGTTCCACTTTTCGGTAAGACATGCCATCAAATTAGCAGAGGACCTGTTGGAACGAAAACCATACTGCCGGTCATTGAGAAGTTTTCGTGTTTCTAGATATTTCATGAGCTGACAGTTTATCAGCGTTTCCATGGCCTTAGGAAGAAGGGACGTAAGTGCAATGGGTCTATAGGAGGAGAGAGAAGAAGATTCGCCTTTTTTAGGGACGGGCTGGACAAATGCTGTTTTCCATTTGATCGGAAAGAGTCCTAAAGAGTAGGATTGATGAAAAAGCTTACGCAGTGGTTTTGCCAGAAGAAGAACACCTCTTCAGAAGAAGGGGGATATGCCATCTGGACTTGCGGGTTTGTGAATGTTAAGATCTTTGAGTACTCTTGCTACCACATGAGTTCGAAAGTGTATTCGTCCCATTGAAGATTCGATGCACTCAAATGTAGGCGTCGACGAAGCACAATCTAGGAGTGTTGAGCTGACAAAGTGCGCAGCGAGCAGATTGGTCTTGTCCAAAGAGCTGACAGCTGGAATGTCATTGTAAATGAGCGTTGGGATGGGGAATGAGGCAGAATTTCTAATGTTTTTGACGAATGACCAAAAATTTTTACTGCCTTTGGGGCATTGCAGTATTTTTTGCCTCAGTTTTTGGTCGTATTGGAATTTCACACGCTTGAGAAAGACGTTGCAGACATTTCTGGCTCGTTTAAACTTTTTTCGGTTTTCCTCTGTCGGATTGGTCTTGAAAGACCGAAAAAACAATTCTCTAACTCTGACAGCCTCTTTACTGCTCGAGTCGTACCATGCCTTTTCTTTTGGTTTGATACTCTTCATCCGAGGAGGGATAAAGGATCTCATTCCGAAGAGAATAGTGTCAGTGATCATATCAGCAGCGGCATCCACGTCGTTATCGAGGAAACATAACCACCAATTAAAATTCCCAAAGAAGCTGTTAAGACCGCTCCAATTGGCTTTCTCGTATTGCCATACGACTCTTTTAGGAATCTTTTCTCTAACTGTGTGGTGGGTGTACCAGATTTTAGCTGATATGACACAATGGTCCGACGAGTCTAGAGGGGAGAGCACATCAACGCAGTACTTGTCAGGGTGAGAAGTTAAAAACAAGTCCAGGGTGTTGGCGGTATGACTATCAACGTCTCGTATTCGTGTGGGCTCATTTACAAGCTGCGTTAAGTTATTTTCCGCAGCGAAGATCTCAACATACCGTCCCTCGTGTGTTGTCTGTCCAGAATGTCGAAGCCAACCAGAATTGTGTATCGCCCGTACTCACGATTTCAGTATGAGGATACAGGGATACAATTCTTTGAATGGAGTCAGACAGCGCATCAAACTCGTGAAAGGTCGAGTTGCTGTCTAGTTTGGGGCTTCTGGATAATTTGCTTACGGAGATGGAATTTTAACCACAGGAAATTGAATTCCGGATTGGAACAGGGAGTACATTGTGGTGGAATTTGGTAAGCTACATCACTACGCGCATAAATGGCGAGACCGCGATGGGGAAAGAATAGTGGCACTAGTTCGTAGCCAGGTAGCTTAAGATCAGAGTGATCTGAAAGGTGTGGGCGGTGATCTACCTGTGTGTCACTAAGTGCCGAAATAGCTGGTTCACTCACAACCCGCTATCCATCAGTTGTTACATACATTCAGTCACTGCCCGTACCGTATGATAAATACAGTAACGGCAGTGTCCGAATATAAGGAACAGTACTACAACTAGGAGCGGGAGAGGTGGGATACCCGCCCTGTGTGATTTTTTTTTGTTTTTTTTTTAACTGCACTGCACTGTATTTTTTTTGAGCACGAGCGCGGTGGTTTATTTTTTGTGTTTTTTTTTACTCTGCGCGGTTATGTTTTTTTTTTTTACTTTTTGGGTGTGCAGCACACGAGAGACTGCGAATGCCCTGGTTGACTTGTGCACTCGTTGGTGGTCGACACGGTACACAGTTAATTAAACATTGCTACCAGATGTACCTTACTTACTCACTTAAGTAGGCGCTACAGTCCGCTCGATCTTTAGTCAGCTGGCTCCAGTTTCGCACGCTAAGTTGGCTGAGGTCCCTTCCACTTTCGAGCGCCACCTGAATTTTCGGATCGGAGCATTGGTGTCCATTCGCTCTACATGACCCAGCCATCTCAGTCGTTGGACCTTCACTATTCTGGCAAAGACGACATAGCTGTACAACCCGTACAGTTCGTCATTGTATGCCCTCTCCCATTCACCATCTATACATGATCAAAAATGCTTCCGCGCCATAGGACAGGACTGGGACTATTTGGGTCTTATATAGGGTCGCTTCGGTCGTTCGAGAGAGGATTTTGCTAGTTAATTGCCTTCCTAGCCCAAAGAAGCAGCGATTTGCAAGAGTTATTCTTCGTCTCATCTTAGCGCTGGTGTCGTTGTCTGAATTGATAGCAGGGCTCGACCTAGGCCTAATTACATCAGTCGAGAGTGACGTTCTCTCCGAGATACCGGTGTTGAGTGTCCTTTCTTGTTGACAGCATATATTTGGTCTCGCCCTCGTTGACCATTAAACCCATCTTAGCCGCTTCCGCCTCAATACTCGCGAAAGCGCCACTGACATTACGCTGTTTTCTTCCGATTATGTCAATATCATCGGCGTATGCGAGTATTCGGACGGGCTTTTGAAAGATTGTGTCTCTTGTGTTGGCGCGTGACTTTTTCACTATTCCTTCAAGAATGATGTTAAAAAAATCGCATGACAGCGCATTGCCTTGTCTAAATTCTTGCTTGACATCAAAGGTCTCGGTGAGTTCTTTACCGACCTTGTCGGTAGGGATGGCCAAACTAGACATCACTCTGCATAGCTCGATCGATGAGTAGGCGATGTGTATCGATTTGGAGGTCATGGGTTTTTTTTCCAAGATCTGTCGTAGTGTGAATATTTGGTCGATAGTGGACCTTCCTGGCCTTAAGCCACACTGATATGGACCAATTAGGTCGATTGGCTTCAGGCGTTCACACAATATAGCAGATACGATCAGAGGGTGCCCTTTCTTGAATATCGGATAAACAATGTTGAGATTCCATTCATCGGGCATACTTTCGTCCGACCATATTTTACAGATGAGTTGGTATATGCTCCTTACCAAGTCACCGCCTGCCGCTTTGCAGAGCTCAGTAGTCAGGCTATCTGCCCCAGCATCTTTGTTGGACTTAAGCGTGGATATAACTATCTTCACTTTATCTGGGTCGGATGGACGGACTTGTTGGTCTAGATTGTCCAAATTGAAAGGTCCATTCTGCCTGACAGGGGTATCTGGTTTGTCATCGCCATTATACAGTCTACAGAAATGCTCTTTCCAAATCCTCACCATCGGCTGCGACTCTACTACGATGTTCCCTTGTTCGTATCTACAAGTTTCGGTTCGGGGTTTGTGTCCGTGGCATAATTTTTTTTACCTTTTGGAAAAACCTCCGATTCTCATTCCAGGAGTAGCATCTCCAAATTTCCTAGACCACGCGCTTTTCATGCTCTTTTTTTTCCCTCCTCTTCTGCGCCTACAGATCGTGAGCAGCTCTAGTCCTTCTGTGCAGCGCCGCTTTGTATGCGTCTCGCTTAGCCGCATGTGCTGGCCGCTACTCTTCGTCAAACCAGGTGTTTTATTGTAGTGGCCGAATGAAACCCGTCCCATCAGAGGCGGCATCTCTGATAACTTTTTGGCAATATTGCCACTTGTTTTTAATACATGATGCTTGCGGCATGGGACCGCTTAAGAAATTAATGGAGACTCGATCGGAGAAGGTGTTGGCGATAACTTGCAATTGTAGATGTCCGACATCAAATTTCCGCACAGAAATGGCTTGTCCTTGCGGTGTTTAGGATATCGACGATTGTACCTTGCGGATACAACAATGGAAATGGTCCGAGACCATGTTGGCCTCTTGGTACGTTCGGACATCCATAATACTTGAGGAGTACGTTGCGTCGATCGCAATGTGGTCAATCTGGCTGACGGTTGATTGATCTGGAGATCTCCAAGTCTCCTTATGAGTATTTAGATGCAGGAATCGAGCCCCGAAAAGTCGGCCTGAATCCGATATCGGAGGTGGTGTCGTGCAGCTTATACTTTCCGACAGTGCTATCAAAGATGGCGTCTCTTTCCTATTTTCGCATTAAAGTCACCGAGGATACCAGCTATCGTTGGTGTCATCATCTATAATAATAATTGTTTTCGCAAATTTAGCTTTAATACGGATTGTCATCATGCGCTCAGTAACATGCCAGAAACTCAAGAATTCTTGCCTAAGTCTGCCTCTAACAACAAATCTGCATCCAAATAGGCGTTGCTTTTGCCGTCAATAACAATCGCCGTAGTAGATGTCGCAGTTGTTCATCCTCTTTTTGTCCGGCCCATTGCAGCAGTCCAGGGTCTCCGCTAGTTGCTCGGCTGCACGTGGATTATTAAGGGACCTAACATTCCACGTGCAAATCCGAAGTTCGTTGTCCTTCTTTCGTTTGCAGGGGTTGTCTACAGTAGACATATCCGTACCCGTGGTTTGCTGCTGATTGGCAGTAGCCGCGGCGCCATTTAACATCAAATAGTTCTGGCTGCTAGAAGGCTGAGCACAATATTAACTGTTGCAGCAAGTTCATGAATTGGACTCTAAAGGAAAGATATGAATTGCTTAAAACATGATAAAGCCATCATACACTGCTTCACAAGGAAGTCTACCCCTGTGGAAGACTAATCAAACAAGCAGTTTCGCCTCCCATTCAACAAAAGGGCAGTGCGGTCAAACTGCGGTCATCAACGTCAAGGTGGTCTTTTACCCATAGCCGATGTGACGGACGTCACAACGAGTTGAGGGCGGTATTATAATAGATTTTGGATCTTAAGCTAGGAACGAATGCTGATATAGTTAGAACTAAGAGGTAAGGTGGATATCATTATAAAAGGTGTTTCAGCAAGAGGTGTTAATATATATCTCAGAAACTCCTATTGTTGTGTAAAGTAGATATATGGGGACCATTTACGGACCACAACATCTCACAAATGACCGCCTCGGCTCTGCTTGCAGACCCTCATCCTCATCTCTTAAAATTTTTAATCACTCTTTCACATAATTGGAGCTCTATCTCGGCGATGGCGGTTACAATGTTCGCTTTCGGCAGGAAACTTTGCGCGCAATAAATCGATTATTTCGCTACATGTATGGCACGTAGTACTGTCCTGTTAAAAGTAAAGGTTGTCCGGGTCCGTATCCGCGAGCTCCGGGCACATAAAATTGTTTATCACATCTTGGTAGCGTGCTCCATTGACCGTAACGGATTTTCTGGCCTGATTTTCGAAAAAGTACTGCCCTATAATACATGCGGTTCATAAATCGCACCAAATAATAACTCGTTGTGGGTTGATTGACATCTCTTGAATCACTCGTTGATTTTCAGGTTCCCAGGTCCAGAAATTTTGGTTATTAGCATGGGTCTCATCTAATTTTCTTACAAAAATCACTGTCAACACGCATGTTTTCCAGGATCCAATCCGAGAACATACGGAGCTGCTGGTGGTCGGCCGGCTTCAGTTCTCGCTTAGATAGATTTTGTACGAATGCAGGGTCAAATCTTTCATCAAAATTAGATATAGTGTACCTGTGGGTCGTTTTCGAAACTTTCCTTAACTGTGGTGGTTTTCTCATTTCGGCGTCTTCATATCTTATGCTGAGTGTGTATTTTGGAATTTTTTGATTATGTTGGGCACACACGTTCTTAAAGGCACATGATTACACGCAAAATTGGCACCAATTTTTCGCATCGTGCTAGCGATTGAACGTGAATTTTCGCAAAAATTTTCATGATTAGTATTTTTGTTTTCACTGTTCATTTCATTGTAAATTTCCGAAATTTATAGATGACGTCTGCTACCATATACAAACCTTGCGGCCATTAGCTGTAAAATAATAGGCCTTTCGAATCCTATACCTCTCGTTGAAACACCCTATAATTTCCTGCGTTCCACCATGGAATGGGCGAGCCGCAACAGGTTCTGAACACCTTCCTACAGCCTTTGTAAAGGAGCATTAACAGCCTTGCAGACCTTCTCCTTAAAGTTTTTCCAGTTGGTATGATAAGTTCTTTTGCCTGAATTCACAGTATTCAATGAGTTCGGCTACTGCTTTCTGTGGTTACAGCTGCGGTGGTACCGAATCAGAGGAAAAATAAGCTGACTCAACAATGAACCTTTCTTCAAGATCCTAGTCAGAACGATGTCCTGTCCGTTTGAATTAACTTTGATGATTTGGGAATGTACTTTACTCTAAAATTGAATTAATCATAATCACCAAACATTTTGAAAATTTTCTTTCATAGTAGAAATCCAAAAAAAAAAAAAAAAAATGAAAAATGTCCTTCGCGTGGCAGGATGTAATCCCCCACATTGTCAGCATTTTTTGTTCACTTCAAAATTTATTTTTCTTTGATTACCTAATATAAAAGGTATCATGTAGTACATTCTACAAAATGTTGAAACTTTTCCTGTGTAGTTTCCCTTTCTGGTACGACTCCTCACATTTTACTGGCAAGGCGAAACACATAGAACATTCTACCGATAGGTAAGGAATCCCTCTACATCCTTTGAAATGAAATTACTTCAGTGAAACAACTTAATTAAGGTATTTCCCCAACTTTTGACAACACAACTCCCACCAGAGCGTTGGCATTCTGATCAAGTTTCACATATGAGGCACAACTCCCGCCCAGTACGATAACATGGCTGATGTTCTGCATAAACTTTCTTTTAAAGCCGACGAAAATCGAGTAAAGCATCGGGTTGCTTCCTTAATTTGAATTGGAACAAATAAACTGTCGGTTGCATTATTAAACCAACCGGTCATGTTCGACTTTTCCCAGGAAATTGTCTTCGGTGGCCGACACAAGCCATTTGAACATCAACCTCCTCACAGCTTGGCTCAAATATGTAATGTTGGCACATCATCACTGGCTGACTGGTTAGCCGCACGTTGCTTCCCACAGAAAGCCAAAGCCACCACCATATCCTGTTTTACGTATGACTGAACTTTTGCTCAATTTTGCGCCCCTATTTACTTAGGGTTGATGGGTGCAAATACATTCCCAACCCATTCCATCTATCTACTCGTATGTATGGAGTTAGTTGTTAGGTCATCGACAGGACATAAGCGGTGGCATTTGGTGGGGCAAATGTTAAATGGAGCTGAAGTTAAACTTTGTCTGGAACGCAGGACGAACCGTCCGACGGGATTTAGGGTCGGGGTTAGAGGCAAAATCGGAGTTGGAGCTGGAGTTTGAGTCGTACTCAGAGCCAGAGTCATTGCCTCCTGGGAGGGATGTGATTAAAAGTTTTCAGCCTCAGCATGTTATACACCCGTCGGTTTGGGATGTATTTTTGCGGATTCCAGTTGGTTTCTTTTTTGTATCCCTTTTTACACATCCGATACCGTTGTGAATTTCTGTTCGGATGTAATTTAAACTTTCCACAAAACCGTGTATTTACGAAATTTTTACTGGAATCCCTGATGACACAATTCGGTTTTTTTTTTTTGTGCACACTGAGTTCTGGAATCATTTTCGTAAAACAACAGACTGAGGGAGTTCGTTGGAATTTTTTCCATTTTCTTATTTTTGGAAAATTTAAGAGAAACAATGTTTCAGGCGAATGAATTGTTATTACAAAAAAAAAAAAAAAAAAAATTAGCAAAAAATGAAAAACAGTACTCACCACCGCGTACGTGCACCTCCCGGCTCAATACTGTCCCCACCAGGTTCCGCAGTTTACATCTGAAAATATTTTTTTTGTTTTTTTAATGTTTGGCAAGCTTATAGGGAAAATAATTTTTTGTTTCATATTTTTACGATTTTTTTGGATTTTTTTTTTTTGAAGTGTCAATGGAGTGATTTCTTTCAATGGGAATTGAGAGGAAAATTTATTTTTTATTTTTATTTTTTGTTATAGCGTTAAAGGGGGCGTGACGCTGTGATGCATTGCTTTGTTTGAGTTTTTTTTTTTTTTTTGAAGTGGAACCTCTTTTGAATGACAGCACTCGTTTATTTTAATTGGAAGCAATCGTTGCAAGGATTTTACTTATTTTATGACGGATATTTCGGCAAGCGTTTTTTTTTCCGCCCAAGGAATGTGGACACCGAGATTGATACTTTTCAGGGAAATGCTATTAAACAGGTTTCTGGGTAAACCGAATTGTTGAGAAAGATTAAAACGCCAGTGAATCTGTCTTGTTATTTACGAAAATCTTTTTTTTTTTTTTTTCTTTTTGCAATATTCAGTAGAAGAAATACAAGTGCCATCAGACGTCTAACTCTAACAAAGAGGTCCTCAGAACAAGGATGTGCAGCGGAGGAATTCAGCATGCTTATATGAGTTTCTTCAAATCAATCAAAGATCAGATCTGATTCTGCGGCGAGTATGCCAAAATAAAGGCTTCGCCCATCAATGACGTTGTCAATTAAAAAGCGGGGGCAGAGCATATTACTGGTCTTATCGTAAACATCTTCAGATAACAGCCTCTGAATGGTTGCTACGATTTGACCAGTTACAAGTTGCCGGTCTTGTTGGCGGCTGGACCATCGGTAGTCCATACCAGGACTTAAATCACGGTACCATGGGAGTCAGGAGCCCCCCGGATCTCGGTCCGGGCCTGACTTGTTAGAGGTAGGCCCCCTTGTGGGAGCGTCATGGTGGCTGTGGTTTAAACCCAAATCGCGGGTACGGGTTTTCCTTTTGGTTTGACCCAATGTAGAGTAGCAAATAAGTACTGGGTGCTGTGACCCTAAGAACAGTAAGCGGTTTTAGGTCGGCTTCGGCTCAAACCAAGGGTGGAACTTTTGCTTACAACACAGTTAAGAATTAGTATCAAAGGATTGACGGAGAGCGATGGCAAGGCGTATCCTTGCTACCATGTATGGGAATCCCGTGAAATGAAGTCTCCACGACAGGTGTTCACGATAAATGCTTGATTCGTATGTCTTTTGAAGTGTCTGGTCTCCCGGATTAGGGTTTATGCGATAACATTTATAATATAACATACACCTTCGGATATTAACAATTTTAGCATCGTCGACCACATTAAACAAAATGGAACAACCAACTTCGGATTATGGTAGGACCTCGCAGTTGAACTGTTAGGCAGGAGTTATTTGCGGCTAAAAACCGAATATTACTACAATCGAAGACAATGCCGCTTGTAATGTCGATGGAACCTGGGAGCAGTCGGTGAAAGAAAAGGATAACAGCTACATATATTCATAGGTTCTCCTAAAGAATTCAAATTGATAAATTTGTAGTTCAAGGGCACAACATGGAGAGCAAATCGGAGGAGTCGACGTTGAATACTCCCGATTCGGGAAACATGAGTTCGCGAATATGCGAACGTAAATTAAGCTCACTGTCAAATTATATGCCAACGTCATGGAAAGATTGGACCAGGGGAATAGGTTGGCCATAGAGAAAATAGAGTTGGGGAGGAGGGTGGTTCCATTCACGTGAGAAGTTTATAGATTAGAATTTGGAGATATTAAGTTCCAAGCAGTTTTTGAGGCACCAGATTGAAAACCGATCGAGGTCTTCTTTTTTGTCGTCAAGGTAAAGGGATAGAGAGGAGTGTTTAATGACCTCGTTAATAGTAACAACGAAGAGAAGGGGACAAAACTGGCTACCTTGTGGAACCCCAGAGGAGGTCAGGAAAGGGACTGAAATGATGTTCCTAAGCCGGATACAACAATGCAATATCGGTTTACCAGGTCAGAAGATATCCATTTCAATAAAAAAGACTCAACCCCGAGAGCATACAATTTGAGAAAAGCAATTAATGAGACACCGGTTTGTGGCAGTTGATCAGCTTTTCAGAAAAGCGTGTTGTCTAGGCGACACAAAAGACTTGCACTTGAAGCTTAAGGCTTCGTGTAAAAGAGTTTGGGACGTTCTTACCTACGAAATAGGTAAAAAAGCGGGAGAAAAAAAAAAGCATTAAGAGCATTTTTATAAGAAATTTTTGTAACTTTTCTTCAATAACTGCAGGATAGAAATTTTGAATGAGAAAGGGACCAACGGAAAAATTTGGTAGGTCATTGAACTAAGGAGGATCTAGTATGAAGGAGTTATTGGCAAATGATTGTTTGAAAAATGTAGAAAAAAAGTTGGCGATGTTAGGATGATCACTTGAAGATTTTTTTTCGAAAGAAAGGTAGGAAAGATAACCGCCCGCCTTACTTTTGCAATTGACGGATTGAAAAGGACTTGTGGTCGTTTATAAGATTGGTTTTTGCACTATTTAAGTAGCGTTGATAGAGAGAATTATGGAGTTCAATGAATTGAAGATATGTACCTGGATAGTTTGAATATTCGGAAAAAGTATGGATGTGAAGGAATACCGCCCATAACTTGTTTCTTTTGTTTCGTAGAGAGCGGATTCTACGATTATACCAAATAGACGATGTTTTATAGCGGGAATATAGCACATGAAGGGAAATGGATTTGAATATTTCTCTGTATAAAATGGATAGGGCATCGACCAGAGATAGATTGGGAAACTCGAATGAAGCCCGGCTTAGACAGGTATTGATTTTACTTAAATTAAATTACGTGGGAGGCCGGTTGTGTAAAAATTGAAGAAGAAGAGGCGGATGAAAGTTATCAATAGCTGGAAGCTGATAGGGGACAACACGATACTAAGGAGTTAATGAAATCAGTTGTGAAAATAAGGTCTAATTGCCTTTCCATATATCTAGCTAGAAACGTCACTACCTCGACTTAGACTAGAGTCTACTAATCGATCTAAGAAGATATATTCCTTAGTAGAAATGGGATTTGAAGCGATTAAAAAAGATAGATCTTCAGATTAAAATCGCCAAAGATAATGATATCATCAAAAGAGTCAAATTGTCAATTGCATCATTAGCAAGGTGGTAGGATTCGATAGGTTGAGCCGGAAGAATGTAGCAGCTCATTATGTACAAAGATCTACGCGTAAGTGTTATTTTAACAAGGTCGAGCTTAGAATAAAACGAAGTGGCAGCGAAAGAGGAGTCGAAGCTGTTCTGAATGGTCAGTAGGGCATCTTGACAAGGAGAGTCAATCAGAGGAAGTGTGGGATCATTGTCCCGAAAAACATTGAAGAAAAGAGGGAAGAACTCCTCGTTTTTTTCGTTGGGGATAAGATTAGTTTCAGTTAGAGTGTAGATATCAAATCGAAGATGATGCGCGGATGATGCGCAAACATACCTATCTAGACCTATTGGTCTAGTTAAGGATCTTGTTTGCAGGTTGAATGAAGATTTATCCGCAATCTACCAATGGTCGCTACGTAATTGTTTGACCCTCAACCCAGAAAAGTCTCAGCTGATTTTAATATCTAAGAAACTTCACAATGCTGAACTACTGCCGCCCATTTATCTCAGCGATACGCAATTGCAATTCGTCGAAGCTGTAACCAACCTGGGTTTTAAGATAAACCAATCCATCTCCTGTGTAAGCCGCATCAATTATACTGTGGGACGAATTTACGGAGATCTACGCAAACTTTGGTTGCTCTCTAGTTTTACTCCTGTTAATACGAGGCTGAGACTTGTTCAAACCCTACTTATTCCGTATATTGATTACTCATTAGAAGTGTATTGCAAACTCGGCTCCCTATCTCAGCATAAACTTACTGTGGCATTCAGTGATATGGTAAGGTATGTGTATGGGCTACGTCGGCACGACCACATATCCAATTATCACACAAATATTCTCGGTTGTACGCTCCAAACGGTCCTTGCTTATTAGGTGCTATATCTTCATGCACAAAATTATTCAGACCAAGTCGCCACCATACCTTTTTGATAAACTTCAGTTCGCTCGTTCGCCTAGAACACACAGCCTTATAACTCCATCCTCGAACTATCCTCGCGCCTTTTCTTCGTCTTTGCCAACAGACTATGGAATTCTCTGCCCACAACAGCAAAACAAATAATTGGAGCAATACAATTTAAGAATGCTATTTTGGAGCATTAGAGCAGTGATAGCTGAGATGAATTTCAATTAGTGTTATAATAGAAAGATCTGTACGCATTCCATAATCAGATCCATGTATGATGGTTGATGTATCCGCCTGTATCGCCTCATACCTAGCGTTTATCTGCTTTGGGACAGTTTAATCGAGGGATCATACATGAATTTTCATTTAAAGCTCCCTGATCTGACGGACTGTGACTTATGGTATATGGCAAAGGTCAAATCATCCTCCTCATAAACATTTTGTCTCTAAAAAGTTCCTGTGTAAATTTTAACTTTAGGTACCTTCTTCGCTAAATTCCAAAGGAGATTGTGTCCGAGCTCAACTTAGGGCCGCTGGCAGGAGGTAGCAATCGGATCAAAATTCTTGATGCACGGAGAAAATATCAAACGACTCTTGTCTTGTGAAAACATCTTCCGACGTGTTGGGGCATCGAAATAGCCTTGGCAAGCAGAAGCCAGTGAAAAAGTGCTATCGTATTGTACCTCTATGCATAACTCTAGTCCAAGAACCTTCCAATACTATATTAGGATTTGCTCAACCCTAATAGCCATGTGCACATATTGTGAAGAATTGGTTGCAGGTAATTGGCAAACGCAATGACATTTATACTTAAACTATTGTATAAGCCTTCCAGAATATGGCAAGAACTCAATATCTTACACTTAATGCGATAGAGTATCTAAAGTACCACCACCCACCACATCAGGCAGAGTATCTGTAGCTTGACTGGACACTCACAAAAATAAAGCCCAACGGCGCCGTCTCACACCAGGCACCAGAGGATCTTGTGTCATTTATCCCTAGCACACTTAGGTGTTTAGCAAATGTGTAGTGCCCCATTACGAGGCTAGTAAGTAGTCCATAATCTTTCTTTCTTAAGGACAGCAAGAAAGGCGCTGACCTCTTGGAGGCGTCAGGCAATACTCGTTGGGTGTTTCGGATCTCTGCAGATTAACGTCATCTGCAGTTTAGCTCACAAAAAAAAATCCCAGGTGTATGTGGAAGTGGTAACCGAGACGTAAGCAGTAATAAGACAGGTTCAGATATTGAGAAATTCTCTTTTGAGCCTTACCTATCAGGCTCATCGGCGATATCGTTTCCCATGATTTCCCATTGTAACTCAGGACCCAAACAAGACTCAGTAACTTGTGTTCTCGAAAAGCCTTAGGCACAGCTTGATGTATTTCTCCCTTCCACTGATTCGCCACCAAGTGGAGATGGAGCATGCCATCCGGAACGCAAATATCTTCACTTGGAAGACAGATGCAAGTTTTCCTAATAAATAGTGGTGCACTCTATAAAGATACCATCGCATTCTATTTCGGTTTTGGAACCATCGGTGGAAGTCCCACTGCATTCCATTGCTGAGGACGACAGAACGACAGAAGTTTTGTTGTCATTACACCAGATGGACCGGAGTCAAAAGACAGCCATCTAGTGGGTGGAGACCAATTCTTATTAAAAGGACGATGGTTGATATTAATATCAAAAAGAGTAAGCTTCATCAGCGCGCCTAGAACAGATTCAGGCATGATGGGGAAACCCCCCATCAATCCGAGGCAGGGCGTTTTGTGGTGTCTGTTGTAGGCAGTATTAACGTAATATCGTGAAAGCTTATTCGACTAGACAACTGGTCTTAACATAGCCAAACATAATAGATCCAAATGACTCGCCGCACTGACGAAGCCCATGCCTTTCTGAAAGCCGGTAGCGCTCTCGAAGTTTTCGAAGCGACTTGATTAGTCCAAAAACTTTGTTATCAAGAGTAAGAACCAGCTTCGTTGTAAAAACGGAAAGTGCCTTTGGACACTAGTTAAGTCAGACTAGTCCGCTCCCTCCTTCCCGTAAAGAGAACAACCTCAGTTTTGAGAGAAAGCAAATTTCTAGATCAGATTTAGTGCTCTCTATCTGACAGCGGTCAGACAAGCCGTCTCCAGGTATGATCTAACGGACAGTGCAACCACACCAACGTTATCTGCACATGTCTGAGGGTAAGATTAAGAGGGTTAAGGAATGCATCGACCAACACGCATCATAGTAGTGCCGACGATCCTTGTTACCCCTGCCGGGACACATTGGCCGCAGTCTGTATCCGCGTTTAGGGTTCTATTCGCCAAAATTGCTCTTATCTACAATACAAAATTAGCGACAATCTACAAGAAAATATGTGTGTCCAAAGTACCCTTAATGACGATGAAAGCGTTGACGACACAGCTTGTGTCGAGTGCCTGCTAAATTTTCAAGCGCATTCTCGTAGAGCATCCCGCGTTGATATGCATGCTGCAGTTTAGACAGTGGATGAGTTCGCAAAGTAGTTTTGCACACATAGGACTTAACTACAATATATCTGATGCTCTTCAACATGAAAGAAGTCTGAAGGTCTTGACGAACGTGTAGGCATCTTTTCCTCATTTAGTTGGTTACAAGGTTTCGTTTAACATGCTAGACAGTGTATATAGGAGTACTTGAGGGCTTTGGGGCTCTCTGGAATTCAAATCATTATTTCTTTTAGTGAATAGCCACACCCGTCGGTGGGAGAATTTTGTGGCTGTAAGCAAGACGCAAAGCGTACATGCACCTATGTACTCTTCTTAATACGAATAGAAAGTTGGAGGATACCAAAGAACAGATTGATTGTGCAGCAGCCCGGTGTTACCACAGGTACAATCTCGCCAAAGAGGGGCTTTCTGTGTTTTTGCCAAATGAGGTCCTAGTCATACGCAGGAGTTTTGATTTTCGAAAGGGTGCTGACATTAGGTCTTTTTGCCTTTACGGACATTAAATCGAGTATTCCTAATAAAGTAGTCGACGGTATTAACCAGTGCATTATGCCATCACCAGAACACAATAACAACAACAGAACCTCTTCTTTATTATTATCCTGAATGCAAACGTATCAAAGGACAAATCTGGTGAAGATAAAGTGGTGCAGGCCAACCATTATAAAATCACTAAATTCATTCCTGATTTCGAAAAGGAGTTACACATAAGTCTGGCACTATAATGCGCCTTTCAGTGGATATAATCAACCTACAATCAAAGACGTTGGTAGCGGCTGAATGGAGTCATATTTCCTGAGCTCTGCAGACATCAGCAACATATTGCTCTCAGAACCGTTCAAAGAAAATGTTTGTATTAAACGTGACAGCTCCCAGGGACTATCAGTGCATACCCCAAACATCTTTTAATCCACAGGTGCTCAATAAGTCCATACAACAACATAAAAATACAAATCACGTTCTTACCTATAAACTGTTGAATGTAGTTCATGCCGGTACTTCTCTGCTGTAAATGGGTAGAACATCAGGCTGCCATTCGATAGAGTGAAAACTAAATCCTGTTGCGGTGGTATAGGTGTCCATTCGATCTGCAAAAAAAAACATAAAACAAAAAAACATCGCCCCCGCCCCAAAACATTTAATCTTCTTTTAATGCTCAGTTAAGTCGTGTATCCCGTCCCAGAATAAATTTAAATAAACGTCAAAGCGAAAACAATCCAAAACGAAGGATAACCAAAGATAAACAGAAACTTAATAAAAAAAAAAGGACAGAAATTCCTTTTCCAAAAACAAAAAAAAAAACTCAAATGTCCCTAATCAAACACTAATCGGTCTTACTCACCTCCGGCTGTGGACTCCCATGACCCGAGCATTCTATCAGACCTCCGGAATTATTTGAAAACTCGACTTTATGTGGCGGCTCATGCAGAAATATTGGTCCCTGAAGGTCAAGTCCATTAACGTAGGCTGCGCATTCCCAAAAATAAATAAAAAAAAAAAAAGAAACGAGAATAAGTCGAAGAAAAATAGAAGAGAAACGTTCATTTAATTTCCCAATTTCTTAAGTTCTGGAAAGGATAAGGAACGGGATTAGGAGCAAACCGGAAGATTCTATCCCAAAAGCAAAGTCAATCCCCGGGAGGTTTGGATTTTCTTCTTTTTTTTTTTTCATTCGCCGAATCACTTCTTGTTTGTGTTTGATAATATCGTTAAGGAACTCTTGCCGGATGAAAGGAGTTGTACATCCTCTTCTCATTTTCGTTTTCATATATCCTTCGTCCATGCAAATTAGATTCAATGGATTTTTCATTATCCTTAAATGTCTCGATACGCCTCCGTAGGACTTATGATATAATCGACCTTTCCTTTTGGTCCTCCCTCGTCTCCTCTAGCAAAACACTCGTTCTTTTTAGGAAATGAAAGGGAAAAGTAAAAATAGAAATAAAACAAAGTCGTTTCCTTTTCCGGGCTCTTGTTGGTTTGCTTTGGTCCTTTGACATAAACTTAAATTTTATTGAAATCGATGTATCGAACCACACAAGGATCCAACAACTTTATTGAGACATTTTTGTTGACATGATGAAAGTTTTGTGTCCGAATTCCTTTAATGGCTTCCCCATCTATTTGGAAATGGCTCCGATACTCGTATCCTTGATGGGTTATCCCAATTTTTGACGTTTAAAAGATTCTGCCATTACATAACATCTGCCAATGAAATGAATTCCCTTGCTCGTTGTGTCCTTGAAAAGGAGCATCTAAACTTTGCATTTAAAGGGATGAAGGATTACATTTAGTCCTAATACGGTTACTGTAACCGATACAAATACCAATACTCATGTCGATGTCGGCGGTACTACTCGTACAGATATGATATGGTTGCGTTGCGTGAAACTCGACTTCTGGGTAATGAAGTATTCATTCATATTCGTATTCTTCCGCCATATACTTGACAGGTCGTCGGAGGGGTTGGGAATACTGCAGAACTCACCATTTTGGCCACACATGGGGGAGGCATCCTGTACGCGGTGTGCCACATTTTCGAGAAGAAAATTTATTTTCCTTGTGAGAAACTACATTTCATTCTGCGCTCAGGAGTCCTGTTAGCTATTCATGAGGCTTGTGGATTTTTGGTATATGGTATGTACGAGTATGACACAAGTTGCGATGTGGTTACGAGTGTAATGGAAAGTTTTTATTTTGCACTTAGGATCCTGAATTTCTCTAGAGAACGAACAAGCAGGGAGCAAGTCTACATGAAGTTGAGTTATTAAGTTTGGGGGTAGCTTGTTAGCAATTTAAGTTAAAGATGAAAACGAATTTTAAGGAATTCCTGATGAAGTTGATAGGGAATCTGTGGTGAAAGAAATGATTTTGTTCTCATCAAAGTTTCAGAGGCAAAAGTTAGCTAGTACGAAGCTGCTTTATTATGTTGGAGGCAAAATTTTGGAGCCAGCTGCAGTAGCTATTGATTACTGCTCAGATGATCTGGCTTGTGACACCATTGTAACATGCACTGCATGCCTTTAGGGGGTTGCAATAAATTCAATTACATTTTCAACGGGCTTCTCAAAAACACCATTTTTGACACGTTACGATATCCAAAACAGTTGAAACCAATTGATAAGGCTTCAAACACTCGACATCAAAACTATCGATATTAAGAGACTATTCAAGCCGTATTGTCATCCCCCAGATACGACCAAGGCAGAGCGAATGTTAAACTTCTTGTCAATCTAGCTTTCTTATTGTGTCTCTTAAGTCAGATTAAGGTTGAACTTTCCGATAATTGACTATGCTGAGGACAGACCTAGCAGACATATTTCATCCGGAAAATGGAATACTTGGAGAGAAGAAAACCTTTAGTCTTACAAAGATGCATTCTTTTCTACTGAAAAACGACAAGAATGCCGCTGAAGACGTCGGGAAGCATTTGTTTTGACCCACCTGCGATATAGAAGACCATTTCACTCACAGGGAGCCCAGCAATCTATAGCGACTATTACTGAGGAAGCAGGCAATACCAACGCGCTCCAAGTCGTGATCGCACAGCAACCGGAGCTTTTATGTTAGGTGGCAAATCTAACATACATAGAGTCAGATGACGGTCGGCTCAGTGCCTGCCCTATGCTATAGGGTAATTGCCGCAGATAAAAACGGATTTACTCTTGACGATCCCAACAAGCGATTAAAAGACAACGATCCTCGGATTTGCACGTGGAATGTTCGGAGTAACTACCGAAGATCCTCGACATAATCGCCATACAGGAAGTGCGGTGGGATGGACCCAACAAGAAAAGAATGAAAAACTGTGATATCTACTATGGAGAATAGTATAGGCAACTGACTTGACTAGTACAGCAGTTGCAGCGTTTATTCAAAAAAAGTGAATTCGCGAACATTTGCCTCACAAACGCCTAGGCATCGATATTTGAGAAAAACAACTTTACCAAAGACTACTTCGAGCTTCTCGACAAAACCTACGAGCAATGCCCTAAGCATAACTTGGAAATAGTCCTTCGTGAATTTTATGCCAAGCTAGCCTAAGAGGGCCTTGGTAATCCGATCGGAAAGTACAGCCTCCACGACATCCCTTCCGGAAACGGATAGAGGCGTGTTGATTTTGAGGCGGAACGTATAGCCAGCACACGGTTTTAGACTGTGATATTCATACATGGACCTAGCAGACCTCGGCCAATAAAGCGTGAACCAAATTAATCATATTGCTAAGGTTCTCCACCCGTGTTTTGGATTTTTAAACGTTATGAGCAGCTATCATCGACTCAAGCTATTAACAAGGTTGTAGCTAAGATACATATGCGGATATTCGTAGAGCCGAACACCGAACCATTGTGAGGAAATTCAACATCAAATGCCTACACTTGCAGAGCAATGCAAGGACTTTTCCGATCGAGTCTCCACTAACCTCTCAAGAAATCTGATACCGGCAGGAGCAAACGTTGAAGATCAGTTGTAGAACTGCAAAAGAACAATCAAATAGGCCACTTCTGATATAGTGGATTTGAGCTCGACCCAATAAAAAACACTTGGTTCAAAATTAAACGAAAATGCCAAAGCTGTAAAGACCGAACAGAAAATTGCAAGGATGAAGAAGGAAACCCCGTAGTAGAACCATATTTACTTCTGAGAATCTTCTGAGAAAGATTATTTCCACAAGCTGTTAAACGGTGATGACGAACAACATCCCACCGTCGTCGGGTAGAATGAACCATCAATCTGAATGAAGAGAGACAATATTTCCCTTCACATGACCAAGGACAGCAATTCCCAAGCTTAAGCCTAACAAAGCCGCTGGATTCAATGGCTTAACTGCAAAACTATTTAAAGCAGCAATTGATTGTAATTATCTCTAAAATTGAAATCGACGAAAGTATGCCCGACGAATGGAACGTCAGCATTGTTTGTCGGATCCTAAAGAAGGGGGATCACCTGATGTGAGCAAACTACGGGGAAATTAGCCTCCTCAATATGGCATATATAATTCTGTCTGCCGTATTACGTCGATAATGATAAAAACGAAACCTTTAATCGCATAAAAAGACTTCAACAAGGCGATGCGTTGTCTCCAGACATATGAGAACATTCTCAGGCTACAATGACATAGTGGAAAAATCACAAAGCGAGCTGCTAGTAAAGCGTATGTGACAATTCATACAGAAGCAGCAAAGAGGGACATACAGCGTCGACCCGTATTACAAAACGTCACCAGAAGCTGCTCTTCCTAAGTCCTTTGCGTTTATTTTCAAGTAGAATGCCCATATTGAAGCACTGACACGAGGTTGAGTCGGAGGTAAGCTTTGGATACCGAACGAATAGTTTGTCTCCCCAGTTCTGCAACCGACATGAGGTTCGACGCATAATATTTTTCGCAACATATTTTTCGGAACTTTAGCACCCAGACACGAAACTGGTCCATTGTACTCCATGTGTCCTGACTGCCAACAGCACGCGGGATAGATACCTAGGTCCCATGTCGTCCTCTATCTACATGCTTATCGCGCCCGACGCTGCTTGATTTCACCGATCTAGTGGGAACCAATGCTTTCAGTGTAGCGAGGCTGTTGACCTCATCCAAAATGATGCTTCCTGGTGAAGGACGACTATCAATTTTTTTGACATCTTCACAAGAAAAGCTAAGTTCAGTGCGTGAACTTAAATAGCTAAGGATACTAGGTTACTTACTTATTTAGTTGGCGCTTTAGTTGGGTGAACCTGGGCCTCAACTTACAAGCCTCTCCAGTTAGTTCGATCTGCCTCCAGCTGCGCAATCCAAGTCGGTTGAGGTACCCTTCTACTTATGGAGGCCACCTAAGGTGAAATATTCCTCTACTACTCTGTCCGTCCAGGTTAGATTCGAAGACTCTGCGGACGGGAGCATTGGTGTCCGTTCGCTCTTCATGTCCTAGCCATCTCAGCCGACTGATGCCCAGTTTTTTTTTACAAGATCGATGTCGCCGTACAGCTCGTCGTTGAATCTTCTGCTTCAAGCCCCGCCAACGCAACTGAAAACTAATATTTCTCGAAGGATTTTTCTCTCGAAACGACTGAGGATATCTCCTTCCACTTTCGCTAGAGTCCATGCTTCTGCGTCATAAAATAGGACTGGGATGATCAAGGTCTTATATAGAGTCTCCTCAGTTTTTCGGGATAGGGTCTTACTACTCAATTGCCTTCTTAGTTCAAAAGAACTAAGGGTGATTCTTCGTTTTATTTCTGCTGAGGTGTTGTTGGCAGAGCCAAGGAAGACAAAGTCCTTTACTACCTCGAAATTATAGTAGCCGACTGTGATGTTCTGTCTATTGTAATTCGTCGATGTTTAGTGTCCCTTCTGGTGCGTCAACAAGAAGCTGAGTTCTGCCTTACCGTACAGGCTGTTGAAAAATTATGCCTCCACTGTACATTTGCGATTTTCGAACAGTTCTTCAAGTATAATGTTAAAGATGTCACATGAGAGCGCTTCACCTTGTCGGAAACCATTATTGACAGCGAAGCTGTTGATTTAATCGTTACCGATCTCGACGGAGCAGCAAGCGTTCTCAATAGTCATTCCACACAGATGAACGAGTTTGTCAGGCATACCAAAATTAGATAAGGCTCTATATAACTCGTCTCTATACCTATAAATGCCGCCATTTGCGGTCTTAAAAAGGTGCGCTTCGATTTAGACTTCCTGAGTTTTTTCCAAGATCTGCGGAGTGTGAAGATTTGGTCGATTGTAGACAATCCTGGTCTGAAACCGCACTGATAGGGAACAATAATGCTGTTGCCGACGTGTTTCAGACGTTTACAGAATATGGCAGATATGTTGACGTAGTTGACGGGGTCTCTTTTTTTGTGGATCCCCCGTTCTGAAATGCCATTCATCAGGGATACACTCTTCTGACCAGATCTGAGAAATGAATCGGTGCATGCTCTCCACAAAGCCATTTCTAGCAGCTGTGAATACTTCGGCCGGTAAGCCGTCCGGTTTAGGTGCTTTGTTAGATCTCAGTTTAGATATTTTCGTTTTGGTCAGGTGGCCCGAAGTTTTGTCAATCATTATCTAAGTTGAATAGTTTATTCTGTTTTAAAGCGGGATGTTGGGTTTCACCGCCGTCATATAATATGCAGAAAAAGCTTTTCCATATTCTCCGCATTGACCGTGACAGGTTTTTATACGGATCTTCTTGCGTTGACACTCGTTTAACCTGATCGTATTACTTCCGTACGTCATACCGATGTTTTTCCCGTCTTTTCTACCCGTACAGCTCACGATCAGAACTCGTTCTTCATTGCAGCGCCGATTTGTAGGCTTCTTGTTTAGCTTCACGTGCTTGCCGGCATTCTTCATTAAACCAGAGATTTCTTGGTGGTGGTTGGGTGTAACACAGTACATCAGTTGCGGGGTGTCTGATGGAACCTTGGCACCGTTGCAACTAGTCTTCCGTACTTGATGCTGGCGGCATAGTAGTTGTTAAAAGATTTCAGGATACGAGTTCGAAGAAGATTCTGGCGGTCTCTTGTGATTGCAGCTTTTCTACGTTATATCTTCTCACAGTAGTTCTTCTTTGTTGTGGCACATGGAAAATTCGCATTCGCACCTGGGTTGCAACAAGGTAATCCGAGTCAATTTTGGCTGCCCGGAACATTCGGACGTCACGTATACTGGAGGTATGCCTTACGTTTATCGCAAGATGATCAATTTGATTTAGCGTGTGATAATCCGGAGTCTATATTGAGATGAGGAAACCGTTTACTTGCTAATATTTCGTCCCGCCGCAAAGTCAATAAGCCTACGTAATTTGCCAGACGTGGTGTCGTGTAGGCTATGCTTACCAACTGTAGCACCAAAGATGTCAAAGAAAACGTTTTGTCGAGGAGTTCGTAGAAATATTCTTTGTTGGCATTGTCCTTCATTCCGTGGGGGCATGTGCGCAGATTAGGTTCATTTTAGCAAATTTATCTTGCCTAAGTCAGCTGCATATGGCAAATCCGCATCCGAGTAAGCGCTCTCTCTTTTCCGTATAGCAATCAATATATTGGATACAAATGTATCATAGGTTTTCATCCTTTTTATACCCAGTCCATCCCATCGCACTTGCTGGATGGGTGATATCTTCGTGATAACACTCAAGGGACTCAGCTAATTGTTCAGGTGCTGGTGGTTTGTTAAGTGTCCGAACATTCTACGTGCAAGTCCGAAGGTCGTTGTCCTTTAAACCTTTGCTAGGGTCGTCGACAGTGACTCCATTTTTATTCGAGGCCATTAGTTGCTTCGTCACATATTTTAATCTCTTCCGTATAGGGTTGTGAGCTCTGTGACGGCATAGGTCAGTATAATGTCATTGGCAGGTCATCCCCTTGCCATTATAGCCTGCATGAGTAAGGGCTTATTCAGGCAAGCACTTCGTTACGAACCTAACTGTTGCGCTGCTGGACCAATCCAAGTCGTAGGACATCCAGCACTTTCCAGCTCATTAGCAACGCTGGCCTCTCGAAAAGAAGTAATTAAAAGATGCAACACTTTTCTCAAATATGTTCGTTGTTTTGTAGAAGATAACGTTCTCAATATGAACTCTCTATTCAGGATGCGGACAACCTTTTTGCAGTCCATTTAAAGCAGGTGGAACAGAGATCTATGCATACTTGCCACAATGCTTCGTATGGTGCTTATATGATCGGTGCAGGAATATAAAGCGCGAAAACCTGCCTCTTCGGCATCGAGAACTGAATCCAGGTGTAGTTGGATCATGTTCACATCGATCCACTCCCACAAGGAAATGCTAATTTTTTCATGCGATAGCTACGAGTATGATGGGCCTCAATACATCGTCTGATGAATTTGGCGCAGTTTGGATGCATTTCAAAACAAGGCCATCAATATCCAACTCCTTATTATTCATCTCTCGACAAAGCCTCCCACGTCGAAACTGATAAAGCGCTGTCGGTTTCCGTGCAGTGTAGGGACATTACGAAAAGACATTTCGGGAAGGCTAATTTCATTCTGTGCATTCGTCTTTTTCTCGAATAAACTTTCACAGAAACAGGAACGGTTTTCATCAGCAGCGGCATCGTATAGGCTGAGGAAGAAAAACAGTAATGATGAAAACTTCACGGTAGGTTCAACACCAGCGAAAGCCAGGCTGGGATTAGGATGAACAAGCAAAGCCCAGAGCAGGATTTTTCAAAATTTCATTCTTTGTTAGAACTATTTGGGCCCTCGGTTAGGGTTCAATCTTTTCCCGCCAACTTAAATCACTCCGGAGCTCGACCGTCAGTACCGTTAGCCATGTACCTTAGTTCGTCGAGGTCGAGTAGACAGAGTTGTTGCTCACTATCAGGTTATATGGTTTGTTTTGTCTTACAGTAAATTATCGCTGTCATCATAAAGAATCAGCAGTTTTGTTTGATTGTAGCTTAAATTAACACACTTCTGCCCATAGAAAGCTAGGGGAAATCCCTATTAACGATATCGAACGCCTTTTGAAATCAATTAACATCAGGTGCAACGGAGCTCGATATTCGGAGTCCGATGATGATTCATCGTAATCGACACAAAAGGATTCCGATAGAAAACTCGCTTGCTCACCGTCGAACCACCCAAAATTTTCCTTTCGACATTGTGTGGAGTTGAAACGACTTGCCAGGTCATTAGTGATTCTGTAGACGCTTCCGCTGTCACACCTACGAGTATTTGCACCTCTTTCCTCTTACACAGCCATCGTTTGTGTAGTTGCATTTGTCATGTCGCTAGCTGAGCTGGCTCGTTTCTCCCTGCAAGACGACTCGTACGACCTTTCCGTTCTATGTACGACCAGTATCCGGATATTCACTAGCTCTGGTATCCTTACCATCCTGGGGCAATGTCTGCCACTACGGAAATGAAAACATTTTCACAGCGGTCCAATAAGATCGAACTCCCTGTTGCTAATTGCTTTCACTCTCTGCGAAATATGATTCTTTAGTTGTAGGCGTACTTAGAGTTTATTTGGCAGAGCGTACGTCTTTATTTTGTTCCGAAGAACAGATTCAGATAAACAGAGCAGTTGCCAAATGAAGAGGAGCTCTCCAATAATAACAGAGTACAATACAAAAATCTTTATCCTGTAAAAATGAAGTGTCACCTGCGGCCCCTCCATATTGATTTCATGAAATTGATTGGGTATCCCATGTCATACTTGAGTTTGCCTCATCATTCCTTGACTCAGATGACTCATGAGTTGTCCGTGTCTTGCCCGTTTGACATTTCTTTATCAAGTCATTCAATAAGTGCTATTATATTTGCTTAAACTACACTCTCCAAGATCTGACAGATAAGTGAGCACGCATTTTATTTTGTGTCTTCTTTAATGTACCCCAGGCTATTTAGCGTTAAGCCATATTAAAGCCACCAACAAGCTGAGGAGCGCCCCCTATTCCTTCTCCTGTCCTATTGTTTAAGTAAGAGAAAAGATGAAAATGAAGAAAAAAAAAAAAATAAAAAAATTAAAACGAAATGGCAAGAAAGTGACTGGCAAATCCCTAACACAATACACTGTCCCTAGTCCATTCACTGTTGTGACGACGTAGTAAACAGTCAGGAGATAGTATAAGAGGAGGAGGAGAAGTAAAAAGGACGTTTCCATTAATATCCGTCATTCAAGTATTCGTATCTAACAAAAAGAGCTTTGAGCCACGAAAGAGGCACTCCTACTAAAGCGAAGTAGAAATCCACACCAGCCCATCAGCCCTTAAAGCCAACCCTCAAAGTAGGCATTAATGTTAATGAAAAAGATTGCAACGAAGGATAACAACAAACAAAGGACGACTGCTTTCTGCCATCCTCACACACCAGAATGCATTCATCGGTTGAATGTGAAATTGAATGTGGTACGAGCTTTATAGAGAGGTGGCGTAGAGTGCTGTGGAGGTGCGTCATTTACATTCAACGCACTCTTATGTAAACAGTCGATTAGGACTAGGCCTCTTTGCAGGTGGAATACCCATATTCCAACGAACTAACATAGGTACTAGCAATAGGTATAGGATACATAGATACGAGTGCGGATATATACAAATACATTCGACCACCTACTGTGAGACAAAGTTCAAGTCCTTATATCCATGAATTATATTTCCGCGATTTACTTTCATTTCGGTGAGATAGGAAAGCCTATCTTTTGTTCGCGTGCCTTCTACCCCTTCCCCGTATCGGGGATCATTTACCAACCTCGCTTTCTGTGACAGCCTTTTGTTCATTCGTAGTAATGTCTGCTGTGCACGTTTGCTAACCAACACTCACCATCAATGTAAATAGACGGGGGGTTGGAGGGTAGTCGAATGAAACTCTGGAATTTTACACTTCTGCGTGTGTGGGTTGTTGCAATGGCAGAGCATAAACGGGGTTTAGAGGTAAACGGTCGGCATACGTGTACATTTTGGATGATGACACTTATTAGCAGCAGCAGCAGCAGCAGAAATGCGTCCTTAGGTCCTTGTTAGCAGCATCTGCAATGAAATGCACTCAGTCGTATCGTTTTTTGTTGTTGCTGCAGCAATTGTTCTAGGTGATGACTTTGACAGTGTACGGGGGTAGTGATGGTGCCATTAAATTGGCAAACACGGTTCAACTGGTGCAACCCTTTTAACCTTTCTGCATACAACTATACTACTACTGCTGCATCCTTCAGTATGTGATACACTTGAGGGTTGATGTTTTACGCGCTTTTCATATGCAAACTCCAATGGATACTCATACACACCTATACTCGTATATGGGCACTAACGACCGTCGAGGATATTAGATGCACGTGTGGTATGATGATTGTTGGGTGGCTTCAGAAGGAAAAAAAAAAATATATCTCCAAAGCACATGCTTTGTGGATAGGCCTGTATAGTATTTGAAGTTGCTCCGAATCCAAGTGTTGCGCACTTTTATTTTTATTCAAAGAGCATCCTTTTTTAGTCGATTGGCTATGGGTGGCGAGTTATGCTTTAATTAGTGATGGCAGCAGATGCTGAAAGAGCAATCATCGAGAACCTTAATTATCCTCAAGTGAACTATTGAATAGATTCACATAATTGGATGCCATTGTGGCCCTTGAAAAATTGTTCAATCAACGTGTAACCACCTGAACTCTATTGAGAAATATCTTACACCAGCGCCTGCCCAACAGATGGCATGCTACATAAGTGGACGGATTTTATTTGAATCAAAACCAATTAGAGCCGTTGAACAACTGCCAATTAGCCTCAAAGGGCACATTATACGCACGTTGTGAATTAGACAGGAGATTTCCAGGAATAACATGAGTGTTGCTTCAATAATTTTCACAAACAAAATTCAATGGGGTAGCTTACAATCCTCTTCAGTTAAGCTGCCTATGAATTTTAAGTAAATCATTAGCATTGGGAGGAATATAGAGAAATAGTAATAAACGAATGTCAAAGTCTTTAGTTACGTCCCAAAGGGAATTATAGGCCACTTTCGGATCTGTAAAAGAGCTCAAATGCAACTTTACCATCACGATATCAGGCATTTACAATACTAGATTCACATCAATAGACTTTCTACAGAGCTCTCAAAAGTGATTGTCTATAATTTTATAAGTTTAACAATTTTTCATATTTTCCATAGATATGACCAGAAAAGGTTATCTTAAGACAACACGTCAGTCGGCAGTCGAAGTGGTACCAAATTGTGGTGCTGGTATACATGCGCCATCTACCATATTATCGGGAAATCCATGCAACCGGAGGATATGTCGATGCATCTTCATATCCAGGACTTTGATAAGTGAAAAATTTATTTTCATAGAATCAAGAAAGTGTGGCTCTGCTCTCGTTGTGGGCTTGGAAAAAGCTTCCGTTAAGACTACTTAATCTGGTTGGGGGTCAAGTGCTTATTAGCAAATTTGAAAGTGTTGATTTCTACTTACATTACAATTCTGCCTCTCGTGTTGAATAGAAAACCTCACAAAATATCCAAATAGGAACCATGGACGAAAAATAAATTTTCACTATATGACAAGCGATCAAAAAAACCGGAAACATATCTTTTTGTGCAAAATTCATTTTTATCATCTATTACATCATGATGGATTATAGACGATCTTGAAGGAAAAAAGGCTCTCCTGACATCATCAGCGATTCCGCTCTAAGAAATTAAATCAAGATCGATGCAATCATGAGGACATTCAGAACTTATAAAACCAAAGAAGTTCATGAATATCAGCAAAAAATGCTCATTGACAAGCAAAAAACTTTCACAGAACTAACATACATGAGCAATTCCTTTCAAATACCACGGTTGAAGGCTCTTGAAGGAAGGATTCGCCGATATCCACAGAAGTACAATGTTCGCAACTGAATATCCCTGTATTCAAGGGAAACCACCTAGAGTGGCAATCGTTTTGCGATATATTTACCAAAATAATTAACAACAAGGCCATTTCGGGTATAACCGAAATGCAATACCTCAAACACATTTGTTGAGCCACTTCACCTACTCGTAATTCAACAATTCACCATATCAAACTAAAATTATCAGATCGCTCGGGGAACTTTAAAAAAAAGATAAAAGAACGAGAGAGACAAAGTGAAAACACGTACAAATATTAAGCTCCTGCGAATTTTTTAAATAAAATTGATTATAGTGTAATAAAAGAAGTTAACCGTTTTCTAAAGAGCACATCACAACCCAAGTAACACACATATCCTCTAGGGTGTGTCAATATACAGCGTAGATATGCAAAGAACACCCCCGAACAAAGGAACAAAAGAAAACAACAGCAATCTTCAATATCCTCAGCCAAAACGCCGATTAGCTGAAATCTCATCCGATTCCTCACCGCAAAATAATAACGCAAACATGGCAGTTGGTAATATGACTATTAGCGATCTGGAAAACCATTTAGAATTATCCATGTCAGTACTTCTACACGAAAAAGATATGCCAACGAAAGCGGACTTGGAGGGTATCGGAACAGAATTGCCCTCGCTACAACAAAAAAACCTATTGCTCCAAGGCCGACTTGAAAAAATGCAGTTCCGCCGCATCTCACTCGAATGGAAAGTGGAATGGTTGTCCAGCAAGCCAAGTGAAAAAAACATTATTCTTCATCTACCGACAGAAAATGATGCAGATGCAGCCGATAGGGCAAAGGAGCTCGAAATAATAACATCTGCAAGGCCAATTACTTAGTAAGTCCACCAAAGACCGCACCGAAAATGTCATCGCGGTACTCAAATTTAGGGAAGACGTTGGGCGAATTCTACAGACAGGAACAAAGCTTAGAGCCACAGGAATCTCGTTGCACAGAAATTACCCGATCGCGGCGAGCGAAAAAAGAAGACATGCTTTGAAACTTAAAGAACAGATAATCACAAAACACCCGAAAATTAGCACACAATTGCGAGGAGACAAGCTGAAAATTGAAAACCACACATTTTATTTCGATGTAAACAAGAACATGGCATGTGACGAAGCAGGCGGAATGACATTTCTCGACGGCTTACTACGCTGTGATGAAATGTCAAATGCTCCAGATGTTGCGGTAGCCGGGTGCTCTCAAACTGTGAGAAATGAGCGAATACAGCGCTTTTAATTGTAATGCCGGCAGCCGTTTAAATTAAAATTTAAGCAATGTTTCTTTTAATATTCTCTCGTTTAACATAGCAGGTCTAGGTAATAAATTGCTATTTAGTGATTTTTTTAATTTTAAAATAACTACGATATATTTTTACTTTTTGAAACGTTTCGAACGCGTTTTTGGTCTAACGTAAGCAAACGCGGCAATCAACGCGCGGACAGCTTTCTCATGCCTAAATCTTATTTTAATATGTGACAAACACGTTCTTTGGGCATTTTCACAAACTCTACTATCTCTCTCATTTTAATGCGGCGGTCGTCTAAAACCATTTGGTGAATTTTAGCAATGTTATCATCGGTGGTTGCAGTTTTTGGACGTCCCGAACGTTCATCATCTCCCAAGCTAGACATACGAGGGGCGTTCAAACTATTCTCGGTATCGGGGTGAAGCTGTGGTTGTATATATAAATTGACTTATTTATCAAGTAATACTATTATTTTAGTGCATTCGTGTAAAATTTCATATAAATGTGATTATTAATTCGCGTTTTATCTCTAGTTAAACAGAATCATAATGGCAACTGAGACGATGATGGGGAAAATTGAGCATCGCGCTGTAATTAAATTGCTCACTAAGCAAGGAAAAAGTCAAAAAACTATTCATGAAGAGATGGTGGCTGTTTACCAGGGTTCCGCACCTTTATTATCAACTGTGCAAAAGTGGTCAAGTGAGTTCAAGAGAGGCAGAAAGAGCATTGAAGACGACCCCCGCTCCGGCGCCCCGGCTACTGCTTGTACGGGAGAAAGCATCAAAGAAGACGAAAAACTTGTTCTTCAAGATGCCCGAATAAAGGTGAAAATGATGGCAGAGATCACCAAGCTTTCAATTGGTACCATTCACACCATTCTTCATGACCATATTAACCTTTCAAAGGTCAGTGCAAGGTGGGTGCCACGAATGCTCCCAGCGCCTCAGAAAAAAGTGAGAATCGCATGCTGTAGAGAGCTTTTGGAGATGTGTAGTGAGAACGCGGACGGTGTTATGGATCGAATTGTTACTGGGGACGAAACATGGGTCCACCACAAGCAAACAAGAGTCCATGCAGTGGCATAAAAAAGGAACAAACCCCCCGAAGAAGTTCAAAGTCACTCCGTCTGCCGGGAAGCTCATGGCCACAGTTTTTTGGGACTCAAAGGGAATCTTGCTCATTGAGTACAAAAAAAAAGGTGAAACCATCAACGCAACATCCTACGCTTCCACTTTGCATAATTTGCGGGAGGAAATTAAAAAGAAAAGACGGGGTAAACTCGCAGCGGGTGTGTTGCTTCTTCATGACAACGCTCCTGTTCACACGGCGCGAGTTTCCAAGGCTGCTGCGCGAGATTGTGGTTTCGAAGAAATCCAACACCCATCCTATAGTCCAGACCTTGCCCCTAGTGATTATTTCCTGTTTCCGGATTTGAAAAAATGTCTTCGTGGAAAAAGATTTTCGGATGATGAAGAACTCAAGTCGGCAATTTGCAGAGAAAGAGGAAATTTATTTTTTTGAGGGTTTAAAAAAGCTTATCTCAAGATGTAACAAATGCATTGATGTTAGGGGAGATTATATTGAAAAATAAAAACAATTTAAATTGAATTCGCATTTTCCTTCATATCGATACCGAGAATATATTGAACGCCCCTCGTAGATGTGTTTTATCGGTAGCACAGGCATAGCACAGAACAAAGGCCAACTAGCAGTCAATCTATTTTTACTACAAATGATCCGTATGATATGTTTTTGAGCTATTAAGAATGGCGCCAGAGCATTAGAATAAGCTCCAACCCAACTAGATATGCCATATTGTAGCTTTGAGTTGACGAGACTGTAGTATACAGTTGTTAACAGTTTTTTGGAGCAATTTGGCTTAAGTATATAACAATTGATCATGAGTCAATCGAAGGTGATGAACGCAGTGGCAGACCATCGACATCGAAAACCGACGAAAACATTGATGAAGTAAAAGAAATGTTGGTTAATAACCGCAAATTAACCATCAGAGAGATAGCAGAGGACTGGAACATTGCCTATGGATCCGTCCAAGACATTTTGGTTAATGATTTGGGTTTCCGTCGTGTAGCAGCAAATCTGGTGCCAACAGATCTCAATTTTATGCAAAAAAGAGACCATCTTGACGTCGCAAAAGAGATGAATTGCGAGGCTGAATCCGATCCCACATTCATCAAAAGGATCATTACTATTAGTGGAGACTAGACGTGGGCTTATGAGTACGACACGCGATCCAGACATCAGGCATGTGAATTGCGTCGTATTCAGTCAAAAAAGAAGGCAATACTCCGGGTTTTCATGGATTACAACAGACAGTAAACAAAAAGTATTATTTGGGCGTTATGAGACGATTGCATGAAGCAATCCGCCGAAAGAGACCAGGATTGTGGGCAGAAAACTCGTGGGTTTTGCACCATGGCACCATGATAACGCACCGTCGCACAGTGCTATCATTATTCGTAATTTTTTGACGAAAAATGCAACAAATACCATCCAACAGCCACCGAATTCACCTGATTTGGCTCCCTGTGACTTCTTTCTGTTCAGCAGCCGAGAGGAAGTAATGGAAAAATCGCAGGAAGCACTGATGGACATACCGAAAACCGAATATAAAAAGTGTTTCGAGGATTGGATCAAGCGCTGGCATAAGTGTGTTGCAGTCGATGGGGATTACTTTGAAGGGGACAATATACTCGTAGACTTAGATGAATAAACTTGTATTTTAAATTTTCTGAATAAATTCAGAAAAATTTTTGATCAAGGTGGTATGTAGAAAATTTTTTTCACATGCTGTGGAGTGGAAAAATAAGTTGGATTCTATCGCATCCAATCTTTTCAGATTACAGCACATAAGTTTCGATTTGTCACTTATAACGAGTTCGTGTTTTGCAAACCACAGTCTTAGAAGTTGTAGGCCTTTTTGCAACTTTACCATCGATTCTAATAGGATGCTATTGGTATAAGTAAGTGCCATGTCATCCGCAAAAGCTGTTATATTGCTTGTAAAGCTTTTATTGAAAATTAAATTTATGTAGACAGGGAGAAGAACAGGACCCAAGACTGTACCTTGAGGAACACCAATATCTAAAAATAAGTCATCACTTTCTGAGACCTTCCTGTAAAATATGATGCAAACCAATTACTATATAAGATTGTCCTCTGAACCCAGCCTAGTAGAGCTTATCAAAAATAATTTTGTGATTAACCATGTCGAATGCCTAGTACTCTTGCCGTTACTAAAGTCGTCACAAATTTCGCTGCATAGCCTTAAAATGGCATCTTCTGTAGACCTGTCCTCATGAAACTCAAATTGGTAGTCACTGAAAAACTTATTTTTGTTTAAGAAAGACACTACACGATCTTTCATTACTTTTTCAAAAAGTTTAGCTAATTTAGAAAGTAGCGAAATAGGTCAGTATTGGTTCATTAAAGTTCTGTTTCCTGTTTTGACTAGTGCGATAACTTCAGCAGCCTTCAGAGATGTAGGAAAAATTCCACAACTGATACTCATATTAAATATAAACGTAAGAGCATCAACAACATACTCGTAGAAGGCAATTTTTTTTAAGAAGGCAATTGGTTATATCATCAGAAGTACTGGAATTTTTATTTTCTAGTGACATTATTCTTTTATATATTTCAAAAGATGTAAAAGGCTGCAGTACAAAGCTATCCCTTTGAAAATCTTCTGCAACTAAGTCTGAATACAATTCACATCTACAAGTATTTTGAGGGGGATAAGGCTTCATAGAAGAAGCAACAGATACAAAAAAAAATTATTAAAATTATTAGCGATATCCAAAGAGTTCTAAATTATTTTGTTTTCGACTTGAATATTCTGAATACTGAATACTTATCTTTTTCTTTGTTCAGAATGCTGTCAAAAACTTTACATACTTCTTTAATATTGCCCTTGCACCTACACAATTTATCAGTATAGTATTTGTCTCGACTTAATTCAACTTCATGTTTTACAGCTTGACTCAGCTTAAGATAATAACGCTTAAGCTTGGAATTCTGAGGATTTCCTGATTTGATACTTTTTGGATAAAATTTTGACCAGGTTTTTTCCAATCGAAGGTCTAAGACGTCTTAATTTTGAGACATTTCGTGACTGAGGTAAGACACCCGTGGAATTATGAATATGACTTTTTAAAATGTTCATGAAAGTGCGATAAGCGGTAGAAGGATTGCTTTCCCGATATACAAAGTCCCATGTTTCAAATTTAAGGTCATCTATCAATTTAGAGTAGTTAATTTTGTATTTTACCGGAAAGGGTGTATATGTATTTATCTACATTACACGAAATATTTTTCTGTATAGACAAGTTGACCATACTGTGATTAGTAATTTTATAGTCTAGTACTTTAATGGTAACATTAAGTTGACAATTTTTGTGCAGCCTCACAAACATACTCGTATGGTCAAAGCATGTTTGTGACTGGTCTGTTATGCGAGTTGGTTCATTTACAAGCGAGTCTAAACCGTAGGACGACATTAAAAATAAATATTTGTCAGAATTGCAAGATGTCCTAAAATGACTAAGTTTGTCGTTTTTACATCTCTTAAGAGCATCCATTTGCTCTATAAAGATACTTTTGCTTAAACCGTTCTCATGCAAGCGATATATACAAGAAATTGTAAAGGTTTCATTATTTATAATGCAATTTATTTTGGTATTGGATCTACAAGTAAGTTTCCAGCGTTTTTTTTTCCAAAATTTGAAGTTTTATTATGAAAACGTAGTTACAATGCTTTATTCAAAGTATCGTCCATCGGAAACTACAACTTTTCCCCATCTTTCTGGCAATTTATGAATTCCGGACCAAAAAAATTTCTCGTCTTTCGAGCCCAAGAACGTATCGAGCCAATTTTTGATTTCCTCTACTGAGTTGAAGCGTATTCCCGTAAGAGCGTTCTGCATCGAACGAAACAAGTGGTAGTCGGTTGGTGCCAAGTCTGGACTGTAAGGCGGGTGGGGCACAATTTCCCATCCACTATTTTCCAAATAGTTTTTCACCGAAACCGCAACATGTGGCCGAGCGTTGTGGTGATGAAAAATGACGGACTCATGCCTGGTCTTATATTCTGGCCGTTTTTCTTTTAATGCCCGCTTCAAACGAATTAGTTTGGGTCGATACAATGGCCCTTTGATGGTTTCACCACTCGGAAGCAGTTCGTAGTATACGACACCCTTTTGATCCCACCATATGCAGAGTATGACCTTATTCACGTGAATATTTCGTTTCGGCGTCGATTGGGCGGACTCGCCGGGCTTTGTATACGATTTTCTGCATTTAGGATTATCATAATAAATCCATTTCTCATCACAAGTGACAATACGATGCAAAAATGATTTATTTTTATACCGCTGCAGTAACATTACGTCTCTTGGCTTCAATTCGTACGGCACCCAGTTTCCAACCTTTTGAATGAATCCCAGTGCTTTTAGGCGCAGGGAAACGGCTTGTTGCGTGACGCCCAATGAAGCAGCAAGTTCTTCTTGAATCTGACACGGATCCTCATCCAGTAAAGCGTCCAATTCCTCGTCTTCAAAACTTTTCGGCTTTCCGGGGCGATATTTGTCTTCAACTCCAAAATCACCACTTTTGAACCGTTTGAACCACTCGCGGTACGTTGATTCACCAATACATTCCGTCCCATAAGTTTCCGAAAGCAAACGATAGGCCTCAGCCGCAATTTTCTTCATATTAAAGAATAAAAGCAGCGCTTCCCGCAAATGACGTTTATTTGGCTGGAAACTTGCCATGATTTTGCTCGATAAAATGTACGACACCGATAGAACTGCTCAAATATAACTCTGCAAAGTTGTTGACAGATACAAAACCTACAAATAAAACACATGGGGTCTGACATTTCTGCCCGGGGATCCACTGGTGGCGACATCTCTGACAAATGCTGGAAACTTACTTGTAGACCCAATAATATCTGCGCTACTTAGGTTAAAATGCTCTACTTCGCACAAGACTGCAATTGCCATACCGTTCACAACCAGAAAGACTATATTCGGATAATTCATGGTCGTATTTCGGTTAAAAAAATAAAATCAGCTATTAAATTTAAAGTATTTATACGAGCCAAGAAAGAATTGAAATGTTTTCGCATGCTACGAATATTTTGATGTACAAACAAGGTATGCATATCTTTAATAGTCATGTTAAAATATTTGGCGTAAATTAAAGCTGGTGAATTCATATACAGGGTGTCCCAAAAATCAATGTCAAGCCGAAAACGGGTGATAGGCCAAGTGGTGTCGGTTATCACAAAATTATTTAAAAAAATCTAAGTCATGTACTATACTTTTAAAATTATTGGCACTCAAAAAAAATCGAGAAATCTGACACCCTCTTTACTGTGACCGCAAATCTTTACTTTTCTCCTATTTTTTTGTTGTCACGTAACCCTGAGTAACTGTTCTCTAAATTACGGACCAAAATTGAAACATAATTATATCGGTTTTAACTAAAATATTGCTTTTTTGTCCATCCATGTATCTGAAAATCATTAATCATCTAACTTGAACTGACTGTACTGACAAAAAAATGTACTGTTCCATTTTGGCAAGTAACTTTAAAAGATGGCGTATTTAGTCTGGATTCCAAAATTGAATGACACTTGCTAGACTAACGCTTAATTGAGGACAACAAATATATTTTGTTAAAGAAACCCGATTCATAGTTAGTTCTTTTTAATAACTTAAAATGAGTACCTAGTGTGTGCGAGACAGACAGTGACGCTGTGATTGAGACGGATAACCACGCCATTTCGACTAGTTTGAGTGAAACAGATAGAGATGCCACTCTTGTCAAGCAGGGACGCATAGGTACATCGTGCAATACTGCAGTGGGTACGCTACGCTCCTTCGCTTACAGCGAGTTATTCTGTATTTCGTGCTTACAACCTTAGCTTTCTTTAATGGACTTCATTGCATTGCGACTTTGATTTACTATCTGACCGTTTCTGTCGAACCTGGATTTCTTCTGGGCTATTATTGATCGTTGATCCCGTGATTGTGTAGTGTGAATGCCATCATGCATCTCATCTCGATACACTGCTCAGGAATATGTTAACATGCATCTCATTTCTGCGGAATGCAGGTTTACTTAATGCTAGTGCTGCAGCCAGACTTTATCATGAGAGATACCCAAATGCTCAGCGTCTTCCGGACCATCGAGTGTTTGTAAATGTGCACCGGTCATTCCCAGAGCGTCGATTTCCAAATCTAATGGTTAGTGAGGGAAGACCCGTCATGCCCTACGAGGACGAAGTCTTACAAGCAGTAGCACAAGACCCTAGTACCTCAGTACGCACAATTGAAGAAAGCATAGGAGTGCCCAAAAATACAGCACATCGAATTCTATGGAAAAAACAGCTCCATCCGTATCATATACAACGAGTCTAAAGTCTGCTGCCCCGAAATTATCCAGACAGAGTGCAATTTTGTCAAACTATGTTGCAGAAGTTCAGAACAGATCCGAGATTCTTCGAAAAAATTCTATGGTCGGGCGAATCAACTTTTCAAATGGACGGTTACATGAACCTCCACAATTTGCACGAGTGGCACTTGGAAAATCCATATTTGATGCGGAAAGATAGATCACAGTACCATTTTAAAGTAAACATGTGGACGGGAATTTCAAATGGTAGAATTATTGGCCCATTGGAGCTGCCGCAGAATCTGAGGTTTATTTAGATTTTTTGGAGAATCACTTACCAAATTTATTGGAAGACGTGCTACTAAATATTTATGCATGCATATGGTATCAACAAGATGGCTGCCCAGCGCATTATGCTCGCACAGTACGAGAGTTTCTCGATCGGGAATACTCTAACAGGTGGATGGAGCGGTCTGGTACAATTTCGTGGCCAGCCCGTTCACATGATTTAAATCCACTCGATTTTTTTTACAGGGGAGCAGTAAAAGAAAAAGTTTATTCTAAGCCGATAAAAAATTTAAACGAGCTGCGACAAGAAATTGCAGAAGCCATAGAAGACATCAACCCCAGAAGATATACCCGTCTTATTACCAGATCATTTGTAAGAAGATGCAGAACTTGCATTGCCGCTGAATGCAAACAGTTTGAACATTTCTTGTCAGATACATGATCGTTAGATGGCGATCCTGAGAGTATACACCAAGAGAACGTAGAGTTCTGTGTGCTCTGTGACGGGAAAAAAATGAAATGAAATGAAAAGGGTGGCAGCTCTATCTGTTTCACTCAAACTAGTCGAAATGGCGTGTTTATCCGTCTCAATCACAGCGTCACTGTCTGTCTCGCACACACTAGGTACTCGTTTTAACTTATTAAAAAGAACTAACTATGAATCGGGTTTCTTTAACAAAATATATTTGTTGTCCTCAATTAAGCGTTAGTCTAGCAAGTGTCATACAATTTTGGAATTCAGACTAAATACGCCATCTTTTAAAGTTACTTGCCAAAATGGAACAGTACATGTTTTTGTCAGTACAGTCAGTTCAAGTTAGATGATTAATGATTTTCAGATACATGGATGGACAAAAAAGCAATATTTTAGTTAAAACCGATGTAGTTATGTTTCAATTTTGGACCGTAATTTACAGAACAGTTACTCAGAGTTACGTGACAATAAAAAAATCGAAGAAAAGTAAAGATTTGCGGTCACAGTACTTGAAAGATCGTCGCAGGGTGTGACAGATTCCTCGATTTTTTTTGAGTGCCAATAATTTTAAAAGTATAGTACATGACTTAGATTTTTTTAAATAATTTTGTGATAACCGACCCCACTTGGCCTATCACCCGTTTCCGGCTTGAAGTTGATTTTTGGGACACCCTGTATACAAAAAACAAAATAAAAATCTTTTACAAATTATGAAGATCTTCAAAGCTCCTAACTTTGACTGCATCGTTTCTTTCTTTCTTACGCAAAAAAATTATATTATGCCCAAGCCAGATATATATGTACTGCTTTGTCACCTTGATGTTCCTTGCTGCATTGAAAAGTTGATGTGTTTAAGCAGTCAGGCTGTCGTTGATGTAGATGTCCGTACCATCATGATAATCGCCAAAAACTTCGTAGTAATTTTAGGTTTCTTTTTGTGCTTCATTTTCATGATCTCATCTTTCGTACTCAGGTTGACAACAACATTTTCTTAATGTAGCGAGAGTCTATATCTTTTCCCTCTATTTGTACACCAACACCCTCGCGAACAACTTTTAACGCCGTTTGTAATGCATTCATATTGTCAACACTTGGCATATTAAATATTTCTAATGTACGAGTATTAGACAGATTCGATTGTTCCAATGAATTTATTTTTATTTGCAATGTGTTTACTTTATTTTTCAGTTCAGAGTTTTCAGATTGGAGGGCACTTATGAGGGTGATAAAGTCTTGGTTGATTTTCTTTAGTTCTAGGAATTCATCATATATTTTTTCTAATGTCACCTCTCCACTTGATTTTTGTAGATCATCAATGTTTTCGTTTTTCCACAGTTTTTTTTATGAAGGACAGTAATCGGAATACTATCGCCGGAAAATGAACTTCTACACAAGGAAGTGCAAGTAGTGCACCTTCAGATTTTTTTGTTTCTTTTCATATAATATAATCTATGTCAACCGGTAACACATTTACACAGTTTCCATGAAAGAGTTTTTTGCACTCAAGGCACTCAACTTTAACGTCACTTCTTTCAACTTTCTTATTACAGGTGCAATTCATGATTAATGAGAAAATGAAAATTAAAGCAAAACGAGTGCAAATAAATCTTTAAGAATTTAATATAAGTAGGTACTTTAGAAAAAATTATGAACTTTGGTAGCACCAACTTTCTTCGTTACATGTGTATCCCACAACACACAAGCAGCTTTCAAGCATCGCTTTGACCCAGTTGATGGTAGGTTGATCGATGTTTCTATGGAGCAAAGCATTTGATTAGGAGTCATATCCAGTATTTTCGAAAGCACCCTCTATGTCAAGAAGTACGCAAAGTGCAATTTCTTTTACAGCGAAAGGAACTTGTGATTTCAGCTGAGCACCTTCCGTCGATTTGCCTTTCTGATATATTCCAGAAGTAAGCTATTTTCTAAGCTTTCTCTGATATGGACGTCAATAATTCGTTCCATTGTTTTTAGGTAAAACGATGTCAAACGTATACTACGATAGGATTTAGGTAGTTCCCTAGGTTTTGGGGATAAACCCCAAGTTGACCTCTCTCCAGGTGCGCTGTATGTAGTCCAAATTGAAGCTGGCTTTAAATAAGGCTATTAGAGTAGGCACAAGGAAGTCCAGCCCTTTTTGTAGCAGAGCTGGAAAAATTCCGTCGATGCCTGGTGCCTTGTATAGCACACAAGGAATACGTATTATTAACTTTTGGGCTTTTCTACCGAATTATTATAGTTATGGCAGAAATGAGCCAATTGAGCGCTGCTAAAGCTTATATCAATTCTCCATTCTCTAAATTTATAAAAAAATAGTATAGTTACAAGTTGCCCAATGGAATCTGTAACTCATATTGACGAACGAAATAAACAAATAAATTTGCATTGCATTCAGTACCTTATTCTGTTCATCCCATATAATTAAGTTCCAGCTATGGCCTCTGTGAATCTACGAAAATTGCACTAAGAATTAGGGGCTCTATTTGTCGTGATTTGCAGCAAGTATGTCCCGTTAATATTTCCCCCTTTTCTAATTGTACTTTTGCAAGTTCTTTAGTATAGCAACGGACCTTTATGTAGCTTTGATCCAGGTGTGATTTTAATTCGAACTCGGGTATTTTTTTCTTTTTTTCTTTTTGGGAAGACTGACAAGTTTCTGGTGCTTCTACTAAAAATATTTTGCAGTACTAGGAGCAACTTATCCCAAACGAGAACATTCTGGTATACCACCCCTCAAACACAGTGTTGGCCAAAACTAAAACAACTAAAATTGCAAGTCCGTGTTTTGCGATACATTTCAAATAAATTTAGTCTAAAGATGAGAAAAAATATTCCCAATAGCTTGGAGTATTGTTGATTAATTTATAAAATCAATGAACAGCAATTCTATGGCATTATAAAAAAATACAGACATCCAATTGAATCCACTTTACTTTTCAGCTGGCCAAAACAAAAGCAACTCAAATTGCTCCGTAATTTTTCCTTCCTCTTCCTCTGTTCTAGAAAATCGTTGCTTTGACCAAACTATTCATATTTGAATTGTCAATATTAAAAAAAAGAAGATAATTGACTCATTCGTGTGTAATAGTCTGCTGCAGCAAGACCTAAAGAGTCAATTTTTTTGCGTAGTCCTGCGGTAATTGTCACCAAATTCTTTGTAAAAGCAGGTTAAGGTGTTTTATTGTCTTTACATTTTTTCCTTTAATCCTTTGCTTCATAATTCTCCAGACATTTTCAATCGGATTGGCATCTGGAGACTAAGATGGCCAATCCAACACATTGACGTCATTCTCTTTGAAGCCCTGACAGATACGACTACGATCGTTTCCTGGTGGTTATAACTTGCAAACA
Source organism: Volucella zonaria (assembly GCA_963966105.1). NCBI lineage: Eukaryota > Metazoa > Arthropoda > Insecta > Diptera > Syrphidae > Volucella > Volucella zonaria. The sequence goes on along the minus strand of OZ014534.1, from coordinate 80,637,317 downwards.
TTTAAAAACAATGTACATAGGAACCTGTCTTTTCTTCCTCCCTAAACTTCCTTCGCCCGCGCTGTGTACGAACATTTTAAGGGTACAAAAACCTTGAGCGCGCGCTGATTATAAAAAAAAGGGGCCTATCCACTTCCGAATAGCATTTCAGCGGATCCCAGCAATTCTTTCTTGCGGTAATGGTCACCAATTTTCCGAAATCCGCCACATAGAAATAGCCATAAATATGCACTTTTGTCGGATGTTCCACTGTTCGTTAGACGACAGTTTCACTGAAGAGTCCACACACGTCTCAAGGGATTGTTTAACATAAAAAAATAAATGAAGCTTCGTCAGTGGAAATAATTTTGGTCTAGTCCATATCGTTGTAAAGGCAAGCCTTTTTCTGTTAACAAAGGCTTGGCCTCAACGGCTTTGTAATTAAAATCTTTTTCTCTGAAAATTTTGCGAATACTGAAGATGGAAACCTCGTGACCTTTTTCTAATGACATTTGTCGTGTTTTAAAAATTGTAAGAACTTTGTTTTTAACGGCTTTTGAAGTGGTTTCTGTTTTTCTCCGTTCTGGCAAATCGTCAACGTTTCCATGTTCGTTATATCGTTTCACCCACTTCCTCACAGAACTCTCTGACTTTCTGAGATACTTTGCTGCAGCTGTAACGGATAATTTTGGTTCCCGTGGATTAGCAACAAACATTCATTACGCAATACAAGACTTTCAAAAACGAGAAGCAACTAAAGTAAAATTTGACTGCGGGTTAGAGGAGGAATACGGAAACCAAACATTTTTATCGTCTGCGACTAACGGGTTAATTTTTACGAGCCACGCGCTTTTGTCAAACACTGTAAAAGTGATATTTCACAATCTGAATTATCCAAAATGTATTCAATCCCAAAAGCCGAGGTGGTAGGCCAAGAGTTACCCCATACCGGAAAGTCAAAATGATCATTAGGACGATAAAGAGTAATCCCTTTATGTCGTCAAGGAAATTACAAAACGAGCTTAAGTAGTACAAAAGTTAGTGCCAAGACACTTCGTCGGAGAGCTGCTGATGGTGGTCTTTCATCATTCAGGATCGCAAAGAAACCATTTATTTCAACAAAAAACAAAAGAGCAAGACGGAAATTTTGCAAATGACGATATTAAGTATCTCCACACAGTATCGAAGTGGAAAACGGTATTATTTTCCGACGAATCCAAGCGGTCAGATGGCTTTCGCCGGCCAATCAATGAAGTATTGGATCCTCGATACTTAAACGGCATTGTGATGCATGGACGAGATAACATTATGGCTTGAAGATGTTTCTCTGGCCATAAGGACCGACTTATTTACAAAAGTAAACTTGGAAACACTATTCTTCCACATGCTGAGGAGGAATTGCCACTGAAATAGATACCATATTTCAGAAGGATAATGATAAATAAATAGTTAAATAGTGGTCTCGAGATCAGAAAATCAATGTTATGGAATGGCCAGTCCAGTAATCCGATCTCAATCCGGTAGAAGATCCGTAGGAGATTGTAAATCGCTAAATAGTTCCATTTAAGTCCAGGCCTGAAAAAGACATCCGAAGATCTATAATTTCCAATCCGATCGAGAGTATGCCAAGAAGGTTTAGTGAAGTAATCAAAAACAAAGGTTTCGTCGCGATGATTATTATTAAATGTGAAAATTTACTACGTAGTTGCTTTTGTTTTGGCCAGCATAAAAACGACATGGTTACAGTATTTTTATGTTTCCTTTTTTTTTCTGCTCACGAACTATTAATTTTGTTTCTTTTATTTTGTTTTCGAATATATTTACTTGTTTTGTAAAGAAAAACATAACAAAATATATTGAAATTTAATCAGTTTTACCGCAGAATCTTGTGCTTATGTAAAAGTTGCTTTAGTTTTGCCCAACATTGTATATGGTATGCGAACCTCAATAATGCATAACAACTATCTTTCTATAAATTTTCTGGCAGCGCACTGTCGAAAATACCTTCCTGCCAAAGGCATCGTACCAAGAAGCTTTCAACTCGAATTTATTCATAAAAAGGATCCATAACAATCTGAACCATCCAGACAATTTGAAGGCGTTGTCTCGGCGTTTGCTTTCCTCGAGAGAAATTAATTTAGAAAAGAACTTGGGCAAAAATTCTTGTTTTTCAAATACCTCTACAGAGCTTACATTTTCAGTTAAAACAAAATTCCCCGTCGGTTGTATCAGATTCTGAAGTCGTTTAATTTTTTTTCATTTCAGCGGTCGACTTTGATTTTAATCTCACCCAATGAAACCAAACGCCAAGGCCAAGTGTTTGTTTTTCCTCCACCACTCCGAAGTCCTTCATATTTTCAGGAGCGCCAAAACTACCATTATCTCTGTGGATTCTTAAAGTTTCGTAGATTTTAATGCCAAACCAGCCCTTGTGTTGTGCCAGCCTCTTCAACTGTCTGCTGCAGGGGTATTTGGTGTCCATAGGTACTCGTATCGCTAGCAACCACGAGTGCATGCAATGGCACGAAACAAATTTATAACACCACCAAGCAACAGCATAAACAGCTGCCGCTGTTGTCGGTACTTTGGTAGCATTGCACCAAAACCGCATCTGTTCGTTAGTTCTTCTAAGTGCAACCAAGTTCAACACACCCTCACGGTGTGAATGCCCTTTCGCGATAGTTTGCGCCACCGATTTAATGAGTGCATAGCGTTCCCGGCTACAATCGGCTTTCCGTCCATGTCACCCTTGCCACCTCATTCCATCACAATCTTTCGATTTTTTTTTTTCTTTTCTGGTTTTTGCTTCTGAGCTCTTGAGTGAGTTTGTTTACTTTGTATCTTCAATGACGCGATAGCTGTGGCAGCAAAACAGAAAGAAAAAGAATGTACATATGCGGGCTAAAAGAGCGAAAGAGGACACGCGGCGGCGGCGGCGGTGAAATGCAGGATACTAGGAGCTATATAGGATACCTTACTGCGAAAGTTATTACCGACTTCGAGAGTATCTATGCACTTACAATGGCAGTGGGGTAAGTTTTCAATGCAAAAAAGGGAGGACACCTCCTGTTCCACAGTGATTGTGAATGCATGTTCACTAGCCGTAGAGACATGAGATTTCAATTCAATTTCCCTTTTCATTCGCTTCAAGGAATTTTGAATGAGGAGGACAACGATGACGATATTATTAATTATAAGGACGCCTGCTCACTGCTTATCAACAATGTACGAGTACGAATAACAGCAGCCCATGCCACTTCATCCAAAGCCTTTTCGCGCGTTGATTTTGCAATGATTCATCAGACCAAGAGAAAAGAGTCAGAGCGTAGAATTGAATGAAATCGAAAAGGATTTCAACCCTTGAATTTTAGTCATAGGAGCGGTGCATTCGTAAGATGCCAAAAAATGATAACACCAAGCAACGGAAACACTCCCACATCCATAGAAGAATAATATAAAAGCCCTTGCGCTTTTGTACTCCTACTCGAGCTATGTACTTGGAAAGGAAATACTATATCTACAGGAGTACCTAGCACAGCAAGGACACGATTTTTTTTTTGTGAAGGATTACTTCATGACTTATCGCACATCAGTGGCATGTGCAGTCGAGCAGAAGCAGGATACAATGTCCTCCTTCTGAAATGGAGGATGGGTAATTATTGCTCCTTATGCATGCACACTTCTCTTCATGTGAAATTGAAAGCCGCCCAATTAGTGAATCTAGTGGAAGAATCCTTTTTTTTTTCCAGCTCGTCCTCGACGCGTGTTTTTTCTACTTATTTCCATTCAGGACGAAAGCGAGAGCAGCTGATATCAAAATTTGAAGATCTTCATTGAAAAGGAAGAGAATCGACAGAGCATGGTGACAAGTGCTACATGTTGGTGGGTTTTGAGTTTTTAAACCGGTCCACGTGCGAACTGAGGGGTGGTCAGACTTTATGGAACGTTTTATGGACAACGAGTTGGATATTAATGGATTGTGGGAAGTCCTGTGATGTTTGCTCATATGTCACGTTTTCGAATAACCATTTTGATGACTTGTACTTTGGTAAATACGACAAACTGTTTAGACAGAGATGAGATAGATTTTCACCGATTAGAAAAGGGTAAAACGTGCCAGATGGATTTATTTTACAGTAAGATGCGCGCCTGGCCTTAAATTTGTCTAAAATATAGTAGATGGCAGACCGGGTTAACAAATGTGGATTTGGCCGAGTCTAACTGAATACTTGAAGTTTTGCTGGCTTTTGCGAAGGAATGTTTCAAATGGAGTCAATTATGCCTGGTGAAGATTCTCGCAAGTCCTGAGCCTCAGATATACATATGTATGAATCAATGCCATGTTCGTGACGAACATTTTATCTTCTGAAAATATTCCAGGAAAGAAATCGAACTTAAAACCAAAGACATCTTCAATCCACACTTAACCATCGGAATACGGAGGGCAAACAAAGCGTTCTATGTACTCTAGGTGGTACCCGCAATAGTGGCCTAATTCAGCAGGCCCTGGTCAACTTGGACGTTGAGTTTAATACAAACTGGTTTTCGGCTAAAACTAAAACAACACAAGGAAGATCAGGATCGGGAGAGGTACTAATTGAGGGAGTTTTTGAGGGTACATGGAGAGTTCTATTAGCTTCACGTAGCATACGGGACAATGGTTCGTTAAGGCCATATGCCGTTCGGTGGTTATTTTGACGAGGTGAGGTGGGTTGGTATTAAAAAAAAATCTGATCTAGCAGTGAGGAACAGTCGACCGTGCCAGTTAAGAGCTGGTGTATAAGGAGA
>OZ014534.1:79878632-80032350 GCA_963966105.1 Volucella zonaria | reverse complement strand
AAACTAGGCGTCTGCGGGGGTCATATTATGCACCAGAAAAAAAAAATTCAAAATCTTAAAATGGCTATATCTCCTAAACTAGGCGTCTGCGGGGGTCATATTATGCACCAGAAAAAAAAATTCAAAATCTTAAAATGGCTATATCTCCTAAACTAGGCGTCTGCGGGGGTCATATTATGCACCAGAAAAAAAAAAAATCAAAATCTTAAAATGGCTATATCTCCTAAACTAGGCGTCTGCGGGGGTCATATTATGCACCAGAAAAAAAAAATTCAAAATCTTAAAATGGCTATATCTCCTAAACTAGGCGTCTGCGGGGGTCATATTATGCACCAGAAAAAAAAAAATTCAAAATCTTAAAATGGCTATAACTCCTAAACTAGGCGTCTGCGGGGGTCATATTATGCACCAGAAAAAAAAAATTCAAAATCTTAAAATGGCTATATCTCCTAAACTAGGCGTCTGCGGGGGTCATATTATGCACCAGAAAAAAAAAAAATCAAAATCTTAAAATGGCTATATCTCCTAAACTAGGCGTCTGCGGGGGTCATATTATGCACCAGAAAAAAGAAAATTCAATACTTTAAAATGGCTATATCTCCTAAACTAGGCGTCTGCGGGGGTCATATTATGCACCAGAAAAAAAAAATTCAAAATCTTAAAATGGCTATAACTCCTAAACTAGGCGTCTGCGGGGGTCATATTATACACCAGAAAAAATAAAATTCAAAACTTTAAAATGGCTATATCTCCTAAACTAGGCGTCTGCGGGGGTCATATTATGCACCAGAAAAAAAAAATTCAAAATCTTAAAATGGCTATATCTCCTAAACTAGGCGTCTGCGGGGTCATTTTATGCACCAGAAAAAAAAAAATTCAAAATCTTAAAATGGCTATATCTCCTTAACTAGGCGTCTGCGGGGGTCATATTATGCACCAGAAAAAAAAAATTCAAAATCTTAAAATGGCTATATCTCCTAAACTAGGCGTCTGCGGGGGTCATATTATGCACCAGAAAAAAAAATTCAAAATCTTAAAATGGCTATAACTCCTAAACTAGGCGTCTGCGGGGGTCATATTATGCACCAGAAAAAAAAAATTCAAAATCTTAAAATGGCTATATCTCCTAAACTAGGCGTCTGCGGGGGTCATATTATGCACCAGAAAAAAAAAAAATTCAAAATCTTAAAATGGCTATAACTCCTAAACTAGGCGTCTGCGGGGGTCATATTATGCACCAGAAAAAAAAAATTCAAAATCTTAAAATGGCTATATCTCCTAAACTAGGCGTCTGCGGGGGTCATATTATGCACCAGAAAAAAAAAAAATTCAAAATCTTAAAATGGCTATAACTCCTAAACTAGGCGTCTGCGGGGGTCATATTATGCACCAGAAAAAAAAAAATTCAAAATCTTAAAATGGCTATAACTCCTAAACTAGGCGTCTGCGGGGGTCATATTATGCACCAGAAAAAAAAAATTCTAAATCTTAAAATGGCTATATCTCCTAAACTAGGCGTCTGCGGGGGTCATATTATGCACCAGAAAAAAAAAAAAATCAAAATCTTAAAATGGCTATATCTCCTAAACTAGGCGTCTGCGGGGGTCATATTATGCACCAGAAAAAAGAAAATTCAATACTTTAAAATGGCTATATCTCCTAAACTAGGCGTCTGCGGGGTTCATATTATGCACCAGAAAAAAAAAACATTCAAAATCTTAAAATGGCTATAACTCCTAAACTAGGCGTCTGCGGGGGTCATATTATGCACCAGAAAAAAAAAATTCAAAATCTTAAAATGGCTATAACTCCTAAACTAAGCGTCTGCGGGGGTCATATTATGCACCAGAAAAAAAAAATTCAAAATCTTAAAATGGTTATAACTCCTAAACTAGGCGTCTGCGGGGGTCATATTATACACCAGAAAAAATAAAATTCAAAACTTTAAAATGGCTATATCTCCTAAACTAGGCGTCTGCGGGGGTCATATTATGCACCAGAAAAAAAAAATTCAAAATCTTAAAATGGCTATATCTCCTAAACTAGGCGTCTGCGGGGTCATTTTATGCACCAGAAAAAAAAAATTCAAAATCTTAAAATGGCTATATCTCCTTAACTAGGCGTCTGCGGGGGTCATATTATGCACCAGAAAAAAAAAATTCAAAATCTTAAAATGGCTATATCTCCTAAACTAGGCGTCTGCGGGGGTCATATTATGCACCAGAAAAAAAAATTCAAAATCTTAAAATGGCTATAACTCCTAAACTAGGCGTCTGCGGGGGTCATATTATGCACCAGAAAAAAAAAATTCAAAATCTTAAAATGGCTGTATCTCCTAAACTAGGCGTCTGCGGGGGTCATATTATGCACCAGAAAAAAAAAAAATTCAAAATCTTAAAATGGCTATAACTCCTAAACTAGGCGTCTGCGGGGGTCATATTATGCACCAGAAAAAAAAAATTCAAAATCTTAAAATGGCTATATCTCCTAAACTAGGCGTCTGCGGGGTCATTTTATACACCAGAAAAAAAAAATTCAAAATCTTAAAATGGCTATATCTCCTAAACTAGGCGTCTGCGGGGGTCATATTATGCACCAGAAAAAAAAAATTCAAAATCTTAAAATGGCTATATCTCCTAAACTAGGCGTCTGCGGGGGTCATATTATGCACCAGAAAAAAAAAATTCAAAATCTTAAAATGGCTATAACTCCTAAACTAGGCGTCTGCGGGGGTCATATTATGCACCAGAAAAAAAAAATTCAAAATCTTAAAATGGCTATATCTCCTAAACTAGGCGTCTGCGGGGGTCATATTATGCACCAGAAAAAAAAAATTCAAAATCTTAAAATGGCTATAACTCCTAAACTAGGCGTCTGCGTGGTTCTTATTATGCACCAGAAAAAAAAAATTCAAAATCTTAAAATGGCTATAACTCCTAAACTAGGCGTCTGCGGGGGTCATATTATGCACCAGAAAAAAAAAATTCAAAATCTTAAAATGGCTATAACTCCTAAACTAAGCGTCTGCGGGGGTCATATTATGCACCAGAAAAAAAAAATTCAAAATCTTAAAATGGTTATAACTCCTAAACTAGGCGTCTGCGGGGGTCATATTATACACCAGAAAAAATAAAATTCAAAACTTTAAAATGGCTATATCTCCTAAACTAGGCGTCTGCGGGGGTCATATTATGCACCAGAAAAAAAAAATTCAAAATCTTAAAATGGCTATATCTCCTAAACTAGGCGTCTGCGGGGTCATTTTATGCACCAGAAAAAAAAAATTCAAAATCTTAAAATGGCTATATCTCCTTAACTAGGCGTCTGCGGGGGTCATATTATGCACCAGAAAAAAAAAATTCAAAATCTTAAAATGGCTATATCTCCTAAACTAGGCGTCTGCGGGGGTCATATTATGCACCAGAAAAAAAAATTCAAAATCTTAAAATGGCTATAACTCCTAAACTAGGCGTCTGCGGGGGTCATATTATGCACCAGAAAAAAAAAATTCAAAATCTTAAAATGGCTGTATCTCCTAAACTAGGCGTCTGCGGGGGTCATATTATGCACCAGAAAAAAAAAAAATTCAAAATCTTAAAATGGCTATAACTCCTAAACTAGGCGTCTGCGGGGGTCATATTATGCACCAGAAAAAAAAAATTCAAAATCTTAAAATGGCTATATCTCCTAAACTAGGCGTCTGCGGGGTCATTTTATACACCAGAAAAAAAAAATTCAAAATCTTAAAATGGCTATATCTCCTAAACTAGGCGTCTGCGGGGGTCATATTATGCACCAGAAAAAAAAAATTCAAAATCTTAAAATGGCTATATCTCCTAAACTAGGCGTCTGCGGGGGTCATATTATGCACCAGAAAAAAAAAATTCAAAATCTTAAAATGGCTATAACTCCTAAACTAGGCGTCTGCGGGGGTCATATTATGCACCAGAAAAAAAAAATTCAAAATCTTAAAATGGCTATATCTCCTAAACTAGGCGTCTGCGGGGGTCATATTATGCACCAGAAAAAAAAAATTCAAAATCTTAAAATGGCTATAACTCCTAAACTAGGCGTCTGCGGGGGTCATATTATGCACCAGAAAAAAAAAATTCAAAATCTTAAAATGGCTATATCTCCTAAACTAGGCGTCTGCGGGGTCATTTTATACACCAGAAAAAAAAAATTCAAAATCTTAAAATGGCTATATCTCCTAAACTAGGCGTCTGCGGGGGTCATATTATGCACCAGAAAAAAAAAATTCAAAATCTTAAAATGGCTATATCTCCTAAACTAGGCGTCTGCGGGGGTCATATTATGCACCAGAAAAAAAAAATTCAAAATCTTAAAATGGCTATAACTCCTAAACTAGGCGTCTGCGGGGGTCATATTATGCACCAGAAAAAAAAAATTCAAAATCTTAAAATGGCTATATCTCCTAAACTAGGCGTCTGCGGGGGTCATATTATGCACCAGAAAAAAAAAATTCAAAATCTTAAAATGGCTATAACTCCTAAACTAGGCGTCTGCGGGGGTCATATTATGCACCAGAAAAAAAAAAATTCAAAATCTTAAAATGGCTATATCTCCTAAACTAGGCGTCTGCGGGGTTCTTATTATGCACCAGAAAAAAAAAAATTCAAAATCTTAAAATGGCTATAACTCCTAAACTAGGCGTCTGCGGGGGTCATATTATGCACCAGAAAAAAAAAAAATTCAAAATCTTAAAATGGCTATATCTCCTAAACTAGGCGTCTGCGGGGGTCATATTATGCACCAGAAAAAAAAAATTCAAAATCTTAAAATGGTTATATCTCCTAAACTAGGCGTCTGCGGGGTCATTTTATGCACCAGAAAAAAAAAAATTCAAAATCTTAAAATGGCTATATCTCCTAAACTAGGCGTCTGCGGGGGTCATATTATGCACCAGAAAAAAAAATTCAAAATCTTAAAATGGCTATAACTCCTAAACTAGGCGTCTGCGGGGGTCATATTATGCACCAGAAAAAAAAAATTCAAAATCTTAAAATGGCTATATCTCCTAAACTAGGCGTCTGCGGGGGTCATATTATGCACCAGAAAAAAGAAAATTCAATACTTTAAAATGGCTATATCTCCTAAACTAGGCGTCTGCGGGGTTCATATTATGCACCAGAAAAAAAAAAATTCAAAATCTTAAAATGGCTATAACTCCTAAACTAGGCGTCTGCGGGGGTCATATTATGCACCAGAAAAAAAAAAATTCAAAATCTTAAAATGGCTATATCTCCTAAACTAGGCGTCTGCGGGGTTCTTATTATGCACCAGAAAAAAAAAATTCATAATCTTAAAATGGCTATAACTCCTAAACTAGGCGTCTGCGGGGGTCATATTATACACCAGAAAAAAGAAAATTCAAAACTTTAAAATGGCTATATCTCCTAAACTAGGCGTCTGCGGGGGTCATATTATGCACCAGAAAAAAAAAATTCAAAATCTTAAAATGGCTATATCTCCTAAACTAGGCGTCTGCGGGGTCATTTTATGCACCAGAAAAAAAAAAATTCAAAATCTTAAAATGGCTATATCTCCTAAACTAGGCGTCTGCGGGGGTCATATTATGCACCAGAAAAAAAAAATTCAAAATCTTAAAATGGCTATATCTCCTAAACTAGGCGTCTGCGGGGGTCATATTATGCACCAGAAAAAAAAAATTCAAAATCTTAAAATGGCTATATCTCCTAAACTAGGCGTCTGCGGGGGTCATATTATGCACCAGAAAAAAGAAAATTCAATACTTTAAAATGGCTATATCTCCTAAACTAGGCGTCTGCGGGGTTCATATTATGCACCAGAAAAAAAAAAATTCTAAATCTTAAAATGGCTATAACTCCTAAACTAGGCGTCTGCGGGGGTCATATTATGCACCAGAAAAAAAAAAATTCAAAATCTTAAAATGGCTATATCTCCTAAACTAGGCGTCTGCGGGGTTCATATTATGCACCAGAAAAAAAAAAATTCTAAATCTTAAAATGGCTATAACTCCTAAACTAGGCGTCTGCGGGGGTCATATTATGCACCAGAAAAAAGAAAATTCAAAATCTTAAAATGGCTATATCTCCTAAACTAGGCGTCTGCGGGGGTCATATTATGCACCAGAAAAAAAAAATTCAAAATCTTAAAATGGCTATAACTCCTAAACTAGGCGTCTGCGGGGGTCATTTTATGCACCAGAAAAAAAAAAATTCAAAATCTTAAAATGGCTATATCTCCTAAACTAGGCGTCTGCGGGGGTCATATTATGCACCAGAAAAAAAAAAAATTCAAAATCTTAAAATGGCTATATCTCCTAAACTAGGCGTCTGCGGGGGTCATATTATGCACCAGAAAAAAGAAAATTCAATACTTTAAAATGGCTATATCTCCTAAACTAGGCGTCTGCGGGGGTCATATTATGCACCAGAAAAAAGAAAATTCAAAATCTTAAAATGGCTATATCTCCTAAACTAGGCGTCTGCGGGGGTCATATTATGCACCAGAAAAAAGAAAATTCAAAATCTTAAAATGGCTATATCTCCTAAACTAGGCGTCTGCGGGGGTAATATTATGCACCAGAAAAAAAAAAATTCAAAATCTTAAAATGGCTATAACTCCTAAACTAGGCGTCTGCGGGGGTCATATTATGCACCAGAAAAAAAAAATTCAAAATTTTAAAATGGCTATATCTCCTAAACTAGGCGTCTGCGGGGTCATTTTATGCACCAGAAAAAAAAAATTCAAAATCTTAAAATGGCTATAACTCCTAAACTAGGCGTCTGCGGGGGTCATATTATGCACCAGAAAAAAAAAATTCAAAATCTTAAAATGGCTATATCTCCTAAACTAGGCGTCTGCGGGAGTCATATTATGCACCAGAAAAAAAAATTCAAAATCTTAAAATGGCTATAACTCCTAAACTAGGCGTCTGCGGGGGTCATATTATGCACCAGAAAAAAAAAATTCTAAATCATAAAATGGCTATATCTCCTAAACTAGGCGTCTGCGGGGGTCATATTATGCACCAGAAAAAAGAAAATTCAATACTTTAAAATGGCTATATCTCCTAAACTAGGCGTCTGCGGGGTTCATATTATGCACCAGAAAAAAAAAATTCAAAATCTTAAAATGGCTATAACTCCTAAACTAGGCGTCTGCGGGGGTCATATTATGCACCAGAAAAAAAAAAATTCAAAATCTTAAAATGGCTATAACTCCTAAACTAGGCGTCTGCGGGGGTCATATTATACACCAGAAAAAAGAAAATTCAAAACTTTAAAATGGCTATATCTCCTAAACTAGGCGTCTGCGGGGGTCATATTATGCACCAGAAAAAAAAAATTCAAAATTTTAAAATGGCTATATCTCCTAAACTAGGCATCTGCGGGGGTCATATTATACACCAGAAAAAAAAAAATTCAAAATCTTAAAATGGCTATATCTCCTAAACTAGGCGTCTGCGGGGGTCATATTATGCACCAGAAAAAAAAAATTCAAAATCTTAAAATGGCTATATCTCCTAAACTAGGCGTCTGCGGGAGTCATATTATGCACCAGAAAAAAAAATTCAAAATCTTAAAATGGCTATAACTCCTAAACTAGGCGTCTGCGGGGGTCATATTATGCACCAGAAAAAAAAAATTCTAAATCATAAAATGGCTATATCTCCTAAACTAGGCGTCTGCGGGGGTCATATTATGCACCAGAAAAAAGAAAATTCAATACTTTAAAATGGCTATATCTCCTAAACTAGGCGTCTGCGGGGTTCATATTATGCACCAGAAAAAAAAAAATTCAAAATCTTAAAATGGCTATAACTCCTAAACTAGGCGTCTGCGGGGGTCATATTATGCACCAGAAAAAAAAAAATTCAAAATCTTAAAATGGCTATAACTCCTAAACTAGGCGTCTGCGGGGGTCATATTATACACCAGAAAAAAGAAAATTCAAAATCTTAAAATGGCTATATCTCCTAAACTAGGCGTCTGCGGGGGTCATATTATGCACTAGAAAAAAAAAAAATTCAAAATCTTAAAATGGCTACATCTCCTAAACTAGGCGTCTGCGGGGGTCATATTATGCACCAGAAAAAAAAATTCAAAATCTTAAAATGGCTATATCTCCTAAACTAGGCGTCTGCGGGGTCATTTTATGCACCAGAAAAAAAAAAATTCAAAATCTTAAAATGGCTATATCTCCTAAACTAGGCGTCTGCGGGGGTCATATTATGCACCAGAAAAAAAAAATTCAAAATCTTAAAATGGCTATATCTCCTAAACTAGGCGTCTGCGGGGGTCATATTATGCACCAGAAAAAAAAAAATTCAAAATCTTAAAATGGCTATAACTCCTAAACTAGGCGTCTGCGGGGGTCATATTATGCACCAGAAAAAAAAAATTCAAAATCTTAAAATGGCTATATCTCCTAAACTAGGCGTCTGCGGGGGTCATATTATGCACCAGAAAAAAAAAAATTCAAAATCTTAAAATGGCTATATCTCCTAAACTAGGCGTCTGCGGGGGTCATATTATGCACCAGAAAAAAGAAAATTCAATACTTTAAAATGGCTATATCTCCTAAACTAGGCGTCTGCGGGGGTCATATTATGCACCAGAAAAAAAAAATTCAAAATCTTAAAGTGGCTATAACTCCTAAACTAAGCGTCTGCGGGGGTCATATTATGCACCAGAAAAAAAAAATTCAAAATCTTAAAATGGCTATAACTCCTAAACTAGGCGTCTGCGGGGGTCATATTATGCACCAGAAAAAAGAAAATTCAAAACTTTAAAATGGCTATATCTCCTAAACTAGGCGTCTGCGGGGGTCATATTATGCACCAGAAAAAAAAAATTCTAAATCTTAAAATTGCTATATCTCCTAAACTAGGCGTCTGCGGGGTCATTTTATGCACCAGAAAAAAAAAATTCAAAATCTTACAATGGCTATAACTCCTAAACTAAGCGTCTGCGGGGGTCATATTATGCACCAGAAAAAAAAAATTCAAAATCTTAAAATGGCTATAACTCCTAAACTAGGCGTCTGCGGGGGTCATATTATACACCAGAAAAAAGAAAATTCAAAACTTTAAAATGGCTATATCTCCTAAACTAGGCGTCTGCGGGGGTCATATTATGCACCAGAAAAAAAAAATTCAAAATCTTAAAATGGCTATAACTCCTAAACTAAGCGTCTGCGGGGGTCATATTATGCACCAGAAAAAAAAAATTCAAAATCTTAAAATGGCTATAACTCCTAAACTAGGCGTCTGCGGGGGTCATATTATACACCAGAAAAAAAAAATTCAAAATTTTAAAATGGCTATATCTCCTAAACTAGGCGTCTGCGGGGGTCATATTATGCACCAGAAAAAAAAAATTCAAAATCTTAAAATGGCTATATCTCCTAAACTAGGCGTCTGCGGGGGTCATATTATGCACCAGAAAAAAAAATTCAAAATCTTAAAATGGCTATAACTCCTAAACTAGGCGTCTGCGGGGGTCATATTATGCACCAGAAAAAAAAAATTCAAAATCTTAAAATGGCTATATCTCCTAAACTAGGCGTCTGCGGGGGTCATATTATGCGCCAGAAAAAAAAAAATTCAAAATCTTAAAATGGCTATATCTCCTAAACTAGGCGTCTGCGGGGGTCATATTATGCACCAGAAAAAAAAAATTCAAAATCTTAGAATGGCTATAACTCCTAAACTAGGCGTCTGCGGGGGTCATATTATACACCAGAAAAAAGAAAATTCAAAACTTTAAAATGGCTATATCTCCTAAACTAGGCGTCTGCGGGGGTCATATTATGCACCAGAAAAAAAAAATTCAAAATCTTAAAATGGCTATATCTCCTAAACTAGGCGTCTGCGGGGATCATATTATGCACCAGAAAAAAAAAATTCAAAATCTTAAAATGGCTATATCTCCTAAACTTGGCGTCTGCGGGGGTCATATTATGCACCAGAAAAAAAAATTCAAAATCTTAAAATGGCTATAACTCCTAAACTAGGCGTCTGCGGGGGTCATCTTATGCACCAGAAAAAAAAAAATTCAAAATCTTAAAATGGCTATAACTCCTAAACTAGGCGTCTGCGGGGGTCATATTATGCACCAGAAAAAAAAAATTCAAAATCTTAAAATGGCTATAACAACTAAACTAAGCGTCTGCGGGGGTCATCTTATGCACCAGAAAAAAAAAAATTCAAAATCTTAAAATGGCTATAACTCCTAAACTAGGCGTCTGCGGGGGTCATATTATGCACCAGAAAAAAAAAATTCAAAATCTTAAAATGGCTATATCTCCTAAACTAGGCGTCTGCGGGGGTCATATTATGCACCAGAAAAAAAAAAATTCAAAATCTTAAAATGGCTATATCTCCTAAACTAGGCGTCTGCGGGGGTCATATTATGCACCAGAAAAAAGAAAATTCAATACTTTAAAATGGCTATATCTCCTAAACTAGGCGTCCGCGGGGTTCATATTATGCACCAGAAAAAAAAAAATTCAAAATCTTAAAATGGCTATAACTCCTAAACTAGGCGTCTGCGGGGTCATTTTATGCACCAGAAAAAAAAAAATTCAAAATCTTAAAATGGCTATATCTCCTAAACTAGGCGTCTGCGGGGGTCATATTATGCACCAGAAAAAAAAAATTCAAAATCTTAAAATGGCTATATCTCCTAAACTAGGCGTCTGCGGGGGTCATATTATGCACCAGAAAAAAAAAATTCAAAATCTTAAAATGGCTATAACAACTAAACTAAGCGTCTGCGGGGGTCATATTATGCACCAGAAAAAAAAAAATTCAAAATCTTAAAATGGCTATAACTCCTAAACTAGGCGTCTGCGGGGGTCATATTACGCACCAGAAAAAAAAAAAATTCAAAATCTTAAAATGGCTATATCTCCTAAACTAGGCGTCTGCGGGGTTCTTATTATGCACCAGAAAAAAAAAAATTCAAAATCTTAAAATGGCTATAACAACTAAACTAAGCGTCTGCGGGTGTCATATTATGCACCAGAAAAAAAAAAATTCAAAATCTTAAAATGGCTATAACTCCTAAACTAGGCGTCTGCGGGGGTCATATTATGCACCAGAAAAAAAAAAATTCAAAATCTTAAAATGGCTATATCTCCTAAACTAGGCGTCTGCGGGGTTCTTATTATGCACCAGAAAAAAAAAAATTCAAAATCTTAAAATGGCTATAACTCCTAAACTAGGCGTCTGCGGGGGTCATATTATACACCGGAAAAAAGAAAATTCAAAATCTTAAAATGGCTATATCTCCTAAACTAGGCGTCTGCGGGGGTCATATTATGCACCAGAAAAAAAAAATTCAAAATCTTAAAATGGCTATATCTCCTAAACTAGGCGTCTGCGGGGGTCATATTATGCACCAGAAAAAAAAAATTCAAAATCTTAAAATGGCTATAACAACTAAACTAAGCGTCTGCGGGGGTCATATTATGCACCAGAAAAAAAAAAATTCAAAATCTTAAAATGGCTATAACTCCTAAACTAGGCGTCTGCGGGGGTCATATTACGCACCAGAAAAAAAAAAAATTCAAAATCTTAAAATGGCTATATCTCCTAAACTAGGCGTCTGCGGGGTTCTTATTATGCACCAGAAAAAAAAAAATTCAAAATCTTAAAATGGCTATAACAACTAAACTAAGCGTCTGCGGGTGTCATATTATGCACCAGAAAAAAAAAAATTCAAAATCTTAAAATGGCTATAACTCCTAAACTAGGCGTCTGCGGGGGTCATATTATGCACCAGAAAAAAAAAAATTCAAAATCTTAAAATGGCTATATCTCCTAAACTAGGCGTCTGCGGGGTTCTTATTATGCACCAGAAAAAAAAAAATTCAAAATCTTAAAATGGCTATAACTCCTAAACTAGGCGTCTGCGGGGGTCATATTATACACCGGAAAAAAGAAAATTCAAAACTTTAAAATGGCTATATCTCCTAAACTAGGCGTCTGCGGGGGTCATATTATGCACCAGAAAAAAAAAATTCAAAATCTTAAAATGGCTATATCTCCTAAACTAGGCGTCTGCGGGGTCATTTTATGCACCAGAAAAAAAAAAATTCAAAATCTTAAAATGGCTATATCTCCTAAACTAGGCGTCTGCGGGGGTCATATTATGCACCAGAAAAAAAAAATTCAAAATCTTAAAATGGCTATATCTCCTAAACTAGGCGTCTGCGGGGGTCATATTATGCACCAGAAAAAAAAAAATTCAAAATCTTAAAATGGCTATAACTCCTAAACTAGGCGTCTGCGGGGGTCATATTATGCACCAGAAAAAAAAAATTCAAAATCTTAAAATGGCTATATCTCCTAAACTAGGCGTCTGCGGGGGTCATATTATGCACCAGAAAAAAAAAAATTCAAAATCTTAAAATGGCTATATCTCCTAAACTAGGCGTCAGCGGGGGTCATATTATGCACCAGAAAAAAGAAAATTCAATACTTTAAAATGGCTATATCTCCTAAACTAGGCGTCTGCGGGGTTCATATTATGCACCAGAAAAAAAAAAATTCAAAATCTTAAAATGGCTATAACTCCTAAACTAGGCGTCTGCGGGGGTCATATTATGCACCAGAAAAAAAAAATTCAAAATCTTAAAATGGCTATAACTCCTAAACTAAGCGTCTGCGGGGGTCATATTATGCACCAGAAAAAAAAATTCAAAATCTTAAAATGGCTATAACTCCTAAACTAGGCATCTGCGGGGGTCATATTATACACCGGAAAAAAGAAAATTCAAAACTTTAAAATGGCTATATCTCCTAAACTAGGCGTCTGCGGGGGTCATATTATGCACCAGAAAAAAAAAATTCAAAATCTTAAAATGGCTATATCTCCTAAACTAGGCGTCTGCGGGGTCATTTTATGCACCAGAAAAAAAAAAATTCAAAATCTTAAAATGGCTATATCTCCTAAACTAGGCGTCTGCGGGGGTCATATTATGCACCAGAAAAAAAAATTCAAAATCTTAAAATGGCTATAACTCCTAAACTAGGCGTCTGCAGGGGTCATATTATGCACCAGAAAAAAAAAATTCAAAATCTTAAAATGGCTATATCTCCTAAACTAGGCGTCTGCGGGGGTCATATTATGCACCAGAAAAAAAAAAATTCAAAATCTTAAAATGGCTATATCTCCTAAACTAGGCGTCTGCGGGGGTCATATTATGCACCAGAAAAAAAAAATTCAAAATCTTAAAATTGCTATATCTCCTAAACTAGGCGTCTGCGGGGTCATTTTATGCACCAGAAAAAAAAAAATTCAAAATCTTAAAATGGCTATATCTCCTAAACTAGGCGTCTGCGGGGGTCATATTATGCACCAGAAAAAAAAAATTCAAAATCTTAGAATGGCTATATCTCCTAAACTAGGCGTCTGCGGGGGTCATATTATGCACCAGAAAAAAAAAAATTCAAAATCTTAAAATGGCTATAACTCCTAAACTAGGCGTCTGCGGGGGTCATATTATGCACCAGAAAAAAAAAATTCAAAATCTTAAAATGGCTATATCTCCTAAACTAGGCGTCTGCGGGGGTCATATTATGCACCAGAAAAAAAAAAAATTCAAAATCTTAAAATGGCTATATCTCCTAAACTAGGCGTCTGCGGGGGTCATATTATGCACCAGAAAAAAAAAATTCAAAATCTTAAAATTGCTATATCTCCTAAACTAGGCGTCTGCGGGGTCATTTTATGCACCAGAAAAAAAAAAATTCAAAATCTTAAAATGGCTATAACTCCTAAACTAGGCGTCTGCGGGGGTCATATTATGCACCAGAAAAAAAAATTCTAAATCTTAAAATGGCTATAACTCCTAAACTAGGCGTCTGCGGGGGTCATATTATGCACCAGAAAAAAAAAATTCAAAATCTTAAAATGGCTATATCTCTAAAACTAGGCGTCTGCGGGGGTCATATTATGCACCAGAAAAAAAAAAAATTCAAAATCTTAAAATGGCTATATCTCCTAAACTAGGCGTCTGCGGGGGTCATATTATGCACCAGAAAAAAGAAAATTCAATACTTTAAAATGGCTATATCTCCTAAACTAGCCGTCTGCGGGGGTCATATTATGCACCAGAAAAAAGAAAATTCAATACTTTAAAATGGCTATATCTCCTAAACTAGGCGTCTGCGGGGTTCATATTATGCACCAGAAAAAAAAAAATTCAAAATCTTAAAATGGCTATAACTCCTAAACTAGGCGTCTGCGGGGGTCATATTATGCACCAGAAAAAAAAAATTCAAAATCTTAAAATGGCTATAACTCCTAAACTAAGCGTCTGCGGGGGTCATATTATGCACCAGAAAAAAAAATTCAAAATCTTAAAATGGCTATAACTCCTAAACTAGGCGTCTGCGGGGGTCATATTATACACCGGAAAAAAGAAAATTCAAAACTTTAAAATGGCTATATTTCCTAAACTAGGCGTCTGCGGGGGTCATATTATGCACCAGAAAAAAAAAATTCAAAATCTTAAAATGGCTATATCTCCTAAACTAGGCGTCTGCGGGGTCATTTTATGCACCAGAAAAAAAAAAATTCAAAATCTTAAAATGGCTATATCTCCTAAACTAGACGTCTGCGGGGGTCATATTATGCACCAGAAAAAAAAAATTCAAAATCTTAAAATGGCTATATCTCCTAAACTAGGCGTCTGCGGGGGTCATATTATGCACCAGAAAAAAAAAATTCAAAATCTTAAAATGGCTATATCTCCTAAACTAGGCGTCTGCGGGGGTCATATTATGCACCAGAAAAAAGAAAATTCAATACTTTAAAATGGCTATATCTCCTAAACTAGGCGTCTGCGGGGTTCATATTATGCACCAGAAAAAAAAAAATTCAAAATCTTAAAATGGCTATAACTCCTAAACTAGGCGTCTGCGGGGGTCATATTATGCACCAGAAAAAAAAAAATTCAAAATCTTAAAATGGCTATATCTCCTAAACTAGGCGTCTGCGGGGGTCATATTATGCACCAGAAAAAAAAAAAATTCAAAATCTTAAAATGGCTATATCTCCTAAACTAGGCGTCTGCGGGGGTCATATTATGCACCAGAAAAAAGAAAATTCAATACTTTAAAATGGCTATATCTCCTAAACTAGGCGTCTGCGGGGTTCATATTATGCACCAGAAAAAAAAAAATTCAAAATCTTAAAATGGCTATAACTCCTAAACTAGGCGTCTGCGGGGGTCATATTATGCACCAGAAAAAAAAAAATTCAAAATCTTAAAATGGCTATAACTCCTAAACTAGGCGTCTGCGGGGGTCATATTATACACCAGAAAAAAGAAAATTCAAAACTTTAAAATGGCTATATCTCCTAAACTAGGCGGCTGCGGGGGTCATATTATGCACCAGAAAAAAAAAATTCAAAATTTTAAAATGGCTATATCTCCTAAACTAGGCGTCTGCGGGGTCATTTTATGCACCAGAAAAAAAAAAATTCAAAATCTTAAAATGGCTATATCTCCTAAACTAGGCGTCTGCGGGGGTCATATTATGCACCAGAAAAAAAAAATTCAAAATCTTAAAATGGCTATATCTCCTAAACTAGGCGTCTGCGGGAGTCATATTATGCACCAGAAAAAAAAATTCAAAATCTTAAAATGGCTATAACTCCTAAACTAGGCGTCTGCGGGGGTCATATTATGCACCAGAAAAAAAAAATTCTAAATCATAAAATGGCTATATCTCCTAAACTAGGCGTCTGCGGGGTTCATATTATGCACCAGAAAAAAAAAAATTCAAAATCTTAAAATGGCTATAACTCCTAAACTAGGCGTCTGCGGGGGTCATATTATGCACCAGAAAAAAAAAAATTCAAAATCTTAAAATGGCTATAACTCCTAAACTAGGCGTCTGCGGGGGTCATATTATACACCAGAAAAAAGAAAATTCAAAATCTTAAAATGGCTATATCTCCTAAACTAGGCGTCTGCGGGGGTCATATTATGCACTAGAAAAAAAAAAAATTCAAAATCTTAAAATGGCTACATCTCCTAAACTAGGCGTCTGCGGGGGTCATATTATGCACCAGAAAAAAAAATTCAAAATCTTAAAATGGCTATATCTCCTAAACTAGGCGTCTGCGGGGTCATTTTATGCACCAGAAAAAAAAAAATTCAAAATCTTAAAATGGCTATATCTCCTAAACTAGGCGTCTGCGGGGGTCATATTATGCACCAGAAAAAAAAAATTCAAAATCTTAAAATGGCTATATCTCCTAAACTAGGCGTCTGCGGGGGTCATATTATGCACCAGAAAAAAAAAAATTCAAAATCTTAAAATGGCTATAACTCCTAAACTAGGCGTCTGCGGGGGTCATATTATGCACCAGAAAAAAAAAATTCAAAATCTTAAAATGGCTATATCTCCTAAACTAGGCGTCTGCGGGGGTCATATTATGCACCAGAAAAAAAAAATTCAAAATCTTAAAATGGCTATAACTCCTAAACTAGGCGTCTGCGGGGGTCATATTATACACCAGAAAAAAAAAATTCAAAATTTTAAAATGGCTATATCTCCTAAACTAGGCGTCTGCGGGGGTCATATTATGCACCAGAAAAAAAAAATTCAAAATCTTAAAATGGCTATATCTCCTAAACTAGGCGTCTGCGGGGGTCATATTATGCACCAGAAAAAAAAATTCAAAATCTTAAAATGGCTATATCTCCTAAACTAGGCGTCTGCGGGGGTCATATTATGCACCAGAAAAAAAAATTCAAAATCTTAAAATGGCTATAACTCCTAAACTAGGCGTCTGCGGGGGTCATATTATGCACCAGAAAAAAAAAAATTCAAAATCTTAAAATGGCTATATCTCCTAAACTAGGCGTCTGCGGGGGTCATATTATGCACCAGAAAAAAAAAATTCAAAATCTTAAAATGGCTATAACTCCTAAACTAGGCGTCTGCGGGGGTCATATTATACACCAGAAAAAAGAAAATTCAAAACTTTAAAATGGCTATATCTCCTAAACTAGGCGTCTGCGGGGGTCATATTATGCACCAGAAAAAAAAAATTCAAAATCTTAAAATGGCTATAACTCCTAAACTAAGCGTCTGCGGGGGTCATATTATGCACCAGAAAAAAAAAATTCAAAATCTTAAAATGGCTATAACTCCTAAACTAGGCGCCTGCGGGGGTCATATTATACACCAGAAAAAAGAAAATTCAAAACTTTAAAATGGCTATATCTCCTAAACTAGGCGTCTGCGGGGGTCATATTATGCACCAGAAAAAAAAAATTCAAAATCTTAAAATGGCTATATCTCCTAAACTAGGCGTCTGCGGGGGTCATATTATGCACCAGAAAAAAAAAATTCAAAATCTTAAAATGGCTATATCTCCTAAACTTGGCGTCTGCGGGGGTCATATTATGCACCAGAAAAAAAAATTCAAAATCTTAAAATGGCTATAACTCCTAAACTAGGCGCCTGCGGGGGTCATATTATGCACCAGAAAAAAAAAATTCAAAATCTTAAAATGGCTATATCTCCTAAACTAGGCGTCTGCGGGGGTCATATTATGCACCAGAAAAAAAAAAATTCAAAATCTTAAAATGGCTATATTTCCTAAACTAGGCGTCTGCGGGGGTCATATTATGCACCAGAAAAAAAAAATTCAAAATCTTAAAATGGCTATAACAACTAAACTAAGCGTCTGCGGGGGTCATCTTATGCACCAGAAAAAAAAAAATTCTAAATCTTAAAATGGCTATAACTCCTAAACTAGGCGTCTGCGGGGGTCATATTATGCACCAGAAAAAAAAAAATTCAAAATCTTAAAATGGCTATATTTCCTAAACTAGGCGTCTGCGGGGGTCATATTATGCACCAGAAAAAAAAAATTCAAAATCTTAAAATGGCTATAACAACTAAACTAAGCGTCTGCGGGGGTCATCTTATGCACCAGAAAAAAAAAAATTCTAAATCTTAAAATGGCTATAACTCCTAAACTAGGCGTCTGCGGGGGTCATATTATGCACCAGAAAAAAAAAAATTCAAAATCTTAAAATGGCTATAACTCCTAAACTAGGCGTCTGCGGGGGTCATATTATACACCGGAAAAAAGAAAATTCAAAACTTTAAAATGGCTATATCTCCTAAACTAGGCGTCTGCGGGGGTCATATTATGCACCAGAAAAAAAAAAATTCAAAATCTTAAAATGGCTATAACTCCTAAACTAGGCGTCTGCGGGGGTCATATTATGCACCAGAAAAAAAAAATTCAAAATCTTAAAATGGCTATATCTCCTAAACTAGGCGTCTGCGGGGGTCATATTATGCACCAGAAAAAAAAAAATTCAAAATCTTAAAATGGCTATATCTCCTAAACTAGGCGTCTGCGGGGGTCATATTATGCACCAGAAAAAAGAAAATTCAATACTTTAAAATGGCTATATCTCCTAAACTAGGCGTCCGCGGGGTTCATATTATGCACCAGAAAAAAAAAAATTCAAAATCTTAAAATGGCTATAACTCCTAAACTAGGCGTCTGCGGGGTCATTTTATGCACCAGAAAAAAAAAAATTCAAAATCTTAAAATGGCTATATCTCCTAAACTAGGCGTCTGCGGGGGTCATATTATGCACCAGAAAAAAAAAATTCAAAATCTTAAAATGGCTATATCTCCTAAACTAGGCGTCTGCGGGGGTCATATTATGCACCAGAAAAAAAAAATTCAAAATCTTAAAATGGCTATAACAACTAAACTAAGCGTCTGCGGGGGTCATATTATGCACCAGAAAAAAAAAAATTCAAAATCTTAAAATGGCTATAACTCCTAAACTAGGCGTCTGCGGGGGTCATATTACGCACCAGAAAAAAAAAAATTCAAAATCTTAAAATGGCTATATCTCCTAAACTAGGCGTCTGCGGGGTTCTTATTATGCACCAGAAAAAAAAAAATTCAAAATCTTAAAATGGCTATAACAACTAAACTAAGCGTCTGCGGGTGTCATATTATGCACCAGAAAAAAAAAAATTCAAAATCTTAAAATGGCTATAACTCCTAAACTAGGCGTCTGCGGGGGTCATATTATGCACCAGAAAAAAAAAAATTCAAAATCTTAAAATGGCTATATCTCCTAAACTAGGCGTCTGCGGGGTTCTTATTATGCACCAGAAAAAAAAAAATTCAAAATCTTAAAATGGCTATATCTCCTAAACTAGGCGTCTGCGGGGGTCATATTATGCACCAGAAAAAAAAAATTCAAAATCTTAAAATGGCTATATCTCCTAAACTAGGCGTCTGCGGGGGTCATATTATGCACCAGAAAAAAAAAAATTCAAAATCTTAAAATGGCTATAACTCCTAAACTAGGCGTCTGCGGGGGTCATATTATGCACCAGAAAAAAAAAATTCAAAATCTTAAAATGGCTATATCTCCTAAACTAGGCGTCTGCGGGGGTCATATTATGCACCAGAAAAAAAAAATTCAAAATCTTAAAATGGCTATATCTCCTAAACTAGGCGTCAGCGTGGGTCATATTATGCACCAGAAAAAAGAAAATTCAATACTTTAAAATGGCTATATCTCCTAAACTAGGCGTCTGCGGGGTTCATATTATGCACCAGAAAAAAAAAAATTCAAAATCTTAAAATGGCTATAACTCCTAAACTAGGCGTCTGCGGGGGTCATATTATGCACCAGAAAAAAAAAATTCAAAATCTTAAAATGGCTATAACTCCTAAACTAAGCGTCTGCGGGGGTCATATTATGCACCAGAAAAAAAAATTCAAAATCTTAAAATGGCTATAACTCCTAAACTAGGCGTCTGCGGGGGTCATATTATACACCGGAAAAAAGAAAATTCAAAACTTTAAAATGGCTATATCTCCTAAACTAGGCGTCTGCGGGGGTCATATTATGCACCAGAAAAAAAAAATTCAAAATCTTAAAATGGCTATATCTCCTAAACTAGGCGTCTGCGGGGTCATTTTATGCACCAGAAAAAAAAAAATTCAAAATCTTAAAATGGCTATATCTCCTAAACTAGGCGTCTGCGGGGGTCATATTATGCACCAGAAAAAAAAATTCAAAATCTTAAAATGGCTATAACTCCTAAACTAGGCGTCTGCAGGGGTCATATTATGCACCAGAAAAAAAAAATTCAAAATCTTAAAATGGCTATATCTCCTAAACTAGGCGTCTGCGGGGGTCATATTATGCACCAGAAAAAAAAAATTCAAAATCTTAAAATTGCTATATCTCCTAAACTAGGCGTCTGCGGGGTCATTTTATGCACCAGAAAAAAAAAAATTCAAAATCTTAAAATGGCTATAACTCCTAAACTAGGCGTCTGCGGGGGTCATATTATACACCGGAAAAAAGAAAATTCAAAACTTTAAAATGGCTATATCTCCTAAACTAGGCGTCTGCGGGGGTCATATTATGCACCAGAAAAAAAAAAATTCAAAATCTTAAAATGGCTATATCTCCTAAACTAGGCGTCTGCGGGGGTCATATTATGCACCAGAAAAAAAAAATTCAAAATCTTAAAATTGCTATATCTCCTAAACTAGGCGTCTGCGGGGTCATTTTATGCACCAGAAAAAAAAAAATTCAAAATCTTAAAATGGCTATATCTCCTAAACTAGGCGTCTGCGGGGGTCATATTATGCACCAGAAAAAAAAAATTCAAAATCTTAGAATGGCTATATCTCCTAAACTAGGCGTCTGCGGGGGTCATATTATGCACCAGAAAAAAAAAAATTCAAAATCTTAAAATGGCTATAACTCCTAAACTAGGCGTCTGCGGGGGTCATATTATGCACCAGAAAAAAAAAATTCAAAATCTTAAAATGGCTATATCTCCTAAACTAGGCGTCTGCGGGGGTCATATTATGCACCAGAAAAAAAAAAAATTCAAAATCTTAAAATGGCTATATCTCCTAAACTAGGCGTCTGCGGGGGTCATATTATGCACCAGAAAAAAAAAATTCAAAATCTTAAAATTGCTATATCTCCTAAACTAGGCGTCTGCGGGGTCATTTTATGCACCAGAAAAAAAAAAATTCAAAATCTTAAAATGGCTATAACTCCTAAACTAGGCGTCTGCGGGGGTCATATTATGCACCAGAAAAAAAAATTCTAAATCTTAAAATGGCTATAACTCCTAAACTAGGCGTCTGCGGGGGTCATATTATGCACCAGAAAAAAAAAATTCAAAATCTTAAAATGGCTATATCTCCAAAACTAGGCGTCTGCGGGGGTCATATTATGCACCAGAAAAAAAAAAAATTCAAAATCTTAAAATGGCTATATCTCCTAAACTAGGCGTCTGCGGGGGTCATATTATGCACCAGAAAAAAGAAAATTCAATACTTTAAAATGGCTATATCTCCTAAACTAGGCGTCTGCGGGGTTCATATTATGCACCAGAAAAAAAAAAATTCAAAATCTTAAAATGGCTATAACTCCTAAACTAGGCGTCTGCGGGGGTCATATTATGCACCAGAAAAAAAAAATTCAAAATCTTAAAATGGCTATAACTTCTAAACTAAGCGTCTGCGGGGGTCATATTATGCACCAGAAAAAAAAATTCAAAATCTTAAAATGGCTATAACTCCTAAACTAGGCGTCTGCGGGGGTCATATTATACACCGGAAAAAAGAAAATTCAAAACTTTAAAATGGCTATATTTCCTAAACTAGGCGTCTGCGGGGGTCATATTATGCACCAGAAAAAAAAAATTCAAAATCTTAAAATGGCTATATCTCCTAAACTAGGCGTCTGCGGGGGTCATATTATGCACCAGAAAAAAAAATTCAAAATCTTAAAATGGCTATAACTCCTAAACTAGGCGTCTGCAGGGGTCATATTATGCACCAGAAAAAAAAAATTCTAAATCTTAAAATGGCTATATCTCCTAAACTAGGCGTCTGCGGGGGTCATATTATGCACCAGAAAAAAAAAAATTCAAAATCTTAAAATGGCTATATCTCCTAAACTAGGCGTCTGCGGGGGTCATATTATGCACCAGAAAAAAAAAATTCAAAATCTTAAAATTGCTATATCTCCTAAACTAGGCGTCTGCGGGGTCATTTTATGCACCAGAAAAAAAAAATTCAAAATCTTAAAATGGCTATATCTCCTAAACTAGGCGTCTGCGGGGGTCATATTATGCACCAGAAAAAAAAAATTCAAAATCTTAAAATGGCTATATCTCCTAAACTAGGCGTCTGCGGGGGTCATATTATGCACCAGAAAAAAAAAAAATTCAAAATCTTAAAATGGCTATATCTCCTAAACTAGGCGTCTGCGGGGGTCATATTATGCACCAGAAAAAAGAAAATTCAATACTTTAAAATGGCTATATCTCCTAAACTAGGCGTCTGCGGGGTTCATATTATGCACCAGAAAAAAAAAAATTCAAAATCTTAAAATGGCTATAACTCCTAAACTAGGCGTCTGCGGGGATCATGTTATGCACCAGAAAAAAAAAATTCAAAATCTTAAAATGGCTATAACTCCTAAACTAAGCGTCTGCGGGGGTCATATTATGCACCAGAAAAAAAAAATTCAAAATCTTAAAATTGCTATATCTCCTAAACTAGGCGTCTGCGGGGTCATTTTATGCACCAGAAAAAAAAAATTCAAAATCTTAAAATGGCTATATCTCCTAAACTAGGCGTCTGCGGGGGTCATATTATGCACCAGAAAAAAAAATTCAAAATCTTAAAATGGCTATATCTCCTAAACTAGGCGTCTGCGGGGGTCATATTATGCACCAGAAAAAAAAAATTCAAAATCTTAAAATGGCTATATCTCCTAAACTAGGCGTCTGCGGGGGTCATATTATGCACCAGAAAAAAAAAAAATTCTAAATCTTAAAATGGCTATATCTCCTAAACTAGGCGTCTGCGGGGGTCATATTATGCACCACAAAAAAGAAAATTCAATACTTTAAAATGGCTATATCTCCTAAACTAGCCGTCTGCGGGGTTCATATTATGCACCAGAAAAAAAAAATTCAAAATCTTAAAATGGCTATATCTCCTAAACTAGGCGTCTGCGGGAGTCATATTATGCACCAGAAAAAAAAATTCAAAATCTTAAAATGGCTATAACTCCTAAACTAGGCGTCTGCGGGGGTCATATTATGCACCAGAAAAAAAAAATTCTAAATCATAAAATGGCTATATCTCCTAAACTAGGCGTCTGCGGGGGTCATATTATGCACCAGAAAAAAGAAAATTCAATACTTTAAAATGGCTATATCTCCTAAACTAGGCGTCTGCGGGGTCATTTTATGCACCAGAAAAAAAAAATTCAAAATCTTAAAATGGCTATATCTCCTAAACTAGGCGTCTGCGGGGGTCATATTATGCGCCAGAAAAAAAAATTCAAAATCTTAAACTGGCTATATCTCCTAAACTAGGCGTCTGCGGGGGTCATATTATGCACCAGAAAAAAAAAATTCAAAATCTTAAAATTGCTATATCTCCTAAACTAGGCGTCTGCGGGGTCATTTTATGCACCAGAAAAAAAAAAATTCAAAATCTTAAAATGGCTATATCTCCTAAACTAGGCGTCTGCGGGGGTCATATTATGCACCAGAAAAAAAAATTCAAAATCTTAAACTGGCTATATCTCCTAAACTAGGCGTCTGCGGGGGTCATATTATGCACCAGAAAAAAAAATTCAAAATCTTAAAATGGATATAACTCCTAAACTAGGTGTCTGCGGGGGTCATATTATGCACCAGAAAAAAAAAATTCAAAATCTTAAAATGGCTATATCTCCCAAACTAGGAGTCTGCGGGGGTCATATTATGCACCAGAAAAAGAAAAAATTCAAAATCTTAAAATGGCTATATCTCCTAAACTAGGCGTCTGCGGGGGTCATATTATGCACCAGAAAAAAGAAAATTCAATACTTTAATATGGCTATATCTCCTAAACTAGGCGTCTGCGGGGTTCATATTATGCACCAGAAAAAAAAAAATTCAAAATCTTAAAATGGCTATAACTCCTAAACTAGGTGTCTGCGGGGGTCATATTATGCACCAGAAAAAAAAAATTCAAAATCTTAAAATGGCTATATCTCCCAAACTAGGCGTCTGCGGGGGTCATATTATGCACCAGAAAAAAAAAAATTCAAAATCTTAAAATGGCTATAACTCCTAAACTAGGCGTCTGCGGGGGTCATATTATGCACCAGAAAAAAAAAATTCAAAATCTTAAAATGGCTATAACAACTAAACTAAGCGTCTGCGGGGGTCATATTATGCACCAGAAAAAAAAAAATTCAAAATCTTAAAATGGCTATAACTCCTAAACTAGGCGTCTGCGGGGGTCATATTATGCACCAGAAAAAAAAAAATTCAAAATCTTAAAATGGCTATATCTCCTAAACTAGGCGTCTGCGGGGTTCTTATTATGCACCAGAAAAAAAAAAATTCAAAATCTTAAAATGGTTATAACTCCTAAACTAGGCGTCTGCGGGGGTCATATTATACACCGGAAAAAAGAAAATTCAAAACTTTAAAATGGCTATATCTCCTAAACTAGGCGTCTGCGGGGGTCATATTATGCACCAGAAAAAAAAAAATTCAAAATCTTAAAATGGCTATATCTCCTAAACTAGGCGTCTGCGGGGTCATTTTATGCACCAGAAAAAAAAAATTCAAAATCTTAAAATGGCTATATCTCCTAAACTAGGCGTCTGCGGGGGTCATATTATGCACCAGAAAAAAAAAATTCAAAATCTTAAAATGGCTATATCTCCTAAACTAGGCGTCTGCGGGGGTCATATTATGCACCAGAAAAAAAAAAATTCAAAATCTTAAAATGGCTATAACTCCTAAACTAGGCGTCTGCGGGGGTCATATTATGCACCAGAAAAAAAAAATTCAAAATCTTAAAATGGCTATATCTCCTAAACTAGGCGTCTGCGGGGGTCATATTATGCACCAGAAAAAAAAAAAATTCAAAATCTTAAAATGGCTATATCTCCTAAACTAGGCGTCTGCGGGGGTCATATTATGCACCAGAAAAAAGAAAATTCAAAATCTTAAAATGGCTATAACTCCTAAACTAAGCGTCTGCGGGGGTCATATTATGCACCAGAAAAAAAAAATTCAAAATCTTAAAATGGCTATAACTCCTAAACTAGGCGTCTGCGGGGGTCATATTATACACCAGAAAAAAGAAAATTCAAAACTTTAAAATGGCTATATCTCCTAAACTAGGCGTCTGCGGGGGTCATATTATGCACCAGAAAAAAAAAAATTCAAAATCTTAAAATGGCTATAACTCCTAAACTAAGCGTCTGCGGGGGTCATATTATGCACCAGAAAAAAAAAATTCAAAATCTTAAAATGGCTATAACTCCTAAACTAGGCGTCTGCGGGGATCATATTATGCACCAGAAAAAAAAAATTCAAAATCTTAAAATGGCTATAACTCCTAAACTAAGCGTCTGCGGGGGTCATATTATGCACCAGAAAAAAAAAATTCAAAATCTTAAAATGGCTATAACTCCTAAACTAGGCGTCTGCGGGGGTCATATTATACACCAGAAAAAAGAAAATTCAAAACTTTAAAATGGCTATATCTCCTAAACTAGGCGTCTGCGGGGTCATTTTATGCACCAGAAAAAAAAAATTCAAAATCTTAAAATGGCTATATCTCCTAAACTAGGCGTCTGCGGGGGTCATATTATGCACCAGAAAAAAAAATTCAAAATCTTAAAATGGCTATATCTCCTAAACTAGGCGTCTGCGGGGGTCATATTATGCACCAGAAAAAAAAATTCAAAATCTTAAAATGGCTATAACTCCTAAACTAGGCGTCTGCGGGGGTCATATTATGCACCAGAAAAAAAAAATTCAAAATCTTAAAATGGCTATATCTCCTAAACTAGGCGTCTGCGGGGGTCATATTATGCACCAGAAAAAAAAAAAATTCTAAATCTTAAAATGGCTATATCTCCTAAACTAGGCGTCTGCGGGGGTCATATTATGCACCAGAAAAAAGAAAATTCAATACTTTAAAATGGCTATATCTCCTAAACTAGCCGTCTGCGGGGTTCATATTATGCACCAGAAAAAAAAAATTCAAAATCTTAAAATGGCTATATCTCCTAAACTAGGCGTCTGCGGGGGTCATATTATGCACCAGAAAAAAAAAATTCAAAATCTTAAAATGGCTATAACTCCTAAACTAGGCGTCTGCGGGGTTCATATTATGCACCAGAAAAAAAAAATTCAAAATCTTAAAATGGCTAAAACTCCTAAACTAGGCGTCTGCGGGGGTCATATTATGCACCAGAAAAAAGAAAATTCAATACTTTAAAATGGCAATATCTCCTAAACTAGGCGTCTGCGGGTGTCATATTATGCACCAGAAAAAAAAAAATTCAAAATCTTAAAATGGCTATATCTCCTAAACTAGGCGTCTGCGGGGGTCATATTATGCACCAGAAAAAAAAATTCAAAATCTTAAAATGGCTATATCTCCTAAACTAGGCGTCTGCGGGGGTCATATTATGCACCAGAAAAAAAAATTCAAAATCTTAAAATGGTTATAACTCCTAAACTAGGCGTCTGCGGGGGTCATATTATGCACCAGAAAAAAAAAATTCAAAATCTTAAAATGGCTATATCTCCTAAACTAGGCGTCTGCGGGGGTCATATTATGCACCAGAAAAAAAAAAAATTCAAAATCTTAAAATGGCTATATCTCCTAAACTAGGCGTCTGCGGGGGTCATATTATGCACCAGAAAAAAGAAAATTCAATACTTTAAAATGGCTATATCTCCTAAACTAGCCGTCTGCGGGGTTCATATTATGCACCAGAAAAAAAAAATTCAAAATCTTAAAATGGCTATAACTCCTAAACTAGGCGTCTGCGGGGGTCATATTATACACCAGAAAAAAGAAAATTCAAAACTTTAAAACGGCTATATCTCCTAAACTAGGCGTCTGCGGGGGTCATATTATGCACCAGAAAAAAAAAATTCAAAATCTTAAAATTGCTATATCTCCTAAACTAGGCGTCTGCGGGGTCATTTTATGCACCAGAAAAAAAAAATTCAAAATCTTAAAATGGCTATATCTCCTAAACTAGGCGTCTGCGGGGGTCATATTATGCACCAGAAAAAAAAAATTCAAAATCTTAAAATGGCTATATCTCCTAAACTAGGCGTCTGCGGGGGTCATATTATGCACCAGAAAAAAAAAATTCAAAATCTTAAAATGGCTATAACAACTAAACTAAGCGTCTGCGGGGGTCATATTATGCACCAGAAAAAAGAAAATTCAATACTTTAAAATGGCAATATCTCCTAAACTAGGCGTCTGCGGGTGTCATATTATGCACCAGAAAAAAAAAAATTCAAAATCTTAAAATGGCTATATCTCCTAAACTAGGCGTCTGCGGGGGTCATATTATGCACCAGAAAAAAAAATTCAAAATCTTAAAATGGCTATAACTCCTAAACTAGGCGTCTGCGGGGGTCATATTATGCACCAGAAAAAAAAAATTCAAAATCTTAAAATGGCTATATCTCCTAAACTAGGCGTCTGCGGGGGTCATATTATGCACCAGAAAAAAAAAAAATTCAAAATCTTAAAATGGCTATATCTCCTAAACTAGGCGTCTGCGGGGGTCATATTATGCACCAGAAAAAAGAAAATTCAATACTTTAAAATGGCTATATCTCCTAAACTAGCCGTCTGCGGGGTTCATATTATGCACCAGAAAAAAAAAATTCAAAATCTTAAAATGGCTATAACTCCTAAACTAGGCGTCTGCGGGGGTCATATTATACACCAGAAAAAAGAAAATTCAAAACTTTAAAACGGCTATATCTCCTAAACTAGGCGTCTGCGGGGGTCATATTATGCACCAGAAAAAAAAAATTCAAAATCTTAAAATTGCTATATCTCCTAAACTAGGCGTCTGCGGGGTCATTTTATGCACCAGAAAAAAAAATTCAAAATCTTAAAATGGCTATATCTCCTAAACTAGGCGTCTGCGGGGGTCATATTATGCACCAGAAAAAAAAAATTCAAAATCTTAAAATGGCTATATCTCCTAAACTAGGCGTCTGCGGGGGTCATATTATGCACCAGAAAAAAAAAATTCAAAATCTTAAAATGGCTATAACAACTAAACTAAGCGTCTGCGGGGGTCATATTATGCACCAGAAAAAAAAAAATTCAAAATCTTAAAATGGCTATAACTCCTAAACTAGGCGTCTGCGGGGGTCATATTATGCACCAGAAAAAAAAAATTCAAAATCTTAAAATGGCTATATCTCCTAAACTAGGCGTCTGCGGGGTTCTTATTATGCACCAGAAAAAAAAAAATTCAAAATCTTAAAGTGGTTATAACAACTAAACTAAGCGTCTGCGGGGGTCATATTAAACACCAGAAAAAAAAAAATTCAAAATCTTAAAATGGCTATAACTCCTAAACTAGGCGTCTGCGGGGGTCATTTTATGCACCAGAAAAAAAAAAATTCAAAATCTTAAAATGGCTATAACTCCTAAACTAGGCGTCTGCGGGGTTCTTATTATGCACCAGAAAAAAAAAAATTCAAAATCTTAAAATGGCTATAACTCCTAAACTAGGCGTCTGCGGGGGTCATATTATGCACCAGAAAAAAAAAATTCAAAATCTTAAAATGGCTATATCTCCTAAACTAGGCGTCTGCGGGGTCATTTTATGCACCAGAAAAAAAAAAATTCAAAATCTTAAAATGGCTATATCTCCTAAACTAGGCGTCTGCGGGGGTCATATTATGCACCAGAAAAAAAAATTCAAAATCTTAAAATGGCTATAACTCCTAAACTAGGCGTCTGCAGGGGTCATATTATGCACCAGAAAAAAAAAATTCAAAATCTTAAAATGGCTATATCTCCTAAACTAGGCGTCTGCGGGGGTCATATTATGCACCAGAAAAAAAAAAAATTCAAAATCTTAAAATGGCTATATCTCCTAAACTAGGCGTCTGCGGGGGTCATATTATGCACCAGAAAAAAGAAAATTCAATACTTTAAAATGGCTATATCTCCTAAACTAGGCGTCTGCGGGGTTCATATTATGCACCAGAAAAAAAAAAATTCAAAATCTTAAAATGGCTATAACTCCTAAACTAGGCGTCTGCGGGGGTCATATTATACACCGGAAAAAAGAAAATTCAAAACTTTAAAATGGCTATATCTCCTAAACTAGGCGTCTGCGGGGGTCATATTATGCACCAGAAAAAAAAAAAATTCAAAATCTTAAAATGGCTATATCTCCTAAACTAGGCGTCTGCGGGGGTCATATTATGCACCAGAAAAAAGAAAATTCAATACTTTAAAATGGCTATATCTCCTAAACTAGGCGTCTGCGGGGTTCATATTATGCACCAGAAAAAAAAAAATTCAAAATCTTAAAATGGCTATAACTCCTAAACTAGGCGTCTGCGGGGTTCATATTATGCACCAGAAAAAAAAAATTCAAAATCTTAAAATGGCTAAAACTCCTAAACTAGGCGTCTGCGGGGGTCATATTATGCACCAGAAAAAAGAAAATTCAATACTTTAAAATGGCAATATCTCCTAAACTAGGCGTCTGCGGGTGTCATATTATGCACCAGAAAAAAAAAAATTCAAAATCTTAAAATGGCTATATCTCCTAAACTAGGCGTCTGCGGGGGTCATATTATGCACCAGAAAAAAAAAATTCAAAATCTTAAAATGGCTATATCTCCTAAACTAGGCGTCTGCGGGGTCATTTTATGCACCAGAAAAAAAAAATTCAAAATCTTAAAATGGCTATATCTCCTAAACTAGGCGTCTGCGGGGGTCATATTATGCACCAGAAAAAAAAATTCAAAATCTTAAAATGGCTATAACTCCTAAACTAGGCGTCTGCAGGGGTCATATTATGCACCAGAAAAAAAAAATTCAAAATCTTAAAATGGCTATATCTCCTAAACTAGGCGTCTGCGGGGGTCATATTATGCACCAGAAAAAAAAAATTCAAAATCTTAAAATTGCTATATCTCCTAAACTAGGCGTCTGCGGGGTCATTTTATGCACCAGAAAAAAAAAAATTCAAAATCTTAAAATGGCTATATCTCCTAAACTAGGCGTCTGCGGGGGTCATATTATGCACCAGAAAAAAAAAAATTCAAAATCTTAAAATGGCTATATCTCCTAAACTAGGCGTCTGCGGGGGTCATATTATGCACCAGAAAAAAAAAATTCAAAATCTTAAAATGGCTATATCTCCTAAACTAGGCGTCTGCGGGGGTCATATTATGCACCAGAAAAAAAAAATTCAAAATCTTAAAATGGCTATAACAACTAAACTAAGCGTCTGCGGGGGTCATATTATGCACCAGAAAAAAAAAAATTCAAAATCTTAAAATGGCTATAACTCCTAAACTAGGCGTCTGCGGGGGTCATATTATGCACCAGAAAAAAAAAATTCAAAATCTTAAAATGGCTATATCTCCTAAACTAGGCGTCTGCGGGGTTCTTATTATGCACCAGAAAAAAAAAAATTCAAAATCTTAAAATGGCTAAACTAGGCGTCTGCGGGGGTCATATTATGCACCAGAAAAAAAAAAATTCAAAATCTTAAAATGGCTATATCTCCTAAACTAGGCGTCTGCGGGGGTCATATTATGCACCAGAAAAAAAAAAAATTCAAAATCTTAAAATGGCTATAACTCCTAAACTAGGCGTCTGCGGGGGTCATATTATGCACCAGAAAAAAAAAATTCAAAATCTTAAAATGGCTATAACTCCTAAACTAAGCGTCTGCGGGGGTCATATTATGCACCAGAATAAAAAAAATTCAAAATCTTAAAATGGCTATAACTCCTAAACTAGGCGTCTGCGGGGGTCATATTATACACCAGAAAAAAGAAAATTCAAAACTTTAAAATGGCTATATCTCCTAAACTAGGCGTCTGCGGGGGTCATATTATGCACCAGAAAAAAAAAATTCAAAATCTTAAAATTGCTATATCTCCTAAACTAGGCGTCTGCGGGGTCATTTTATGCACCAGAAAAAAAAAAATTCAAAATCTTAAAATGGCTATATCTCCTAAACTAGGCGTCTGCGGGGGTCATATTATGCACCAGGAAAAAAAAATTCAAAATCTTAAAATGGCTATATCTCCTAAACTAGGCGTCTGCGGGGGTCATATTATGCACCAGAAAAAAAAATTCAAAATCTTAAAATGGCTATAACTCCTAAACTAGGTGTCTGCGGGGGTCATATTATGCACCAGAAAAAAAAAATTCAAAATCTTAAAATGGCTATATCTCCCAAACTAGGCGTCTGCGGGGGTCATATTATGCACCAGAAAAAGAAAAAATTCAAAATCTTAAAATGGCTATATCTCCTAAACTAGGCGTCTGCGGGGGTCATATTATGCACCAGAAAAAAGAAAATTCAATACTTCAAAATGGCTATATCTCCTAAACTAGGCGTCTGCGGGGTTCATATTATGCACCAGAAAAAAAAAAATTCAAAATCTTAAAATGGCTATATCTCCTAAACTAGGCGTCTGCGGGGGTCATATTATGCACCAGAAAAAAAAAATTCAAAATCTTAAAATGTCTATATCTCCTAAACTAGGCGTCTGCGGGGGTCATATTATGCACCAGAAAAAAAAAAAATTCAAAATCTTAAAATGGCTATATCTCCTAAATTAGGCGTCTGCGGGGGTCATATTATGCACCAGAAAAAAGAAAATTCAATACTTTAAAATGGCTATATCTCCTAAACTAGGCGTCTGCGGGGTTCATATTATGCACCAGAAAAAAAAAAATTCAAAATCTTAAAATGGCTGTAACTCCTAAACTAGGCGTCTGCGGGGGTCATATTATGCACCAGAAAAAAAAAATTCAAAATCTTAAAATGGCTATAACTCCTAAACTAAGCGTCTGCGGGGGTCATATTATGCACCAGAAAAAAAAATTCAAAATCTTAAAATGGCTATAACTCCTAAACTAGGCGTCTGCGGGGGTCATATTATACACCGGAAAAAAGAAAATTCAAAACTTTAAAATGGCTATATCTCCTAAACTAGGCGTCTGCGGGGGTCATATTATGCACCAGAAAAAAAAAATTCAAAATCTTAAAATGGCTATATCTCCTAAACTAGGCGTCTGCGGGGTCATTTTATGCACCAGAAAAAAAAAAATTCAAAATCTTAAAATGGCTATATCTCCTAAACTAGGCGTCTGCGGGGGTCATATTATGCACCAGAAAAAAAAATTCAAAATCTTAAAATGGCTATATCTCCTAAACTAGGCGTCTGCGGGGGTCATTCCCATTTCTACTAAGGAATGCCTATTCTTAGATCGGCTAACAGACTCTAGTCTATGCCAAGTCAGTGGCGTTTCCAACTATATGGAAAGGCAATTAGACCTTATCTTCACAACTGATCCCATCAACTCCTCAGTATCGTGTTGTTCCCTATCTCTTTCAACTATTGATAACTTTCATCCTCCACTTCTTCTCTCATTTTTCCACAACTCTCCCCTTCAGTCGCCTCCCCCCGCAGTTCTATTTTCTTACAATTTTCACAAAGCTAATTTCCGTAAAATTAATACCTATCTAAGCAGTGCTTCTTTTGAGTTTACCAATCTATCTCTGGTTGATGCCCTCTCCATTTTTTACAGAGAAATATTCAAATCCATCTCCCTTTATGTGCCTTACTCCCGCCATAAAACTTCTTCTACATCCCCTCCTTGGTATAATCGTAGACTTCGCTCTCTACGAAACAAAAGAAACAAGTTATGGGCGGTATTCCTTCGCACCCACTCTTCTTCCGACTATTCAAATTATCTAGGTACATATCTTCATTTCATTGAACTCTATAACTCTCTCTATCAGCGCTACCTGAATAGTGCGCAAACCAATCTCATAAATGACCCCAAGTCTTTTTTTCAATTTGTCAATTGCAAAAGTAAGACTGATGGTTATCCTTCCTCCCTCGCTTTCGAAACCAAAACTTCATGTGATCCTCCTACCATCGCCAATTTTTTTGCTACATTTTTCAAACAATCATTTGCCAACAACTCCTTCGTACCAGATCCCTCTTACTTCAATGATCTACCAAATTTCTCTATTGGTCCCTTTCTCACTCAAAATTTCGATCCTGCAGTTATTGAAGAAAAGTTACAAAATCTTAAGGATGAATTTGTACCTGGCCCAGACGGACTCCCCGCCATGTTTCTTAAGAAATGCTCTTCCAACCTGTCTCTACCCCTTTCCTACCTTTTTCGTCTATCGCTCACACAGGGTGAATTTCCCCAGATTTGGAAGACCTCTTTTATAATCCCAATACACAAAAAGGGATCTAAGCATGAAGTTACCAATTATCGTCCCATTGCTAAACTCTCTCATATACCCAAACTCTTTGAAAGCATTTTATACGAAGCGTTAAGCTTCAAATGCAAGCCTTTTATTTCACCCCGACAACATGGTTTTCTAAAAGGTAGATCAACTACCACAAATCTAGTTGAATTCGTGTCTTTTGCACTCTCAGCCTTAGAAAATGGCAAAGAAATCGATGTTATAGCAACAGATTTCACTAAAGCATTTGATAAGATATCTCATAAATTGATCCTTTTCAAATTGTCTGCTCTCGGCTTTGAGCCGCTCTTTTTAAAATGGATTTCTTCTTACCTGGTAAACCGATATTATAGTGTTCGGTTTAGATCCGCCCTTTCTGTTCCATTCCTGGCCTCATCTGGAGTTCCACAAGGCAGTCATCTTGGCCCTCTTCTCTTCATTCTTACTATCAACGATGTTGAGAGTGTCATTAAGCACTCCTCCCTCTCCCTTTACGCTGACGACACAAAATTTTTTAAATCTATTTCCTCTCCCCAGGACTCTGCCCTTCTTCAAGAAGACCTTGATCGGTTTTCAATCTGGTGCCTCAAAAACTGCCTAGAACTTAATATAGCCAAATGTCAATTTATAACCTTCTCACGTAAATACAACCCGTCTCCCCCCCGACTTTATTTTCTCCATGGTCAACCAATTCCCCTGGTTCAGTCTTTTCAAGACCTTGGCATATTATTCGACTGTGAGCTTAATTTCCGTTCACATATCGATAAGATGATCCTCAAAGCCAACTCATCACTTGGCTTTATTAAACGGTGGTCCAAGGAATTTTCCAACCCGTATGTAACCAGATCTCTCTATATTACCTTTGTTCGCCCCCTGCTTGAGTATGCCAGTCAAGCTTGGTCCCCCTTTCACCGGGTTCATGTTACCCGAATCGAGGGTATTCAACGTCGATTCCTCCGATTTGCCCTCCGTGGCCTGCCATGGAACGACCCTTTAATCTTACCTCCCTATCAAGACCGCCTCAAACTTCTAAATATGAATTCGTTAGAAGAACGTAGGAATATTGCTGACGTTCTTTTCATTCATCGTCTTCTCTCAGGTTCCATCGACTGTGCATCCATTTTGAACTCCATTTCCTTCAATACCAACCCCCGCAATCTACGTTGTCCTCGTCTCTTCTATCTACCGGTCCACCGCACCTCTTATGGCTCCAACGAACCTATTTCCCGAATGCTCCGAAAGGTCAACTCGAACCTCTCCCTTTTTCATTTCCACCTGAGCACTCCTCGTCTCAAACAAGATCTCCTCCATCACTTCCTTGGTCACTAGCTCTTAAGTCTTTCTGTTAGTTTTTAAGTTAGATTAAGCTTGTATTAAGCCAATAAATGGGGGCCTCAGCCCCCACCAAATATTATGCACCAGAAAAAAAAATTCAAAATCTTAAAATGGCTATAACTCCTAAACTAGGCGTCTGCAGGGGTCATATTATGCACCAGAAAAAAAAAATTCAAAATCTTAAAATGGCTATATCTCCTAAACTAGGCGTCTGCGGGGGTCATATTATGCACCAGAAAAAAAAAAAATTCAAAATCTTAAAATGGCTATATCTCCTAAACTAGGCGTCTGCGGGGGTCATATTATGCACCAGAAAAAAAAAATTCAAAATCTTAAAATTGCTATATCTCCTAAACTAGGCGTCTGCGGGGGTCATATTATGCACCAGAAAAAAAAAATTCAAAATCTTAAAATGGCTATATCTCCTAAACTGGGCGTCTGCGGGGGTCATATTATGCACCAGAAAAAAAAAATTCAAAATCTTAAAATGGCTATATCTCCTAAACTAGGCGTCTGCGGGGGTCATATTATGCACCAGAAAAAAAAAATTCAAAATCTTAAAATGGCTATATCTCCTAAACTAGGCGTCTGCGGGGTCATTTTATGCACCAGAAAAAAAAAAATTCAAAATCTTAAAATGGCTATATCTCCTAAACTAGGCGTCTGCGGGGGTCATATTATGCACCAGAAAAAAAAAATTCAAAATCTTAAAATGGCTATATCTACTAAACTAGGCGTCTGCGGGGGTCATATTATGCACCAGAAAAAAAAATTCAAAATCTTAAAATGGCTATAACTCCTAAACTAGGCGTCTGCAGGGGTCATATTATGCACCAGAAAAAAAAAATTCAAAATCTTAAAATGGCTATGTCTCCTAAACTAGGCGTCTGCGGGGGTCATATTATGCACCAGAAAAAAAAAAAATTCAAAATCTTAAAATGGCTATATCTCCTAAACTAGGCGTCTGCGGGGGTCATATTATGCACCAGAAAAAAAAAATTCAAAATCTTAAAATTGCTATAACTCCTAAACTAGGCGTCTGCGGGGGTCATATTATGCAAAAGAAAAAAAAAATTCAAAATCTTAAAATGGCTATAACTCCTAAACTAAGCGTCTGCGGGGGTCATATTATGCACCAGAAAAAAAAATTCAAAATCTTAAAATGGCTATAACTCCTAAACTAGGCGTCTGCGGGGGTCATATTATACACCGGAAAAAAGAAAATTCAAAACTTTAAAATGGCTGTATCTCCTAAACTAGGGGTCATATTATGCACCAGAAAAAAAAAATTCAAAATCTTAAAATGGCTATATCTCCTAAACTAGGCGTCTGCGGGGTCATTTTATGCACCAGAAAAAAAAAAATTCAAAATCTTAAAATGGCTATATCTCCTAAACTAGGCGTCTGCGGGGGTCATATTATGCACCAGAAAAAAAAAATTCAAAATCTTAAAATGGCTATATCTCCTAAACTAGGCGTCTGCGGGGGTCATATTATGCACCAGAAAAAAAAATTCAAAATCTTAAAATGGCTATAACTCCTAAACTAGGCGTCTGCAGGGGTCATATTATGCACCAGAAAAAAAAAATTCAAAATCTTAAAATGGCTATATCTCCTAAACTAGGCGTCTGCGGGGGTCATATTATGCACCAGAAAAAAAAAAATTCAAAATCTTAAAATGGCTATATCTCCTAAACTAGGCGTCTGCGGGGGTCATATTATGCACCAGAAAAAAAAAATTCAAAATCTTAAAATGGCTATAACTCCTAAACTAGGCGTCTGCGGGGGTCATATTATGCACCAGAAAAAAAAAAAATTCAAAATCTTAAAATGGCTATATCTCCTAAACTAGGCGTCTGCGGGGGTCATATTATGCACCAGAAAAAAGAAAATTCAATACTTTAAAATGGCTATATCTCCTAAACTAGCCGTCTGCGGGGGTCATATTATGCACCAGAAAAAAAAAATTCAAAATCTTAAAATGGCTATATCTCCTAAACTAGGCGTCTGCGGGGGTCATATTACGCACCAGAAAAAAAAAAATTCAAAATCTTAAAATGGCTATATCTCCTAAACTAGGCGTCTGCGGGGGTCATATTATGCACCAGAAAAAAAAAATTCAAAATCTTAAAATGGCTATATCTCCTAAACTAGGCGTCTGCGGGGGTCATATCATGCACCAGAAAAAAGAAAATTCAATACTTTAAAATGGCAATATCTCCTAAACTAGGCGTCTGCGGGGGTCATATTATGCACCAGAAAAAAAAAAATTCAAAATCTTAAAATGGCTATATCTCCTAAACTAGGCGTCTGCGGGTGTCATATTATGCACCAGAAAAAAAAAAATTCAAAATCTTAAAATGGCTATATCTCCTAAACTAGGCGTCTGCGGGGGTCATATTATGCACCAGAAAAAAAAAATTCAAAATCTTAAAATGGCTATAACTCCTAAACTAGGCGTCTGCGGGGGTCATATTATGCACCAGAAAAAAAAAAAATTCAAAATCTTAAAATGGCTATATCTCCTAAACTAGGCGTCTGCGGGGGTCATATTATGCACCAGAAAAAAGAAAATTCAATACTTTAAAATGGCTATATCTCCTAAACTAGCCGTCTGCGGGGTTCATATTATGCACCAGAAAAAAAAAATTCAAAATCTTAAAATGGCTATATCTCCTAAACTAGGCGTCTGCGGGGGTCATATTATGCACCAGAAAAAAAAAATTCAAAATCTTAAAATATCTATATCTCCTAAACTAGGCGTCTGCGGGGGTCATATTACGCACCAGAAAAAAAAAAATTCAAAATCTTAAAATGGCTATATCTCCTAAACTAGGCGTCTGCGGGGGTCATATTATGCACCAGAAAAAAAAAATTCAAAATCTTAAAATGGCTATATCTCCTAAACTAGGCGTCTGCGGGGGTCATATCATGCACCAGAAAAAAGAAAATTCAATACTTTAAAATGGCAATATCTCCTAAACTAGGCGTCTGCGGGGGTCATATTACGCACCAGAAAAAAAAAATTCAAAATCTTAAAATGGCTATATCTCCTAAACTAGGCGTCTGCGGGGGTCATATTATGCACCAGAAAAAAAAAATTCAAAATCTTAAAATGGCTATATCTCCTAAACTAGGCGTCTGCGGGGGTCATATTATGCACCAGAAAAAAAAAATTCAATACTTTAAAATGGCAATATCTCCTAAACTAGGCGTCTGCGGGGGTCATATTATGCACCAGAAAAAAAAAATTCAAAATCTTAAAATGGCTATATCTCCTAAACTAGGCGTCTGCGGGGGTCATATTATGCACCAGAAAAAAAAATTCAAAATCTTAAAATGGCTATAACTCCTAAACTAGGCGTCTGCAGGGGTCATATTATGCACCAGAAAAAAAAAATTCAAAATCTTAAAATGGCTATATCTCCTAAACTAGGCGTCTGCGGGGGTCATATTATGCACCAGAAAAAAAAAAAATTCAAAATCTTAAAATGGCTATATCTCCTAAACTAGGCGTCTGCGGGGGTCATATTATGCACCAGAAAAAAAAAATTCAAAATCTTAAAATTGCTATATCTCCTAAACTAGGCGTCTGCGGGGTCATTTTATGCACCAGAAAAAAAAAATTCAAAATCTTAAAATGGCTATGTCTCCTAAACTAGGCGTCTGCGGGGGTCATATTATGCACCAGAAAAAAAAAATTCAAAATCTTAAAATGGCTATATCTCCTAAACTAGGCGTCTGCGGGGGTCATATTATGCACCAGAAAAAAAAAATTCAAAATCTTAAAATGGCTATATCTCCTAAACTAGGCGTCTGCGGGGGTCATATTATGCACCAGAAAAAAAAAATTCAATACTTTAAAATGGCAATATCTCCTAAACTAGGCGTCTGCGGGGGTCATATTATGCACCAGAAAAAAAAAAATTCAAAATCTTAAAATGGCTATATCTCCTAAACTAGGCGTCTGCGGGGGTCATATTATGCACCAGAAAAAAAAAATTCAAAATCTTAAAATGGCTATAACTCCTAAACTAAGCGTCTGCGGGGGTCATATTATGCACCAGAAAAAAAAAATTCAAAATCTTAAAATGGCTATAACTCCTAAACTAGGCGTCTGCGGGGGTCATATTATGCACCAGAAAAAAAAAAAATTCAAAATCTTAAAATGGCTATAACTCCTAAACTAGGCGTCTGCGGGGGTCATATTATGCACCAGAAAAAAAAAAATTCAAAATCTTAAAATGGCTATATCTCCTAAACTAGGCGTCTGCGGGGGTCATATTATGCACCAGAAAAAAAAAATTCAAAATCTTAAAATGGCTATATCTCCTAAACTAGGCGTCTGCGGGGGTCATATTATGCACCAGAAAAAAAAAATTCAAAATCTTAAAATGGCTATAACTCCTAAACTAGGCGTCTGCGGGGGTCATATTATGCACCAGAAAAAAAAAAAATTCAAAATCTTAAAATGGCTATATC
Organism: Volucella zonaria; assembly: GCA_963966105.1. Taxonomy (NCBI): domain Eukaryota; kingdom Metazoa; phylum Arthropoda; class Insecta; order Diptera; family Syrphidae; genus Volucella; species Volucella zonaria. The sequence continues at coordinate 79,993,152 of OZ014534.1, read as the reverse complement.
TCCTAAACTAGGCGTCTGCGGGCGTCATATTATGCACCAGAAAAAAGAAAATTCAATACTTTAAAATGGCTATATCTCCTAAACTAGCCGTCTGCGGGGTTCATATTATGCACCAGAAAAAAAAAATTCAAAATCTTAAAATGGCTATATCTCCTAAACTAGGCGTCTGCGGGGGTCATATTATGCACCAGAAAAAAAAAATTCAAAATCTTAAAATGGCTATATCTCCTAAACTAGGCGTCTGCGGGGGTCATATTACGCACCAGAAAAAAAAAAATTCAAAATCTTAAAATGGCTATATCTCCTAAACTAGGCGTCTGCGGGGGTCATATTATGCACCAGAAAAAAAAAATTCAAAATCTTAAAATGGCTATATCTCCTAAACTAGGCGTCTGCGGGGGTCATATCATGCACCAGAAAAAAGAAAATTCAATACTTTAAAATGGCAATATCTCCTAAACTAGGCGTCTGCGGGGGTCATATTATGCACCAGAAAAAAAAAAATTCAAAATCTTAAAATGGCTATATCTCCTAAACTAGGCGTCTGCGGGGGTCATATTATGCACCAGAAAAAAAAAAATTCAAAATCTTAAAATGGCTATATCTCCTAAACTAGGCGTCTGCGGGGGTCATATTATGCACCAGAAAAAAAAAATTCAAAATCTTAAAATGGCTATAACTCCTAAACTAGGCGTCTGCGGGGGTCATATTATGCACCAGAAAAAAAAAAAATTCAAAATCTTAAAATGGCTATATCTCCTAAACTAGGCGTCTGCGGGGGTCATATTATGCACCAGAAAAAAGAAAATTCAATACTTTAAAATGGCTATATCTCCTAAACTAGCCGTCTGCGGGGTTCATATTATGCACCAGAAAAAAAAAATTCAAAATCTTAAAATGGCTATATCTCCTAAACTAGGCGTCTGCGGGGGTCATATTATGCACCAGAAAAAAAAAATTCAAAATCTTAAAATGGCTATATCTCCTAAACTAGGCGTCTGCGGGGGTCATATTACGCACCAGAAAAAAAAAAATTCAAAATCTTAAAATGGCTATATCTCCTAAACTAGGCGTCTGCGGGGGTCATATTATGCACCAGAAAAAAAAAATTCAAAATCTTAAAATGGCTATATCTCCTAAACTAGGCGTCTGCGGGGGTCATATCATGCACCAGAAAAAAGAAAATTCAAAATCTTAAAATGGCTATATCTCCTAAACTAGGCGTCTGCGGGGGTCATATTATGCACCAGAAAAAAAAAATTCAATACTTTAAAATGGCAATATCTCCTAAACTAGGCGTCTGCGGGGGTCATATTACGCACCAGAAAAAAAAAATTCAAAATCTTAAAATGGCTATATCTCCTAAACTAGGCGTCTGCGGGGGTCATATTATGCACCAGAAAAAAAAAATTCAAAATCTTAAAATGGCTATATCTCCTAAACTAGGCGTCTGCGGGGGTCATATTATGCACCAGAAAAAAAAAAATTCAAAATCTTAAAATGGCTATATCTCCTAAACTAGGCGTCTGCGGGGGTCATATTATGCACCAGAAAAAAAAAATTCAAAATCTTAAAATGGCTATAACTCCTAAACTAAGCGTCTGCGGGGGTCATATTATGCACCAGAAAAAAAAAATTCAAAATCTTAAAATGGCTATAACTCCTAAACTAGGCGTCTGCGGGGGTCATATTATGCACCAGAAAAAAAAAAATTCAAAATCTTAAAATGGCTATATCTCCTAAACTAGGCGTCTGCGGGGGTCATATTATGCACCAGAAAAAAAAAATTCAAAATCTTAAAATGGCTATAACTCCTAAACTAAGCGTCTGCGGGGGTCATATTATGCACCAGAAAAAAAAAATTCAAAATCTTAAAATGGCTATATCTCCTAAACTAGGCGTCTGCGGGGGTCATATTACGCACCAGAAAAAAAAAAATTCAAAATCTTAAAATGGCTATAACTCCTAAACTAAGCGTCTGCGGGGGTCATATTATGCACCAGAAAAAAAAATTCAAAATCTTAAAATGGCTATATCTCCTAAACTAGGCGTCTGCGGGGGTCATATTATGCACCAGAAAAAAAAAAATTCAAAATCTTAAAATGGCTATATCTCCTAAACTAGGCGTCTGCGGGGGTCATATTATGCACCAGAAAAAAAAAATTCAATACTTTAAAATGGCAATATCTCCTAAACTAGGCGTCTGCGGGGGTCATATTATGCACCAGAAAAAAAAAAATTCAAAATCTTAAAATGGCTATATCTCCTAAACTAGACGTCTGCGGGGGTCATATTACGCACCAGAAAAAAAAAAAATCAAAATCTTAAAATGGCTATATCTCCTAAACTAGGCGTCTGCGGGGGTCATATTATGCACCAGAAAAAAAAAATTCAAAATCTTAAAATGGCTATATCTCCTAAACTAGGCGTCTGCGGGGGTCATATCATGCACCAGAAAAAAGAAAATTCAATACTTTAAAATGGCAATATCTCCTAAACTAGGCGTCTGCGGGGGTCATATTACGCACCAGAAAAAAAAAATTCAAAATCTTAAAATGGCTATATCTCCTAAACTAGGCGTCTGCGGGGGTCATATTATGCACCAGAAAAAAAAAATTCAAAATCTTAAAATGGCTATATCTCCTAAACTAGGCGTCTGCGGGGGTCATATCATGCACCAGAAAAAAGAAAATTCAAAATCTTAAAATGGCTATATCTCCTAAACTAGGCGTCTGCGGGGGTCATATTACGCACCAGAAAAAAAAAAATTCAAAATCTTAAAATGGCTATATCTCCTAAACTAGGCGTCTGCGGGGGTCATATTATGCACCAGAAAAAAAAAATTCAAAATCTTAAAATGGCTATAACTCCTAAACTAAGCGTCTGCGGGGGTCATATTATGCACCAGAAAAAAAAATTCAAAATCTCAAAATGGCTATATCTCCTAAACTAGGCGTCTGCGGGGGTCATATTACGCACCAGAAAAAAAAAAATTCAAAATCTTAAAATGGCTATAACTCCTAAACTAAGCGTCTGCGGGGGTCATATTATGCACCAGAAAAAAAAATTTCAAAATCTTAAAATGGCTATATCTCCTAAACTAGGCGTCTGCGGGGGTCATATTATGCACCAGAAAAAAAAAATTCAAAATCTTAAAATGGCTATATCTCCTAAACTAGGCGTCTGCGGGGGTCATATTATGCACCAGAAAAAAAAAATTCAAAATCTTAAAATGGCTATATCTCCTAAACTAGGCGTCTGCGGGGGTCATATTATGCACCAGAAAAAAAAAATTCAAAATCTTAAAATGGCTATATCTCCTAAACTAGGCGTCTGCGGGGGTCATATTATGCACCAGAAAAAAAAAATTCAATACTTTAAAATGGCAATATCTCCTAAACTAGGCGTCTGCGGGGGTCATATTATGCACCAGAAAAAAAAAAATTCAAAATCTTAAAATGGCTATATCTCCTAAACTAGGCGTCTGCGGGGTTCATATTATGCACCAGAAAAAAAAAAATTCAAAATCTCAAAATGGCTATATCTCCTAAACTAGGCGTCTGCGGGGGTCATATTACGCACCAGAAAAAAGAAAATTCAATACTTTAAAATGGCTATATCTCCTAAACTAGCCGTCTGCGGGGTTCATATTATGCACCAGAAAAAAAAAAATTCAAAATCTCAAAATGGCTATATCTCCTAAACTAGGCGTCTGCGGGGGTCATATTACGCACCAGAAAAAAAAAAATTCAAAATCTTAAAATGGCTATATCTCCTAAACTAGGCGTCTGCGGGGGTCATATTATGCACCAGAAAAAAAAATTCAAAATCTTAAAATGGCTATATCTCCTAAACTAAGCGTCTGCGGGGGTCATATTATGCACCAGAAAAAAAAATTCAAAATCTTAAAATGGCTATATCTCCTAAACTAGGCGTCTGCGGGGGTCATATTATGCACCAGAAAAAAAAAAATTCAAAATCTTAAAATGGCTATATCTCCTAAACTAGGCGTCTGCGGGTTTCATATTATGCACCAGAAAAAAAAAATTCAAAATCTTAAAATGGCTATATCTCCTAAACTAGACGTCTGCGGGGGTCATATTACGCACCAGAAAAAAAAAAATTCAAAATCTTAAAATGGCTATATCTCCTAAACTAGGCGTCTGCGGGGGTCATATTATGCACCAGAAAAAAAAAATTCAAAATCTTAAAATGGCTATATCTCCTAAACTAGGCGTCTGCGGGGGTCATATCATGCACCAGAAAAAAGAAAATTCAATACTTTAAAATGGCAATATCTCCTAAACTAGGCGTCTGCGGGGGTCATATTACGCACCAGAAAAAAAAAATTCAAAATCTTAAAATGGCTATATCTCCTAAACTAGGCGTCTGCGGGGGTCATATTATGCACCAGAAAAAAAAAATTCAAAATCTTAAAATGGCTATATCTCCTAAACTAGGCGTCTGCGGGGGTCATATCATGCACCAGAAAAAAGAAAATTCAAAATCTTAAAATGGCTATATCTCCTAAACTAGGCGTCTGCGGGGGTCATATTACGCACCAGAAAAAAAAAAATTCAAAATCTTAAAATGGCTATATCTCCTAAACTAGGCGTCTGCGGGGGTCATATTATGCACCAGAAAAAAAAAATTCAAAATATTAAAATGGCTATAACTCCTAAACTAAGCGTCTGCGGGGGTCATATTATGCACCAGAAAAAAAAATTCAAAATCTCAAAATGGCTATATCTCCTAAACTAGGCGTCTGCGGGGGTCATATTACGCACCAGAAAAAAAAAAATTCAAAATCTTAAAATGGCTATAACTCCTAAACTAAGCGTCTGCGGGGGTCATATTATGCACCAGAAAAAAAAAAATTCAAAATCTTAAAATGGCTATATCTCCTAAACTAGGCGTCTGCGGGGTTCATATTATGCACCAGAAAAAAAAAAATTCAAAATCTCAAAATGGCTATATCTCCTAAACTAGGCGTCTGCGGGGGTCATATTACGCACCAGAAAAAAGAAAATTCAATACTTTAAAATGGCTATATCTCCTAAACTAGCCGTCTGCGGGGTTCATATTATGCACCAGAAAAAAAAAATTCAAAATCTTAAAATGGCTATATCTCCTAAACTAGGCGTCTGCGGGGGTCATATTACGCACCAGAAAAAAAAAAATTCAAAATCTTAAAATGGCTATATCTCCTAAACTAGGCGTCTGCGGGGGTCATATTATGCACCAGAAAAAAAAAATTCAATACTTTAAAATGGCAATATCTCCTAAACTAGGCGTCTGCGGGGGTCATATTATGCACCAGAAAAAAAAAAATTCAAAATCTTAAAATGGCTATATCTCCTAAACTAGGCGTCTGCGGGTTTCATATTATGCACCAGAAAAAAAAAATTCAAAATCTTAAAATGGCTATATCTCCTAAACTAGACGTCTGCGGGGGTCATATTACGCACCAGAAAAAAAAAAATTCAAAATCTTAAAATGGCTATATCTCCTAAACTAGGCGTCTGCGGGGGTCATATTATGCACCAGAAAAAAAAAATTCAAAATCTTAAAATGGCTATATCTCCTAAACTAGGCGTCTGCGGGGGTCATATCATGCACCAGAAAAAAGAAAATTCAATACTTTAAAATGGCAATATCTCCTAAACTAGGCGTCTGCGGGGGTCATATTACGCACCAGAAAAAAAAAATTCAAAATCTTAAAATTGCTATATCTCCTAAACTAGGCGTCTGCGGGGGTCATATTATGCACCAGAAAAAAAAAATTCAAAATCTTAAAATGGCTATATCTCCTAAACTAGGCGTCTGCGGGGGTCATATTATGCACCAGAAAAAAAAATTCAAAATCTCAAAATGGCTATATCTCCTAAACTAGGCGTCTGCGGGGGTCATATTACGCACCAGAAAAAAAAAAATTCAAAATCTTAAAATGGCTATAACTCCTAAACTAAGCGTCTGCGGGGGTCATATTATGCACCAGAAAAAAAAAATTCAAAATCTTAAAATGGCTATATCTCCTAAACTAGGCGTCTGCGGGGGTCATATTATGCACCAGAAAAAAAAAATTCAAAATCTTAAAATGGCTATATCTCCTAAACTAGGCGTCTGCGGGGGTCATATTATGCACCAGAAAAAAAAAAATTCAAAATCTTAAAATGGCTATATCTCTTAAACTAGGCGTCTGCGGGGGTCATATTATGCACCAGAAAAAAAAAATTCAAAATCTTAAAATGGCTATAACTCCTAAACTAAGCGTCTGCGGGGGTCATATTATGCACCAGAAAAAAAAAATTCAAAATCTTAAAATGGCTATATCTCCTAAACTAGGCGTCTGCGGGGGTCATATTATGCACCAGAAAAAAAAAATTCAATACTTTAAAATGGCAATATCTCCTAAACTAGGCGTCTGCGGGGGTCATATTATGCACCAGAAAAAAAAAAATTCAAAATCTTAAAATGGCTATATCTCCTAAACTAGGCGTCTGCGGGGTTCATATTATGCACCAGAAAAAAAAAAATTCAAAATCTCAAAATGGCTATATCTCCTAAACTAGGCGTCTGCGGGGGTCATATTACGCACCAGAAAAAAGAAAATTCAATACTTTAAAATGGCTATATCTCCTAAACTAGCCGTCTGCGGGGTTCATATTATGCACCAGAAAAAAAAAAATTCAAAATCTCAAAATGGCTATATCTCCTAAACTAGGCGTCTGCGGGGGTCATATTACGCACCAGAAAAAAAAAAATTCAAAATCTTAAAATGGCTATAACTCCTAAACTAAGCGTCTGCGGGGGTCATATTATGCACCAGAAAAAAAAAATTCAAAATCTCAAAATGGCTATATCTCCTAAACTAGGCGTCTGCGGGGGTCATATTACGCACCAGAAAAAAAAAAATTCAAAATCTTAAAATGGCTATATCTCCTAAACTAGGCGTCTGCGGGGGTCATATTACGCACCAGAAAAAAAAAAATTCAAAATCTTAAAATGGCTATATCTCCTAAACTAGGCGTCTGCGGGGGTCATATTATGCACCAGAAAAAAAAAATTCAAAATCTTAAAATGGCTATATCTCCTAAACTAGGCGTCTGCGGGGGTCATATCATGCACCAGAAAAAAGAAAATTCAATACTTTAAAATGGCAATATCTCCTAAACTAGGCGTCTGCGGGGGTCATATTATGCACCAGAAAAAAAAAATTCAAAATCTTAAAATGGCTATATCTCCTAAACTAGGCGTCTGCGGGGGTCATATTACGCACCAGAAAAAAAAAAATTCAAAATCTTAAAATGGCTATATCTCCTAAACTAGGCGTCTGCGGGGGTCATATTATGCACCAGAAAAAAAAAATTCAAAATCTTAAAATGGCTATAACTCCTAAACTAAGCGTCTGCGGGGGTCATATTATGCACCAGAAAAAAAAAATTCAAAATCTTAAAATGGCTATATCTCCTAAACTAGGCGTCTGCGGGGGTCATATTACGCACCAGAAAAAAAAAAATTCAAAATCTTAAAATGGCTATAACTCCTAACCTAAGCGTCTGCGGGGGTCATATTATGCACCAGAAAAAAAAAATTCAAAATCTTAAAATGGCTATATCTCCTAAACTAGGCGTCTGCGGGGGTCATATTATGCACCAGAAAAAAAAAATTCAAAATCTTAAAATGGCTATATCTCCTAAACTAGGCGTCTGCGGGGGTCATATTATGCACCAGAAAAAAAAAATTCAATACTTTAAAATGGCAATATCTCCTAAACTAGGCGTCTGCGGGGGTCATATTATGCACCAGAAAAAAAAAAATTCAAAATCTTAAAATGGCTATATCTCCTAAACTAGGCGTCTGCGGGGGTCATATTATGCACCAGAAAAAAAAAAATTCAAAATCTTAAAATGGCTATATCTCCTAAACTAGCCGTCTGCGGGGTTCATATTATGCACCAGAAAAAAAAAATTCAAAATCTTAAAATGGCTATATCTCCTAAACTAGGCGTCTGCGGGGGTCATATTACGCACCAGAAAAAAAAAAATTCAAAATCTTAAAATGGCTATATCTCCTAAACTAGGCGTCTGCGGGGGTCATATTACGCACCAGAAAAAAAAAATTTCAAAATCTTAAAATGGCTATAACTCCTAAACTAAGCGTCTGCGGGGGTCATATTATGCACCAGAAAAAAAAAAATTCAAAATCTTAAAATGGCTATATCTCCTAAACTAGGCGTCTGCGGGGGTCATATTACGCACCAGAAAAAAAAAAATTCAAAATCTTAAAATGGCTATATCTCCTAAACTAGGCGTCTGCGGGGGTCATATTATGCACCAGAAAAAAAAAAAATTCAAAATCTTAAAATGGCTATATCTCCTAAACTAGGCGTCTGCGGGGGTCATATTATGCACCAGAAAAAAAAAAATTCAAAATCTTAAAATGGCTATATCTCCTAAACTAGGCGTCTGCGGGGGTCATATTATGCACCAGAAAAAAAAAATTCAAAATCTTAAAATGGCTATATCTCCTAAACTAGGCGTCTGCGGGGGTCATATTACGCACCAGAAAAAAAAAAATTCAAAATCTTAAAATGGCTATATCTCCTAAACTAGGCGTCTGCGGGGGTCATATCATGCACCAGAAAAAAGAAAATTCAATACTTTAAAATGGCAATATCTCCTAAACTAGGCGTCTGCGGGGGTCATATTACGCACCAGAAAAAAAAAATTCAAAATCTTAAAATGGCTATATCTCCTAAACTAGGCGTCTGCGGGGGTCATATTATGCACCAGAAAAAAAAAATTCAAAATCTTAAAATGGCTATATCTCCTAAACTAAGCGTCTACGGGGGTCATATTACGCACCAGAAAAAAAAAAATTCAAAATCTTAAAATGGCTATATCTCCTAAACTAGGCGTCTGCGGGGGTCATATTATGCACCAGAAAAAAAAAATTCAAAATCTTAAAATGGCTATAACTCCTAAACTAAGCGTCTGCGGGGGTCATATTATGCACCAGAAAAAAAAAATTCAAAATCTTAAAATGGCTATATCTCCTAAACTAGGCGTCTGCGGGGGTCATATTACGCACCAGAAAAAAAAAATTCAAAATCTTAAAATGGCTATAACTCCTAAACTAAGCGTCTGCGGGGGTCATATTATGCACCAGAAAAAAAAAATTCAAAATCTTAAAATGGCTATATCTCCTAAACTAGGCGTCTGCGGGGGTCATATTATGCACCAGTAAAAAAAAATTCAAAATCTTAAAATGGCTATATCTCCTAAACTAGGCGTCTGCGGGGGTCATATTATGCACCAGAAAAAAAAAATTCAATACTTTAAAATGGCAATATCTCCTAAACTAGGCGTCTGCGGGGGTCATATTATGCACCAGAAAAAAAAAAATTCAAAATCTTAAAATGGCTATATCTCCTAAACTAGGCGTCTGCGGGGGTCATATTATGCACCAGAAAAAAAAAATTCAAAATCTTAAAATGGCTATAACTCCTAAACTAAGCGTCTGCGGGGGTCATATTATGCACCAGAAAAAAAAAATTCAAAATCTTAAAATGGCTATAACTCCTAAACTAGGCGTCTGCGGGGGTCATATTATGCACCAGAAAAAAAAAAAAATTCAAAATCTTAAAATGGCTATATCTCCTAAACTAGGCGTCTGCGGGGGTCATATTATGCACCAGAAAAAAGAAAATTCAATACTTTAAAATGGCTATATCTCCTAAACTAGCCGTCTGCGGGGTTCATATTATGCACCAGAAAAAAAAAAATTCAAAATCTTAAAATGGCTATATCTCCTAAACTAGGCGTCTGCGGGGGTCATATTATGCACCAGAAAAAAGAAAATTCAATACTTTAAAATGGCAATATCTCCTAAACTATTCGTCTGCGGGGGTCATATTATGCACCAGAAAAAAAAAAAATTCAAAATCTTAAAATGGCTATATCTCCTAAACTAGGCGTCTGCGGGGGTCATATTATGCACCAGAAAAAAGAAAATTCAATACTTTAAAATGGCAATATCTCCTAAACTAGGCGTCAGCGGGGGTCATATTACGCACCAGAAAAAAAAAATTCAAAATCTTAAAATGGCTATATCTCCTAAACTAGGCGTCTGCGGGGGTCATATTATGCACCAGAAAAAAGAAAATTCAATACTTTAAAATGGCAATATCTCCTAAACTAGGCGTCTGCGGAGGTCATATTACGCACCAGAAAAAAAAAAATTCAAAATCTTAAAATGGCTATATCTCCTAAACTAGGCGTCTGCGGGGGTCATATTATGCACCAGAAAAAAAAAAAATTCAAAATCTTAAAATGGCTATAACTCCTAAACTAGGCGTCTGCGGGGGTCATATTATGCACCAGAAAAAAAAAAAATTCAAAATCTTAAAATGGCTATATCTCCTAAACTAGGCGTCTGCGGGGGTCATATTATGCACCAGAAAAAAGAAAATTCAATACTTTAAAATGGCAATATCTCCTAAACTATTCGTCTGCGGGGGTCATATTATGCACCAGAAAAAAAAAAAATTCAAAATCTTAAAATGGCTATATCTCCTAAACTAGGCGTCTGCGGGGGTCATATTATGCACCAGAAAAAAGAAAATTCAATACTTTAAAATGGCAATATCTCCTAAACTAGGCGTCTGCGGGGGTCATATTAAGCACCAGAAAAAAGAAAATTCAATACTTTAAAATGGCAATATCTCCTAAACTAGGCGTCTGCGGGGGTCATATTATGCACCAGAAAAAAAAAAAATTCAAAATCTTAAAATGGCTATAACTCCTAAACTAGGCGTCTGCGGGGGTCATATTATGCACCAGAAAAAAAAAAAATTCTAAATCTTAAAATGGCTATATCTCCTAAACTAGGCGTCTGCGGGGGTCATATTATGCACCAGAAAAAAGAAAATTCAATACTTTAAAATGGCAATATCTCCTAAACTAGGCGTCTGCGGGGGTCATATTATGCACCAGAAAAAAAAAAAATTCAAAATCTTAAAATGGCTATATCTCCTAAACTAGGCGTCTGCGGGGGTCATATTATGCACCAGAAAAAAAAAATTCAAAATCTTAAAATGGCTATATCTCCTAAACTAGGCGTCTGCGGGGGTCATATTATGCACCAGAAAAAAGAAAATTCAAAATCTTAAAATGGCTGTATCTCCTAAACTAGGCGTCTGCGGGGGTCATATTATGCACCAGAAAAAAGAAAATTCAATACTTTAAAATGGCAATATCTCCTAAACTAGGCGTCTGCGGGGGTCATATTATGCACCAGAAAAAAGAAAATTCAATACTTTAAAATGGCAATATCTCCTAAACTAGGCGTCTGCGGGGGTCATATTACGCACCAGAAAAAAAAAAATTCAAAATCTTAAAATGGCTATATCTCCTAAACTAGGCGTCTGCGGGGGTCATATTATGCACCAGAAAAAAAAAATTCAAAATCTTAAAATGGCTATATCTCCTGAACTAGGCGTCTGCGGGGGTCATATTATGCACCAGAAAAAAGAAAATTCAATACTTTAAAATGGCAATATCTCCTAAACTAGGCGTCTGCGGGGGTCATATTACGCACCAGAAAAAAAAAATTCAAAATCTTAAAATGGCTATATCTCCTGAACTAGGCGTCTGCGGGGGTCATATTATGCACCAGAAAAAAGAAAATTCAATACTTTAAAATGGCAATATCTCCTAAACTAGGCGTCTGCGGGGGTCATATTACGCACCAGAAAAAAAAAATTCAAAATCTTAAAATGGCTTTATCTCCTAAACTAGGCGTCTGCGGGGGTCATATTATGCACCAGAAAAAAGAAAATTCAATACTTTAAAATGGCAATATCTCCTAAACTAGGCGTCTGCGGGGGTCATATTACGCACCAGAAAAAAAAAAATTCAAAATCTTAAAATGGCTTTATCTCCTAAACTAGGCGTCTGCGGGGGTCATATTATGCACCAGAAAAAAAAAATTCAAAATCTTAAAATGGCTATATCTCCTAAACTAGGCGTCTGCGGGGGTCATATTATGCACCAGAAAAAAGAAAATTCAATACTTTAAAATGGCAATATCTCCTAAACTAGGCGTCTGCGGGGGTCATATAACGCACCAGAAAAAAAAAATTCAAAATCTTAAAATGGCTATATCTCCTAAACTAGGCGTCTGCGGGGGTCATATTACGCACCAGAAAAAAAAAAATTCAAAATCTTAAAATGGCTATATCTCCTAAACTAGGCGTCTGCGGGGGTCATATTATGCACCAGGAAAAAAAAATTCAAAATCTTAAAATGGCTATATCTCCTAAACTAGGCGTCTGCGGGGGTCATATTATGCACCAGAAAAAAAAAATTCAAAATCTTAAAATGGCTATATCTCCTAAACTAGGCGTCTGCGGGGGTCATATTATGCACCAGAAAAAAGAAAATTCAATACTTTAAAATGGCAATATCTCCTAAACTAGGCGTCTGCGGGGGTCATATTACGCACCAGAAAAAAAAAAATTCAAAATCTTAAAATGGCTATATCTCCTAAACTAGGCGCCTGCGGGGGTCATATTATGCACCAGAAAAAAAAAATTCAAAATCTTAAAATGGCTATATCTCCTAAACTAGGCGTCTGCGGGGGTCATATTATGCACCAGAAAAAAGAAAATTCAATACTTTAAAATGGCAATATCTCCTAAACTAGGCGTCTGCGGGGGTCATATTATGCACCAGAAAAAAGAAAATTCAAAATCTTAAAATGGCAATATCTCCTAAACTAGGCGTCTGCGGGGGTCATATTATGCACCAGAAAAAAGAAAATTCAATACTTTAAAATGGCAATATCTCCTAAACTAGGCGTCTGCGGGGGTCATATTACGCACCAGAAAAAAAAAAATTCAAAATCTTAAAATGGCTATATCTCCTAAACTAGGCGTCTGCGGGGGTCATATTATGCACCAGAAAAAAAAAATTCAAAATCTTAAAATGGCTGTATCTCCTAAACTAGGCGTCTGCGGGGGTCATATTATGCACCAGAAAAAAGAAAATTCAATACTTTAAAATGGTAATATCTCCTAAACTAGGCGTCTGCGGGGGTCATATTATGCACCAGAAAAAAGAAAATTCAATACTTTAAAATGGCAATATCTCCTTAACTAGGCGTCTGCGGGGGTCATATTACGCACCAGAAAAAAAAAAATTCAAAATCTTAAAATGGCTAAATCTCCTAAACTAGGCGTCTGCGGGGGTCATATTATGCACCAGAAAAAAAAAATTCAAAATCTTAAAATGGCTATATCTCCTAAACTAGGCGTCTGCGGGGGTCATATTATGCACCAGAAAAAAGAAAATTCAATACTTTAAAATGGCAATATCTCCTAAACTAGGCGTCTGCGGGGGTCATATTACGCACCAGAAAAAAAAAAATTCAAAATCTTAAAATGGCTATATCTCCTAAACTAGGCGTCTGCGGGGGTCATATTATGCGCCAGAAAAAAAAAATTCAAAATCTTAAAATGGCTATATCTCCTAAACTAGGCGTCTGCGGGGGTCATATTATGCACCAGAAAAAAAAAATTCAAAATCTTAAAATGGCTGTATCTCCTAAACTAGGCGTCTGCGGGGGTCATATTATGCACCAGAAAAAAGAAAATTCAATACTTTAAAATGGCAATATCTCCTAAACTAGGCGTCTGCGGGGGTCATATTATGCACCAGAAAAAAAAAAATTCAAAATCTTAAAATGGCTATATCTCCTAAACTAGGCGTCTGCGGGGGTCATATTATGCACCAGAAAAAAAAAATTCAAAATCTTAAAATGGCTATATCTCCTAAACTAGGCGTCTGCGGGGGTCATATTATGCACGAGAAAAAAGAAAATTCAATACTTTAAAATGGCAATATCTCCTAAACTAGGCGTCTGCGGGGGTCATATTATACACCAGAAAAAAGAAAATTCAATACTTTAAAATGGCAATATCTCCTAAACTAGGCGTCTGCGGGGGTTATATTACACACCAGAAAAAAAAAAATTCAAAATCTTAAAATGGTTATATCTCCTAAACTAGGCGTCTGCGGGGGTCATATTATGCACCAGAAAAAAGAAAATTCAATACTTTAAAATGGCAATATCTCCTAAACTAGGCGTCTGCGGGGGTCATATTACGCACCAGAAAAAAGAAAATTCAAAATCTTAAAATGGCTGTATCTCCTAAACTAGGCGTCTACGGGGGTCATATTATGCACCAGAAAAAAGAAAATTCAATACTTTAAAATGGCAATATCTCCTAAACTAGGCGTCTGCGGGGGTCATATTACGCACCAGAAAAAAAAAAATTCAAAATCTTAAAATGGCTATATCTCCTAAACTAGGCGCCTGCGGGGGTTATATTATGCACCAGAAAAAAAAAATTCAAAATCTTAAAATGGCTATATCTCCTAAACTAGGCGTCTGCGGGGGTCATATTATGCACCAGAAAAAAGAAAATTCAATACTTTAAAATGGCAATATCTCCTAAACTAGGCGTCTGCGGGGGTCATATTACGCACCAGAAAAAAAAAATTCAAAATCTTAAAATGGCAATATCTCCTAAACTAGGCGTCTGCGGGGGTCATATTATGCACCAGAAAAAAGAAAATTCAATACTTTAAAATGGCAATATCTCCTAAACTAGGCGTCTGCGGGGGTCATATTACGCACCAGAAAAAAAAAAATTCAAAATCTTAAAATGGCTATATCTCCTAAACTAGGCGTCTGCGGGGGTCATATTATGCACCAGAAAAAAAAAATTCAAAATCTTAAAATGGCTATATCTCCTAAACTAGGCGTCTGCGGGGGTCATATTATGCACCAGAAAAAAGAAAATTCAAAATCTTAAAATGGCTGTATCTCCTAAACTAGGCGTCTGCGGGGGTCATATTATGCACCAGAAAAAAGAAAATTCAATACTTTAAAATGGCAATATCTCCTAAACTAGGCGTCTGCGGGGGTCATATTATGCACCAGAAAAAAGAAAATTCAATACTTTAAAATGGCAATATCTCCTTAACTAGGCGTCTGCGGGGGTCATATTACGCACCAGAAAAAAAAAAATTCAAAATCTTAAAATGGCTATATCTCCTAAAGGCGTCTGCGGGGGTCATATTATGCACCAGAAAAAAAAAATTCAAAATCTTAAAATGGCTATATCTCCTAAACTAGGCGTCTGCGGGGGTCATATTATGCACCAGAAAAAAGAAAATTCAATACTTTAAAATGGCAATATCTCCTAAACTAGGCGTCTGCGTGGGTCATATTACGCACCAGAAAAAAAAAATTCAAAATCTTAAAATGGCTATATCTCCTAAACTAGGCGTCTGCGGGGGTCATATTATGCACCAGAAAAAAGAAAATTCAATACTTTAAAATGGCAATATCTCCTAAACTAGGCGTCTGCGGGGGTCATATTATGCACCAGAAAAAAGAAAATTCAATACTTTAAAATGGCAATATCTCCTAAACTAGGCGTCTGCGGGGGTCATATTACGCACCAGAAAAAAAAAAATTCAAAATCTTAAAATGGCTATATCTCCTAAACTAGGCGTCTGCGGGGGTCATATTATGCGCCAGAAAAAAAAAATTCAAAATCTTAAAATGGCTATATCTCCTAAACTAGGCGTCTGCGGGGGTCATATTATGCACCAGAAAAAAGAAAATTCAATACTTTAAAATGGCAATATCTCCTAAACTAGGCGTCTGTGGGGGTCATATTATGCACCAGAAAAAAGAAAATTCAATACTTTAAAATGGCAATATCTCCTAAACTAGGCGTCTGCGGGGGTCATATTACGCACCAGAAAAAAAAAATTCAAAATCTTAAAATGGCTGTATCTCCTAAACTAGGCGTCTGCGGGGGTCATATTATGCACCAGAAAAAAGAAAATTCAATACTTTAAAATGGCAATATCTCCTAAACTAGGCGTCTGCGGGGGTCATATTATGCACCAGAAAAAAGAAAATTCAATACTTTAAAATGGCAATATCTCCTAAACTAGGCGTCTGCCTGGGTCATATTACGCACCAGAAAAAAAAAAATTCAAAATCTTAAAATGGCTATATCTCCTAAACTAGGCGTCTGCGGGGGTCATATTATGCACCAGAAAAAAGAAAATTCAATACTTTAAAATGGCAATATCTCCTAAACTAGGCGTCTGCGGGGGTCATATTATGCACCAGAAAAAAGAAAATTCAATACTTTAAAATGGCAATATCTCCTAAACTAGGCGTCTGCCTGGGTCATATTACGCACCAGAAAAAAAAAAATTCAAAATCTTAAAATGGCTATATCTCCTAAACTAGGCGTCTGCGGGGGTCATATTATGCACCAGAAAAAAGAAAATTCAAAATCTTAAAATGGCAATATCTCCTAAACTAGGCGTCTGCGGGGGTCATATTACGCACCAGAAAAAAAAAAATTCAAAATCTTAAAATGGCTGTATCTCCTAAACTAGGCGTCTGCGGGGGTCATATTATGCACCAGAAAAAAAAAATTCAAAATCTTAAAATGGCTATATCTCCTAAACTAGGCGTCTGCGGGGGTCATATTATGCACCAGAAAAAAGAAAATTCAATACTTTAAAATGGCAATATCTCCTAAACTAGGCGTCTGCGGGGGTCATATTACGCACCAGAAAAAGAAAATTCAAAATCTTAAAATGGCTATATCTCCTAAACTAGGCGTCTGCGGGGGTCATATTATGCACCAGAAAAAAGAAAATTCAATACTTTAAAATGGCAATATCTCCTAAACTAGGCGTCTGCGGGGGTCATATTATGCACCAGAAAAAAGAAAATTCAATACTTTAAAATGGCAATATCTCCTAAACTAGGCGTCTGCGGGGGTCATATTACGCACCAGAAAAAAAAAATTCAAAATCTTAAAATGGCTGTATCTCCTAAACTAGGCGTCTGCGGGGGTCATATTATGCACCAGAAAAAAGAAAATTCAATACTTTAAAATGGCAATATCTCCTAAACTAGGCGTCTGCGGGGGTCATATTATGCACCAGAAAAAAGAAAATTCAATACTTTAAAATGGCAATATCTCCTAAACTAGGCGTCTGCCTGGGTCATATTACGCACCAGAAAAAAAAAAATTCAAAATCTTAAAATGGCTATATCTCCTAAACTAGGCGTCTGCGGGGGTCATATTATGCACCAGAAAAAAGAAAATTCAATACTTTAAAATGGCAATATCTCCTAAACTAGGCGTCTGCGGGGGTCATATTATGCACCAGAAAAAAGAAAATTCAATACTTTAAAATGGCAATATCTCCTAAACTAGGCGTCTGCGGGGGTCATATTACGCACCAGAAAAAAAAAAATTCAAAATCTTAAAATGGCTGTATCTCCTAAACTAGGCGTCTGCGGGGGTCATATTATGCACCAGAAAAAAGAAAATTCAATACTTTAAAATGGCAATATCTCCTAAACTAGGCGTCTGCGGGGGTCATATTATGCACCAGAAAAAAAAAATTCAAAATCTTAAAATGGCTATATCTCCTAAACTAGGCGTCTGCGGGGGTCATATTATGCACCAGAAAAAAAAAATTCAAAATCTTAAAATGGCTATATCTCCTAAACTAGGCGTCTGCGGGGGTCATATTATGCACCAGAAAAAAGAAAATTCAAAATCTTAAAATGGCTGTATCTCCTAAACTAGGCGTCTGCGGGGGTCATATTATGCACCAGAAAAAAGAAAATTCAATACTTTAAAATGGCAATATGTCCTAAACTAGGCGTCTGCGGGGGTCATATTATGCACCAGAAAAAAGAAAATTCAATACTTTAAAATGGCAATATCTCCTAAACTAGGCGTCTGCGGGGGTCATATTACGCACCAGAAAAAAAAAAATTCAAAATCTTAAAATGGCTATATCTCCTAAACTAGGCGTCTGCGGGGGTCATATTATGCACCAGAAAAAAAAAATTCAAAATCTTAAAATGGCTATATCTCCTAAACTAGGCGTCTGCGGGGGTCATATTATGCACCAGAAAAAAGAAAATTCAAAATCTTAAAATGGCTGTATCTCCTAAACTAGGCGTCTGCGGGGGTCATATTATGCACCAGAAAAAAGAAAATTCAATACTTTAAAATGGCAATATCTCCTAAACTAGGCGTCTGCGGGGGTCATATTACGCACCAGAAAAAAAAAATTCAAAATCTTAAAATGGCTATATCTCCTAAACTAGGCGTCTGCGGGGGTCATATTATGCACCAGAAAAAAGAAAATTCAATACTTTAAAATGGCAATATCTCCTAAACTAGGCGTCTGCGGGGGTCATATTATGCACCAGAAAAAAGAAAATTCAATACTTTAAAATGGCAATATCTCCTAAACTAGGCGTCTGCGGGGGTCATATTATGCACCAGAAAAAAGAAAATTCAATACTTTAAAATGGCAATATCTCCTAAACTAGGCGTCTGCGGGGGTCATATTACGCACCAGAAAAAAAAAAATTCAAAATCTTAAAATGGCTGTATCTCCTAAACTAGGCGTCTGCGGGGGTCATATTATGCACCAGAAAAAAGAAAATTCAATACTTTAAAATGGCAATATCTCCTAAACTAGGCGTCTGCGGGGGTCATATTATGCACCAGAAAAAAAAAATTCAAAATCTTAAAATGGCTATATCTCCTAAACTAGGCGTCTGCGGGGGTCATATTATGCACCAGAAAAAAAAAATTCAAAATCTTAAAATGGCTATATCTCCTAAACTAGGCGTCTGCGGGGGTCATATTATGCACCAGAAAAAAAAAATTCAAAATCTTAAAATGGCTATATCTCCTAAACTAGGCGTCTGCGGGGGTCATATTATGCACCAGAAAAAAGAAAATTCAATACTTTAAAATGGCAATATCTCCTAAACTAGGCGTCTGCGGGGGTCATATTATGCACCAGAAAAAAGAAAATTCAATACTTTAAAATGGCAATATCTCCTAAACTAGGCGTCTGCGGGGGTCATATTACGCACCAGAAAAAAAAAAATTCAAAATCTTAAAATGGCTGTATCTCCTAAACTAGGCGTCTGCGGGGGTCATATTATGCACCAGAAAAAAGAAAATTCAATACTTTAAAATGGCAATATCTCCTAAACTAGGCGTCTGCGGGGGTCATATTATGCACCAGAAAAAAAAAATTCAAAATCTTAAAATGGCTATATCTCCTAAACTAGGCGTCTGCGGGGGTCATATTATGCACCAGAAAAAAAAAATTCAAAATCTTAAAATGGCTATATCTCCTAAACTAGGCGTCTGCGGGGGTCATATTATGCACCAGAAAAAAGAAAATTCAAAATCTTAAAATGGCTGTATCTCCTAAACTAGGCGTCTGCGGGGGTCATATTATGCACCAGAAAAAAGAAAATTCAATACTTTAAAATGGCAATATCTCCTAAACTAGGCGTCTGCGGGGGTCATATTATGCACCAGAAAAAAGAAAATTCAATACTTTAAAATGGCAATATCTCCTAAACTAGGCGTCTGCGGGGGTCATATTACGCACCAGAAAAAAAAAAATTCAAAATCTTAAAATGGCTATATCTCCTAAACTAGGCGTCTGCGGGGGTCATATTATGCACCAGAAAAAAAAAATTCAAAATCTTAAAATGGCTATATCTCCTAAACTAGGCGTCTGCGGGGGTCATATTATGCACCAGAAAAAAGAAAATTCAAAATCTTAAAATGGCTGTATCTCCTAAACTAGGCGTCTGCGGGGGTCATATTATGCACCAGAAAAAAGAAAATTCAATACTTTAAAATGGCAATATCTCCTAAACTAGGCGTCTGCGGGGGTCATATTATGCACCAGAAAAAAGAAAATTCAATACTTTAAAATGGCAATATCTCCTAAACTAGGCGTCTGCGGGGGTCATATTACGCACCAGAAAAAAAAAAATTCAAAATCTTAAAATGGCTATATCTCCTAAACTAGGCGTCTGCGGGGGTCATATTATGCACCAGAAAAAAAAAATTCAAAATCTTAAAATGGCTATATCTCCTAAACTAGGCGTCTGCGGGGGTCATATTATGCACCAGAAAAAAGAAAATTCAAAATCTTAAAATGGCTGTATCTCCTAAACTAGGCGTCTGCGGGGGTCATATTATGCACCAGAAAAAAGAAAATTCAATACTTTAAAATGGCAATATCTCCTAAACTAGGCGTCTGCGGGGGTCATATTACGCACCAGAAAAAAAAAATTCAAAATCTTAAAATGGCTATATCTCCTAAACTAGGCGTCTGCGGGGGTCATATTATGCACCAGAAAAAAGAAAATTCAATACTATAAAATGGCAATATCTCCTAAACTAGGCGTCTGCGGGGGTCATATTATGCACCAGAAAAAAGAAAATTCAATACTTTAAAATGGCAATATCTCCTAAACTAGGCGTCTGCGGGGGTCATATTACGCACCAGAAAAAAAAAATTCAAAATCTTAAAATGGCTATATCTCCTAAACTAGGCGTCTGCGGGGGTCATATTATGCACCAGAAAAAAGAAAATTCAATACTTTAAAATGGCAATATCTCCTAAACTAGGCGTCTGCGGGGGTCATATAACGCACCAGAAAAAAAAAATTCAATACTTTAAAATGGCAATATCTCCTAAACTAGGCGTCTGCGGGGGTCATATTATGAACCAGAAAAAAGAAAATTCAATACTTTAAAATGGCAATATCTCCTAAACTAGGCGTCTGCGGGGGTCATATTACGCACCAGAAAAAAAAAAATTCAAAATCTTAAAATGGCTATATCTCCTAAACTAGGCGTCTGCGGGGGTCATATTATGCACCAGAAAAAAAAAATTCAAATTCTTAAAATGGCTGTATCTCCTAAACTAGGCGTCTGCGGGGGTCATATTATGCACCAGAAAAAAAAAAATTCAAAATCTTAAAATGGCTATATCTCCTAAACTAGGCGTCTGCGGGGGTCATATTATGCACCAGAAAAAAAAAATTCAAAATCTTAAAATGGCTATATCTCCTAAACTAGGCGTCTGCGGGGGTCATATTATGCACCAGAAAAAAGAAAATTCAAAATCTTAAAATGGCTGTATCTCCTAAACTAGGCGTCTGCGGGGGTCATATTATGCACCAGAAAAAAGAAAATTCAATACTTTAAAATGGCAATATCTCCTAAACTAGGCGTCTGCGGGGGTCATATTATGCACCAGAAAAAAGAAAATTCAATACTTTAAAATGGCAATATCTCCTAAACTAGGCGTCTGCGGGGGTCATATTATGCACCAGAAAAAAAAAATTCAAAATCTTAAAATGGCTATATCTCCTAAACTAGGCGTCTGCGGGGGTCATATTATGCACCAGAAAAAAGAAAATTCAATACTTTAAAATGGCAATATCTCCTAAACTAGGCGTCTGCCGGGGTCATATTATGCACCAGAAAAAAAAAAATTCAAAATCTTAAAATGGCTATATCTCCTAAACTAGGCGTCTGCGGGGGTCATATTATGCACCAGAAAAAAAAAATTCAAAATCTTAAAATGGCTATATCTCCTAAACTAGGCGTCTGCGGGGGTCATATTATGCACCAGAAAAAAGAAAATTCAAAATCTTAAAATGGCTGTATCTCCTAAACTAGGCGTCTGCGGGGGTCATATTATGCACCAGAAAAAAGAAAATTCAATACTTTAAAATGGCAATATCTCCTAAACTAGGCGTCTGCGGGGGTCATATTATGCACCAGAAAAAAGAAAATTCAATACTTTAAAATGGCAATACCTCCTAAACTAGGCGTCTGCGGGGGTCATATTATGCACCAGAAAAAAGAAAATTCAATACTTTAAAATGGCAATATCTCCTAAACTAGGCGTCTGCGGGGGTCATATTATGCACCAGAAAAAAGAAAATTCAATACTTTAAAATGGCAATATCTCCTAAACTAGGCGTCTGCGGGGGTCATATTATGCACCAGAAAAAAAAAAATTCAAAATCTTAAAATGGCTATATCTCCTAAACTAGGCGTCTGCGGGGGTCATATTATGCACCAGAAAAAAGAAAATTCAAAATCTTAAAATGGCTGTATCTCCTAAACTAGGCGTCTGCGGGGGTCATATTATGCACCAGAAAAAAGAAAATTCAATACTTTAAAATGGCAATATCTCCTAAACTAGGCGTCTGCGGGGGTCATATTATGCACCAGAAAAAAGAAAATTCAATACTTTAAAATGGCAATATCTCCTAAACTAGGCGTCAGCGGGGGTCATATTACGCACCAGAAAAAAAAAAATTCAAAATCTTAAAATGGCTATATCTCCTAAACTAGGCGTCTGCGGGGGTCATATTATGCACCAGAAAAAAAAAATTCAAAATCTTAAAATGGCTATATCTCCTAAACTAGGCGTCTGCGGGGGTCATATTATGCACCAGAAAAAAGAAAATTCAATACTTTAAAATGGCAATATCTCCTAAACTAGGCGTCTGCGGGGGTCACCAGAAAAAAGAAAATTCAATACTTTAAAATGGCAATATCTCCTAAACTAGGCGTCTGCGGGGGTCATATTACGCACCAGAAAAAAAAAATTCAAAATCTTAAAATGGCTATATCTCCTAAACTAGGCGTCTGCGGGGGTCATATTATGCACCAGAAAAAAAAAAATTCAAAATCTTAAAATGTCTGCGGGGGTCATATTATGCACCAGAAAAAAGAAAATTCAATACTTTAAAATGGCAATATCTCCTAAACTAGGCGTCTGCGGGGGTCATATTATGCACCAGAAAAAAGAAAATTCAATACTTTAAAATGGCAATATCTCCTAAACTAGGCGTCTGCGGGGGTCATATTATGCACCAGAAAAAAAAAAATTCAAAATCTTAAAATGGCTATATCTCCTAAACTAGGCGTCTGCGGGGGTCATATTATGCACCAGAAAAAAGAAAATTCAAAATCTTAAAATGGCTGTATCTCCTAAACTAGGCGTCTGCGGGGGTCATATTATGCACCAGAAAAAAGAAAATTCAATACTTTAAAATGGCAATATCTCCTAAACTAGGCGTCTGCGGGGGTCATATTATGCACCAGAAAAAAGAAAATTCAATACTTTAAAATGGCAATATCTCCTAAACTAGGCGTCAGCGGGGGTCATATTACGCACCAGAAAAAAAAAAATTCAAAATCTTAAAATGGCTATATCTCCTAAACTAGGCGTCTGCGGGGGTCATATTATGCACCAGAAAAAAAAAATTCAAAATCTTAAAATGGCTATATCTCCTAAACTAGGCGTCTGCGGGGGTCATATTATGCACCAGAAAAAAGAAAATTCAATACTTTAAAATGGCAATATCTCCTAAACTAGGCGTCTGCGGGGGTCACCAGAAAAAAGAAAATTCAATACTTTAAAATGGCAATATCTCCTAAACTAGGCGTCTGCGGGGGTCATATTACGCACCAGAAAAAAAAAATTCAAAATCTTAAAATGGCTATATCTCCTAAACTAGGCGTCTGCGGGGGTCATATTATGCACCAGAAAAAAAAAAATTCAAAATCTTAAAATGTCTGCGGGGGTCATATTATGCACCAGAAAAAAGAAAATTCAATACTTTAAAATGGCAATATCTCCTAAACTAGGCGTCTGCGGGGGTCATATTACGCACCAGAAAAAAAAAAATTCAAAATCTTAAAATGGCAATATCTCCTAAACTAGGCGTCTGCGGGGGTCATATTATGCACCAGAAAAAAAAAATTCAAAATCTTAAAATGGCTATATCTCCTAAACTAGGCGTCTGCGGGGGTCATATTATGCACCAGAAAAAAGAAAATTCAATACTTTAAAATGGCAATATCTCCTAAACTAGGCGTCTGCGGGGGTCATATTACGCACCAGAAAAAAAAAATTCAAAATTTTAAAATGGCTATATCTCCTAAACTAGGCGTCTGCGGGGGTCATATTATGCACCAGAAAAAAGAAAATTCAATACTTTAAAATGGCAATATCTCCTAAAATAGGCGTCTGCGGGGGTCATATTATGCACCAGAAAAAAGAAAATTCAATACTTTAAAATGGCAATATCTCCTAAACTAGGCGTCTGCGGGGGTCATATTACGCACCAGAAAAAAAAAAATTCAAAATCTTAAAATGGCTATATCTCCTAAACTAGGCGTCTGCGGGGGTCATATTATGCACCAGAAAAAAAAAATTCAAAATCTTAAAATGGCTATATCTCCTAAACTAGGCGCCTGCGGGGGTCATATTATGCACCAGAAAAAAGAAAATTCAATACTTTAAAATGGCAATATCTCCTAAACTAGGCGTCTGCGGGGGTCATATTACGCACCAGAAAAAAAAAATTCAAAATCTTAAAATGGCTATATCTCCTAAACTAGGCGTCTGCGGGGGTCATATTATGCACCAGAAAAAAGAAAATTCAATACTTTAAAATGGCAATATCTCCTAAACTAGGCGTCTGCGGGGGTCATATTATGCACCAGAAAAAAGAAAATTCAATACTTTAAAATGGCAATATCTCCTAAACTAGGCGTCTGCGGGGGTCATATTACGCACCAGAAAAAAAAAATTCAAAATCTTAAAATGGCTATATCTCCTAAACTAGGCGTCTGCGGGGGTCATATTATGCACCAGAAAAAAGAAAATTCAATACTTTAAAATGGCAATACCTCCTAAACTAGGCGTCTGCGGGGGTCATATTATGCACCAGAAAAAAGAAAATTCAATACTTTAAAATGGCAATATCTCCTAAACTAGGCGTCTGCGGGGGTCATATTATGCACCAGAAAAAAGAAAATTCAATACTTTAAAATGGCAATATCTCCTAAACTAGGCGTCTGCGGGGGTCATATTATGCACCAGAAAAAAAAAAATTCAAAATCTTAAAATGGCTATATCTCCTAAACTAGGCGTCTGCGGGGGTCATATTATGCACCAGAAAAAAGAAAATTCAAAATCTTAAAATGGCTGTATCTCCTAAACTAGGCGTCTGCGGGGGTCATATTATGCACCAGAAAAAAGAAAATTCAATACTTTAAAATGGCAATATCTCCTAAAATAGGCGTCTGCGGGGGTCATATTATGCACCAGAAAAAAGAAAATTCAATACTTTAAAATGGCAATATCTCCTAAACTAGGCGTCTGCGGGGGTCATATTACGCACCAGAAAAAAAAAAATTCAAAATCTTAAAATGGCTATATCTCCTAAACTAGGCGTCTGCGGGGGTCATATTATGCACCAGAAAAAAAAAATTCAAAATCTTAAAATGGCTATATCTCCTAAACTAGGCGCCTGCGGGGGTCATATTATGCACCAGAAAAAAGAAAATTCAATACTTTAAAATGGCAATATCTCCTAAACTAGGCGTCTGCGGGGGTCATATTACGCACCAGAAAAAAAAAATTCAAAATCTTAAAATGGCTATATCTCCTAAACTAGGCGTCTGCGGGGGTCATATTATGCACCAGAAAAAAGAAAATTCAATACTTTAAAATGGCAATATCTCCTAAACTAGGCGTCTGCGGGGGTCATATTATGCACCAGAAAAAAGAAAATTCAATACTTTAAAATGGCAATATCTCCTAAACTAGGCGTCTGCGGGGGTCATATTACGCACCAGAAAAAAAAAATTCAAAATCTTAAAATGGCTATATCTCCTAAACTAGGCGTCTGCGGGGGTCATATTATGCACCAGAAAAAAGAAAATTCAATACTTTAAAATGGCAATACCTCCTAAACTAGGCGTCTGCGGGGGTCATATTATGCACCAGAAAAAAGAAAATTCAATACTTTAAAATGGCAATATCTCCTAAACTAGGCGTCTGCGGGGGTCATATTATGCACCAGAAAAAAGAAAATTCAATACTTTAAAATGGCAATACCTCCTAAACTAGGCGTCTGCGGGGGTCATATTATGCACCAGAAAAAAGAAAATTCAATACTTTAAAATGGCAATATCTCCTAAACTAGGCGTCTGCGGGGGTCATATTATGCACCAGAAAAAAGAAAATTCAATACTTTAAAATGGCAATATCTCCTAAACTAGGCGTCTGCGGGGGTCATATTATGCACCAGAAAAAAAAAAATTCAAAATCTTAAAATGGCTATATCTCCTAAACTAGGCGTCTGCGGGGGTCATATTATGCACCAGAAAAAAGAAAATTCAAAATCTTAAAATGGCTGTATCTCCTAAACTAGGCGTCTGCGGGGGTCATATTATGCACCAGAAAAAAGAAAATTCAATACTTTAAAATGGCAATATCTCCTAAACTAGGCGTCTGCGGGGGTCATATTATGCACCAGAAAAAAGAAAATTCAATACTTTAAAATGGCAATATCTCCTAAACTAGGCGTCAGCGGGGGTCATATTACGCACCAGAAAAAAAAAAATTCAAAATCTTAAAATGGCTATATCTCCTAAACTAGGCGTCTGCGGGGGTCATATTATGCACCAGAAAAAAAAAATTCAAAATCTTAAAATGGCTATATCTCCTAAACTAGGCGTCTGCGGGGGTCATATTATGCACCAGAAAAAAGAAAATTCAATACTTTAAAATGGCAATATCTCCTAAACTAGGCGTCTGCGGGGGTCACCAGAAAAAAGAAAATTCAATACTTTAAAATGGCAATATCTCCTAAACTAGGCGTCTGCGGGGGTCATATTACGCACCAGAAAAAAAAAATTCAAAATCTTAAAATGGCTATATCTCCTAAACTAGGCGTCTGCGGGGGTCATATTATGCACCAGAAAAAAAAAAATTCAAAATCTTAAAATGTCTGCGGGGGTCATATTATGCACCAGAAAAAAGAAAATTCAATACTTTAAAATGGCAATATCTCCTAAACTAGGCGTCTGCGGGGGTCATATTACGCACCAGAAAAAAAAAAATTCAAAATCTTAAAATGGCAATATCTCCTAAACTAGGCGTCTGCGGGGGTCATATTATGCACCAGAAAAAAAAAATTCAAAATCTTAAAATGGCTATATCTCCTAAACTAGGCGTCTGCGGGGGTCATATTATGCACCAGAAAAAAGAAAATTCAATACTTTAAAATGGCAATATCTCCTAAACTAGGCGTCTGCGGGGGTCATATTACGCACCAGAAAAAAAAAATTCAAAATCTTAAAATGGCTATATCTCCTAAACTAGGCGTCTGCGGGGGTCATATTATGCACCAGAAAAAAGAAAATTCAATACTTTAAAATGGCAATATCTCCTAAAATAGGCGTCTGCGGGGGTCATATTATGCACCAGAAAAAAGAAAATTCAATACTTTAAAATGGCAATATCTCCTAAACTAGGCGTCTGCGGGGGTCATATTACGCACCAGAAAAAAAAAAATTCAAAATCTTAAAATGGCTATATCTCCTAAACTAGGCGTCTGCGGGGGTCATATTATGCACCAGAAAAAAAAAATTCAAAATCTTAAAATGGCTATATCTCCTAAACTAGGCGCCTGCGGGGGTCATATTATGCACCAGAAAAAAGAAAATTCAATACTTTAAAATGGCAATATCTCCTAAACTAGGCGTCTGCGGGGGTCATATTACGCACCAGAAAAAAAAAATTCAAAATCTTAAAATGGCTATATCTCCTAAACTAGGCGTCTGCGGGGGTCATATTATGCACCAGAAAAAAGAAAATTCAATACTTTAAAATGGCAATATCTCCTAAACTAGGCGTCTGCGGGGGTCATATTACGCACCAGAAAAAAAAAAATTCAAAATCTCAAAATGGCTATATCTCCTAAACTAGGCGTCTGCGGGGGTCATATTATGCACCAGAAAAAAAAAATTCAAAATCTTAAAATGGCTGTATCTCCTAAACTAGGCGTCTGCGGGGGTCATATTATGCACCAGAAAAAAGAAAATTCAATACTTTAAAATGGCAATATCTCCTAAACTAGGCGTCTGCGGGGGTCATATTATGCACCAGAAAAAAAAAATTCAAAATCTTAAAATGGCTATATCTCCTAAACTAGGCGTCTGCGGGGGTCATATTATGCACCAGAAAAAAGAAAATTCAAAATCTTAAAATGGCTGTATCTCCTAAACTAGGCGTCTGCTTGGGTCATATTATGCACCAGAAAAAAGAAAATTCAATACTTTAAAATGGCAATATCTCCTAAACTAGGCGTCTGCGGGGGTCATATTATGCACCAGAAAAAAGAAAATTCAATACTTTAAAATGGCAATATCTCCTAAACTAGGCGTCTGCGGGGGTCATATTACGCACCAGAAAAAAAAAATTCAAAATCTTAAAATGGCTATATCTCCTAAACTAGGCGTCTGCGGGGGTCATATTATGCACCAGAAAAAAAAAATTCAAAATCTTAAAATGGCTATATCTCCTAAACTAGGCGTCTGCGGGGGTCATATTATGCACCAGAAAAAGAAAATTCAAAATCTTAAAATGGCTGTATCTCCTAAACTAGGCGTCTGCGGGGGTCATATTATGCACCAGAAAAAAGAAAATTCAAAACTTTAAAATGGCAATATCTCCTAAACTAGGCGTCTGCGGGGGTCATATTATGCACCAGAAAAAAGAAAATTTAATACTTTACAATGGCAATATCTCCTAAACTAGGCGTCTGCGGGGGTCATATTACGCACCAGAAAAAAAAAAATTCAAAATCTTAAAATGGCTATATCTCCTAAACTAGGCGTCTGCGGGGGTCATATTATGCACCAGAAAAAAAAAATTCAAAATCTTAAAATGGCTATATCTCCTAAACTAGGCGTCTGCGGGGGTCATATTATGCACCAGAAAAAAGAAAATTCAATACTTTAAAATGGCAATATCTCCTAAACTAGGCGTCTGCGGGGGTCATATTATGCACCAGAAAAAAGAAAATT
Source organism: Volucella zonaria (assembly GCA_963966105.1). NCBI lineage: Eukaryota > Metazoa > Arthropoda > Insecta > Diptera > Syrphidae > Volucella > Volucella zonaria. The sequence goes on along the minus strand of OZ014534.1, from coordinate 79,964,291 downwards.
CAATACTTTAAAATGGCAATATCTCCTAAACTAGGCGTCTGCGGGGGTCATATTACGCACCAGAAAAAAAAAAATTCAAAATCTTAAAATGGCTATATCTCCTAAACTAGGCGTCTGCGGGGGTCATATTATGCACCAGAAAAAAGAAAATTCAATACTTTAAAATGGCAATATCTCCTAATCTAGGCGTCTGCGGGGGTCATATTACGCACCAGAAAAAAAAAATTCAAAATCTTAAAATGGCTATATCTCCTAAACTAGGCGTCTGCGGGGGTCATATTATGCACCAGAAAAAAGAAAATTCAATACTTTAAAATGGCAATATCTCCTAAACTAGGCGTCTGCGGGGGTCATATTACGCACCAGAAAAAAAAAAATTCAAAATCTTAAAATGGCTATATCTCCTAAACTAGGCGTCTGCGGGGGTCATATTATGCACCAGAAAAAAGAAAATTCAATACTTTAAAATGGCAATATCGCATAAACTAGGCGTCTGCGGGGGTCATATTACGCACCAGAAAAAAAAAATTCAAAATCTTAAAATGGCTATATCTCCTAAACTAGGCGTCTGCGGGGGTCATATTATGCACCAGAAAAAAGAAAATTCAATACTTTAAAATGGCAATATCTCCTAAACTAGGCGTCTGCGGGGGTCATATTATGCACCAGAAAAAAGAAAATTCAATACTTTAAAATGGCAATATCTCCTAAACTAGGCGTCTGCGGGGGTCATATTACGCACCAGAAAAAAAAAAATTCAAAATCTTAAAATGGCTATATCTCCTAAACTAGGCGTCTGCGGGGGTCATATTATGCACCAGAAAAAAAAAATTCAAAATCTTAAAATGGCTGTATCTCCTAAACTAGGCGTCTGCGGGGGTCATATTATGCACCAGAAAAAAGAAAATTCAATACTTTAAAATGGCAATATCTACTAAACTAGGCGTCTGCGGGGGTCATATTATGCACCAGAAAAAAGAAAATTCAATACTTTAAAATGGCAATATCTCCTAAACTAGGCGTCTGCGGGGGTCATATTACGCACCAGAAAAAAAAAATTCAAAATCTTAAAATGGCTATATCTCCTAAACTAGGCGTCTGCGGGGGTCATATTATGCACCAGAAAAAAGAAAATTCAATACTTTAAAATGGCAATATCGCATAAACTAGGCGTCTGCGGGGGTCATATTACGCACCAGAAAAAAAAAATTCAAAATCTTAAAATGGCTATATCTCCTAAACTAGGCGTCTGCGGGGGTCATATTATGCACCAGAAAAAAGAAAATTCAATACTTTAAAATGGCAATATCTCCTAAACTAGGCGTCTGCGGGGGTCATATTATGCACCAGAAAAAAGAAAATTCAATACTTTAAAATGGCAATATCTCCTAAACTAGGCGTCTGCGGGGGTCATATTACGCACCAGAAAAAAAAAAATTCAAAATCTTAAAATGGCTATATCTCCTAAACTAGGCGTCTGCGGGGGTCATATTATGCACCAGAAAAAAAAAATTCAAAATCTTAAAATGGCTGTATCTCCTAAACTAGGCGTCTGCGGGGGTCATATTATGCACCAGAAAAAAGAAAATTCAATACTTTAAAATGGCAATATCTACTAAACTAGGCGTCTGCGGGGGTCATATTATGCACCAGAAAAAAGAAAATTCAAAATCTTAAAATGGCTATATCTCCTAAACTAGGCGTCTGCGGGGGTCATATTATGCACCAGAAAAAAAAAATTCAAAATCTTAAAATGGCTATATCTCCTAAACTAGGCGTCTGCGGGGGTCATATTATGCACCAGAAAAAAGAAAATTCAATACTTTAAAATTGCAATATCTCCTAAACTAGGCGTCTGCGGGGGTCATATTACGCACCAGAAAAAAAAAATTCAAAATCTTAAAATGGCTATATCTCCTAAACTAGGCGTCTGCGGGGGTCATATTATGCACCAGAAAAAAAAAATTCAAAATCTTAAAATGGCTATATCTCCTAAACTAGGCGTCTGCGGGGGTCATATTATGCACCAGAAAAAAGAAAATTCAATACTTTAAAATGGCAATATCTCCTAAACTAGGCGTCTGCGGGGGTCATATTACGCACCAGAAAAAAAAAATTCTAAATCTTAAAATGGCTATATCTCCTAAACTAGGCGTCTGCGGGGGTCATATTATGCACCAGAAAAAAGAAAATTCAATACTTTAAAATGGCAATATCTCCTAAACTAGGCGTCTGCGGGGGTCATATTACGCACCAGAAAAAAAAAAATTCAAAATCTTAAAATGGCTATATCTCCTAAACTAGGCGTCTGCGGGGGTCATATTATGCACCAGAAAAAAGAAAATTCAATACTTTAAAATGGCAATATCTCCTAAACTAGGCGTCTGCGGGGGTCATATTACGCACCAGAAAAAAAAAATTCAAAATCTTAAAATGGCTATATCTCCTAAACTAGGCGTCTGCGGGGGTCATATTATGCACCAGAAAAAAGAAAATTCAATACTTTAAAATGGCAATATCTCCTAAACTAGGCGTCTGCTGGGGTCATATTATGCACCAGAAAAAAAAAAATTCAAAATCTTAAAATGGCTATATCTCCTAAACTAGGCGTCTGCGGGGGTCATATTATGCACCAGAAAAAAAAAATTCAAAATCTTAAAATGGCTATATCTCCTAAACTAGGCGTCTGCGGGGGTCATATTATGCACCAGAAAAAAGAAAATTCAAAATCTTAAAATGGCTGTATCTCCTAAACTAGGCGTCTGCGGGGGTCATATTATGCACCAGAAAAAAGAAAATTCAATACTTTAAAATGGCAATATCTCCTAAACTAGGCGTCTGCGGGGGTCATATTATGCACCAGAAAAAAGAAAATTCAATTCTTTAAAATGGCAATATCTCCTAAACTAGGCGTCTGCGGGGGTCATATTACGCACCAGAAAAAAAAAATTCAAAATCTTAAAATGGCTATATCTCCTAAACTAGGCGTCTGCGGGGGTCATATTATGCACCAGAAAAAAAAAATTCAAAATCTTAAAATGGCTATATCTCCTAAACTAGGCGTCTGCGGGGGTCATATTATGCACCAGAAAAAAGAAAATTCAAAATCTTAAAATGGCTGTATCTCCTAAACTAGGCGTCTGCGGGGGTCATATTATGCACCAGAAAAAAGAAAATTCAAAACTTTAAAATGGCAATATCTCCTAAACTAGGCGTCTGCGGGGGTCATATTATGCACCAGAAAAAAGAAAATTTAATACTTTAAAATGGCAATATCTCCTAAACTAGGCGTCTGCGGGGGTCATATTATGCACCAGAAAAAAAAAATTCAAAATCTTAAAATGGCTATATCTCCTAAACTAGGCGTCTGCGGGGGTCATATTATGCACCAGAAAAAAGAAAATTCAATACTTTAAAATGGCAATATCTCCTAAACTAGGCGTCTGCGGGGGTCATATTACGCACCAGAAAAAAAAAATTCAAAATCTTAAAATGGCTATATCTCCTAAACTAGGCGTCTGCGGGGGTCATATTATGCACCAGAAAAAAAAAATTCAAAATCTTAAAATGGCTATATCTCCTAAACTAGGCGTCTGCGGGGGTCATATTATGCACCAGAAAAAAGAAAATTCAATACTTTAAAATGGCAATATCTCCTAAACTAGGCGTCTGCGGGGGTCATATTATGCACCAAAAAAAAGAAAATTCAATACTTTAAAATGGCAATATCTCCTAAACTAGGCGTCTGCGGGGGTCATATTACGCACCAGAAAAAAAAAAATTCAAAATCTTAAAATGGCTATATCTCCTAAACTAGGCGTCTGCGGGGGTCATATTATGCACCAGAAAAAAAAAATTCAAAACCTTAAAATGGCTGTATCTCCTAAACTAGGCGTCTGCGGGGGTCATATTATGCACCAGAAAAAAAAAAATTCAAAATCTTAAAATGGCTATATCTCCTAAACTAGGCGTCTGCGGGGGTCATATTATGCACCAGAAAAAAAAAATTCAAAATCTTAAAATGGCTATATCTCCTAAACTAGGCGTCTGCGGGGGTCATATTATGCACCAGAAAAAAGAAAATTCAAAATCTTAAAATGGCTGTATCTCCTAAACTAGGCGTCTGCGGGGGTCATATTATGCACCAGAAAAAAGAAAATTCAATACTTTAAAATGGCAATATCTCCTAAACTAGGCGTCTGCGGGGGTCATATTATGCACCAGAAAAAAGAAAATTCAATACTTTAAAATGGCAATATCTCCTAAACTAGGCGTCTGCGGGGGTCATATTACGCACCAGAAAAAAAAAATTCAAAATCTTAAAATGGCTATATCTCCTAAACTAGGCGTCTGCGGGGGTCATATTATGCACCAGAAAAAAAAAATTCAAAATCTTAAAATGGCTATATCTCCTAAACTAGGCGTCTGCGGGGGTCATATTATGCACCAGAAAAAAGAAAATTCAAAATCTTAAAATGGCTGTATCTCCTAAACTAGGCGTCTGCGGGGGTCATATTATGCACCAGAAAAAAGAAAATTCAAAACTTTAAAATGGCTGTATCTCCTAAACTAGGCGTCTGCGGGGGTCATATTATGCACCAGAAAAAAGAAAATTCAAAACTTTAAAATGGCAATATCTCCTAAACTAGGCGTCTGCGGGGGTCATATTATGCACCAGAAAAAAGAAAATTTAATACTTTAAAATGGCAATATCTCCTAAACTAGGCGTCTGCGGGGGTCATATTACGCACCAGAAAAAAAAAAATTCAAAATCTTAAAATGGCTATATCTCCTAAACTAGGCGTCTGCGGGGGTCATATTATGCACCAGAAAAAAAAAATTCAAAATCTTAAAATGGCTATATCTCCTAAACTAGGCGTCTGCGGGGGTCATATTATGCACCAGAAAAAAGAAAATTCAAAATCTTAAAATGGCTGTATCTCCTAAACTAGGCGTCTGCGGGGGTCATATTATGCACCAGAAAAAAGAAAATTCAAAACTTTAAAATGGCAATATCTCCTAAACTAGGCGTCTGCGGGGGTCATATTATGCACCAGAAAAAAGAAAATTTAATACTTTAAAATGGCAATATCTCCTAAACTAGGCGTCTGCGGGGGTCATATTACGCACCAGAAAAAAAAAAATTCAAAATCTTAAAATGGCTATATCTCCTAAACTAGGCGTCTGCGGGGGTCATATTATGCACCAGAAAAAAAAAATTCAAAATCTTAAAATGGCTATATCTCCTAAACTAGGCGTCTGCGGGGGTCATATTATGCACCAGAAAAAAGAAAATTCAAAATCTTAAAATGGCTGTATCTCCTAAACTAGGCGTCTGCGGGGGTCATATTATGCACCAGAAAAAAGAAAATTCAAAACTTTAAAATGGCAATATCTCCTAAACTAGGCGTCTGCGGGGGTCATATTATGCACCAGAAAAAAGAAAATTTAATACTTTAAAATGGCAATATCTCCTAAACTAGGCGTCTGCGGGGGTCATATTACGCACCAGAAAAAAAAAAATTCAAAATCTTAAAATGGCTATATCTCCTAAACTAGGCGTCTGCGGGGGTCATATTATGCACCAGAAAAAAAAAATTCAAAATCTTAAAATGGCTATATCTCCTAAACTAGGCGTCTGCGGGGGTCATATTATGCACCAGAAAAAAGAAAATTCAAAATCTTAAAATGGCTGTATCTCCTAAACTAGGCGTCTGCGGGGGTCATATTATGCACCAGAAAAAAGAAAATTTAATACTTTAAAATGGCTATATCTCCTAAACTAGGCGTCTGCGGGGGTCAAATTATGCACCAGAAAAAAAAAATTCAAAATCTTAAAATGGCTGTATCTCCTAAACTAGGCGTCTGCGGGGGTCATATTATGCACCAGAAAAAAGAAAATTCAAAACTTTAAAATGGCAATATCTCCTAAACTAGGCGTCTGCGGGGGTCATATTATGCACCAGAAAAAAGAAAATTTAATACTTTAAAATGGCAATATCTCCTAAACTAGGCGTCTGCGGGGGTCATATTACGCACCAGAAAAAAAAAATTCAAAATCTTAAAATGGCTATATCTCCTAAACTAGGCGTCTGCGGGGGTCATATTATGCACCAGAAAAAAGAAAATTCAATACTTTAAAATGGCTATATCTCCTAAACTAGGCGTCTGCGGGGGTCATATTATGCACCAGAAAAAAGAAAATTCAATACTTTAAAATGGCAATATCTCCTAAACTAGGCGTCTGCGGGGGTCATATTACGCACCAGAAAAAAAAAAATTCAAAATCTTAAAATGGCTATATCTCCTAAACTAGGCGTCTGCGGGGGTCATATTACGCACCAGAAAAAAAAAATTCAAAATCTTAAAATGGCTATATCTCCTAAACTAGGCGTCTGCGGGGGTCATATTATGCACCAGAAAAAAGAAAATTCAATACTTTAAAATGGCTATATCTCCTAAACTAGGCGTCTGCGGGGGTCATATTATGCACCAGAAAAAAGAAAATTCAATACTTTAAAATGGCAATATCTCCTAAACTAGGCGTCTGCGGGGGTCATATTACGCACCAGAAAAAAAAAAATTCAAAATCTTAAAATGGCTATATCTCCTAAACTAGGCGTCTGCGGGGGTCATATTATGCACCAGAAAAAAGAAAATTCAATACTTTAAAATGGCAATATCTCCTAAACTAGGCGTCTGCGGGGGTCATATTACGCACCAGAAAAAAAAAAATTCAAAATCTTAAAATGGCTATATCTCCTAAACTAGGCGTCTGCGGGGGTCATATTATGCACCAGAAAAAAGAAAATTCAATACTTTAAAATGGCAATATCTCCTAAACTAGGCGTCTGCGGGGGTCATATTACGCACCAGAAAAAAAAAATTCAAAATCTTAAAATGGCTATATCTCCTAAACTAGGCGTCTGCGGGGGTCATATTATGCACCAGAAAAAAAAAATTCAAAATCTTAAAATGGCTATATCTCCTAAACTAGGCGTCTGCGGGGGTCATATTATGCACCAGAAAAAAGAAAATTCAATACTTTAAAATGGCAATATCTCCTAAACTAGGCGTCTGCTGGGGTCATATTATGCACCAGAAAAAAAAAAATTCAAAATCTTAAAATGGCTATATCTCCTAAACTAGGCGTCTGCGGGGGTCATATTATGCACCAGAAAAAAAAAATTCAAAATCTTAAAATGGCTATATCTCCTAAACTAGGCGTCTGCGGGGGTCATATTATGCACCAGAAAAAAGAAAATTCAAAATCTTAAAATGGCTGTATCTCCTAAACTAGGCGTCTGCGGGGGTCATATTATGCACCAGAAAAAAGAAAATTCAATACTTTAAAATGGCAATATCTCCTAAACTAGGCGTCTGCGGGGGTCATATTATGCACCAGAAAAAAGAAAATTCAATACTTTAAAATGGCAATATCTCCTAAACTAGGCGTCTGCGGGGGTCATATTACGCACCAGAAAAAAAAAATTCAAAATCTTAAAATGGCTATATCTCCTAAACTAGGCGTCTGCGGGGGTCATATTATGCACCAGAAAAAAAAAATTCAAAATCTTAAAATGGCTATATCTCCTAAACTAGGCGTCTGCGGGGGTCATATTATGCACCAGAAAAAAGAAAATTCAAAATCTTAAAATGGCTGTATCTCCTAAACTAGGCGTCTGCGGGGGTCATATTATGCACCAGAAAAAAGAAAATTCAAAACTTTAAAATGGCAATATCTCCTAAACTAGGCGTCTGCGGGGGTCATATTATGCACCAGAAAAAAGAAAATTTAATACTTTAAAATGGCAATATCTCCTAAACTAGGCGTCTGCGGGGGTCATATTATGCACCAGAAAAAAAAAATTCAAAATCTTAAAATGGCTATATCTCCTAAACTAGGCGTCTGCGGGGGTCATATTATGCACCAGAAAAAAGAAAATTCAATACTTTAAAATGGCAATATCTCCTAAACTAGGCGTCTGCGGGGGTCATATTACGCACCAGAAAAAAAAAATTCAAAATCTTAAAATGGCTATATCTCCTAAACTAGGCGTCTGCGGGGGTCATATTATGCACCAGAAAAAAGAAAATTCAATACTTTAAAATGGCAATATCTCCTAAACTAGGCGTCTGCGGGGGTCATATTATGCACCAAAAAAAAGAAAATTCAATACTTTAAAATGGCAATATCTCCTAAACTAGGCGTCTGCGGGGGTCATATTACGCACCAGAAAAAAAAAAATTCAAAATCTTAAAATGGCTATATCTCCTAAACTAGGCGTCTGCGGGGGTCATATTATGCACCAGAAAAAAAAAATTCAAAACCTTAAAATGGCTGTATCTCCTAAACTAGGCGTCTGCGGGGGTCATATTATGCACCAGAAAAAAAAAAATTCAAAATCTTAAAATGGCTATATCTCCTAAACTAGGCGTCTGCGGGGGTCATATTATGCACCAGAAAAAAAAAATTCAAAATCTTAAAATGGCTATATCTCCTAAACTAGGCGTCTGCGGGGGTCATATTATGCACCAGAAAAAAGAAAATTCAAAATCTTAAAATGGCTGTATCTCCTAAACTAGGCGTCTGCGGGGGTCATATTATGCACCAGAAAAAAGAAAATTCAATACTTTAAAATGGCAATATCTCCTAAACTAGGCGTCTGCGGGGGTCATATTATGCACCAGAAAAAAGAAAATTCAATACTTTAAAATGGCAATATCTCCTAAACTAGGCGTCTGCGGGGGTCATATTACGCACCAGAAAAAAAAAATTCAAAATCTTAAAATGGCTATATCTCCTAAACTAGGCGTCTGCGGGGGTCATATTATGCACCAGAAAAAAAAAATTCAAAATCTTAAAATGGCTATATCTCCTAAACTAGGCGTCTGCGGGGGTCATATTATGCACCAGAAAAAAGAAAATTCAAAATCTTAAAATGGCTGTATCTCCTAAACTAGGCGTCTGCGGGGGTCATATTATGCACCAGAAAAAAGAAAATTCAAAACTTTAAAATGGCAATATCTCCTAAACTAGGCGTCTGCGGGGGTCATATTATGCACCAGAAAAAAGAAAATTTAATACTTTAAAATGGCAATATCTCCTAAACTAGGCGTCTGCGGGGGTCATATTACGCACCAGAAAAAAAAAAATTCAAAATCTTAAAATGGCTATATCTCCTAAACTAGGCGTCTGCGGGGGTCATATTATGCACCAGAAAAGAAAAATTCAAAATCTTAAAATGGCTATATCTCCTAAACTAGGCGTCTGCGGGGGTCATATTATGCACCAGAAAAAAGAAAATTCAAAATCTTAAAATGGCTGTATCTCCTAAACTAGGCGTCTGCGGGGGTCATATTATGCACCAGAAAAAAGAAAATTCAAAACTTTAAAATGGCAATATCTCCTAAACTAGGCGTCTGCGGGGGTCATATTATGCACCAGAAAAAAGAAAATTTAATACTTTAAAATGGCAATATCTCCTAAACTAGGCGTCTGCGGGGGTCATATTACGCACCAGAAAAAAAAAATTCAAAATCTTAAAATGGCTATATCTCCTAAACTAGGCGTCTGCGGGGGTCAAATTATGCACCAGAAAAAAAAAATTCAAAATCTTAAAATGGCTGTATCTCCTAAACTAGGCGTCTGCGGGGGTCATATTATGCACCAGAAAAAAGAAAATTCAAAACTTTAAAATGGCAATATCTCCTAAACTAGGCGTCTGCGGGGGTCATATTATGCACCAGAAAAAAGAAAATTTAATACTTTAAAATGGCAATATCTCCTAAACTAGGCGTCTGCGGGGGTCATATTACGCACCAGAAAAAAAAAATTCAAAATCTTAAAATGGCTATATCTCCTAAACTAGGCGTCTGCGGGGGTCATATTATGCACCAGAAAAAAGAAAATTCAATACTTTAAAATGGCAATATCTCCTAAACTAGGCGTCTGCGGGGGTCATATTACGCACCAGAAAAAAAAAATTCAAAATCTTAAAATGGCTATATCTCCTAAACTAGGCGTCTGCGGGGGTCATATTATGCACCAGAAAAAAGAAAATTCAATACTTTAAAATGGCTATATCTCCTAAACTAGGCGTCTGCGGGGGTCATATTATGCACCAGAAAAAAGAAAATTCAATACTTTAAAATGGCAATATCTCCTAAACTAGGCGTCTGCGGGGGTCATATTACGCACCAGAGAAAAAAAAATTCAAAATCTTAAAATGGCTATATCTCCTAAACTAGGCGTCTGCGGGGGTCATATTATGCACCAGAAAAAAAAAATTCAAACTCTTAAAATGGCTATATCTCCTAAACTAGGCGTCTGCGGGGGTCATATTATGCACCAGAAAAAAGAAAATTCAATACTTTAAAATGGCAATATCTCCTAAACTAGGCGTCTGCGGGGGTCATATTACGCACCAGAGAAAAAAAAATTCAAAATCTTAAAATGGCTATATCTCCTAAACTAGGCGTCTGCGGGGGTCATATTATGCACCAGAAAAAAGAAAATTCAAAATCTTAAAATGGCTGTATCTCCTAAACTAGGCGTCTGCGGGGGTCATATTATGCACCAGAAAAAAGAAAATTCAAAACTTTAAAATGGCAATATCTCCTAAACTAGGCGTCTGCGGGGGTCATATTATGCACCAGAAAAAAGAAAATTTAATACTTTAAAATGGCAATATCTCCTAAACTAGGCGTCTGCGGGGGTCATATTACGCACCAGAAAAAAAAAAATTCAAAATCTTAAAATGGCTATATCTCCTAAACTAGGCGTCTGCGGGGGTCAAATTATGCACCAGAAAAAAAAAATTCAAAATCTTAAAATGGCTGTATCTCCTAAACTAGGCGTCTGCGGGGGTCATATTATGCACCAGAAAAAAGAAAATTCAAAACTTTAAAATGGCAATATCTCCTAAACTAGGCGTCTGCGGGGGTCATATTATGCACCAGAAAAAAGAAAATTTAATACTTTAAAATGGCAATATCTCCTAAACTAGGCGTCTGCGGGGGTCATATTACGCACCAGAAAAAAAAAAATTCAAAATCTTAAAATGGCTATATCTCCTAAACTAGGCGTCTGCGGGGGTCATATTACGCACCAGAAAAAAAAAAATTCAAAATCTTAAAATGGCTATATCTCCTAAACTAGGCGTCTGCGGGGGTCATATTATGCACCAGAAAAAAAAAATTCAAAATCTTAAAATGGCTATATCTCCTGAACTAGGCGTCTGCGGGGGTCATATTATGCACCAGAAAAAAGAAAATTCAATACTTTAAAATGGCTATATCTCCTAAACTAGGCGTCTGCGGGGGTCATATTATGCACCAGAAAAAAAAAATTCAAAATCTTAAAATGGCTATATCTCCTAAACTAGGCGTCTGCGGGGGTCATATTATGCACCAGAAAAAAGAAAATTCAATACTTTAAAATGGCAATATCTCCTAAACTAGGCGTCTGCGGGGGTCATATTACGCACCAGAAAAAAAAAATTCAAAATCTTAAAATGGCTATATCTCCTAAACTAGGCGTCTGCGGGGGTCATATTATGCACCAGAAAAAAGAAAATTCAATACTTTAAAATGGCAATATCTCCTAAACTAGGCGTCTGCGGGGGTCATATTATGCACCAGAAAAAAGAAAATTCAATACTTTAAAATGGCAATATCTCCTAAACTAGGCGTCTGCGGGGGTCATATTACGCACCAGAAAAAAAAAAATTCAAAATCTTAAAATGGCTATATCTCCTAAACTAGGCGTCTGCGGGGGTCATATTATGCACCAGAAAAAAAAAATTCAAAATCTTAAAATGGCTGTATCTCCTAAACTAGGCGTCTGCGGGGGTCATATTATGCACCAGAAAAAAGAAAATTCAATACTTTAAAATGGCAATATCTACTAAACTAGGCGTCTGCGGGGGTCATATTATGCAAAAGAAAAAAAAAAATTCAAAATCTTAAAATGGCTATATCTCCTAAACTAGGCGTCTGCGGGGATCATATTATGCACCAGAAAAAAAAAATTCAAAATCTTAAAATGGCTATATCTCCTAAACTAGGCGTCTGCGGGGGTCATATTACGCACCAGAAAAAAAAAAATTCAAAATCTTAAAATGGCTATATCTCCTAAACTAGGCGTCTGCGGGGGTCATATTATGCACCAGAAAAAAAAAATTCAAAATCTTAAAATGGCTGTATCTCCTAAACTAGGCGTCTGCGGGGGTCATATTATGCACCAGAAAAAAGAAAATTCAATACTTTAAAATGGCAATATCTCCTAAACTAGGCGTCTGCGGGGGTCATATTACGCACCAGAAAAAAAAAAATTCAAAATCTTAAAATGGCTATATGTCCTAAACTAGGCGTCTGCGGGGGTCATATTATGCACCAGAAAAAAAAAATTCAAAATCTTAAAATGGCTATATCTCCTAAACTAGGCGTCTGCGGGGGTCATATTATGCACCAGAAAAAAGAAAATTCAAAATCTTAAAATGGCAATATCTCCTAAACTAGGCGTCTGCGGGGGTCATATTACGCACCAGAAAAAAAAAAATTCAAAATCTTAAAATGGCTATATCTCCTAAACTAGGCGTCTGCGGGGGTCATATTATGCACCAGAAAAAAGAAAATTCAATACTTTAAAATGGCAATATCTCCTAAACTAGGCGTCTGCGGGGGTCATATTACGCACCAGAAAAAAAAAAATTCAAAATCTTAAAATGGCTATATGTCCTAAACTAGGCGTCTGCGGGGGTCATATTATGCACCAGAAAAAAAAAATTCAAAATCTTAAAATGGCTATATCTCCTAAACTAGGCGTCTGCGGGGGTCATATTATGCACCAGAAAAAAGAAAATTCAATACTTTAAAATGGCAATATCTCCTAAACTAGGCGTCTGCGGGGGTCATATTATGCACCAGAAAAAAGAAAATTCAATACTTTAAAATGGCAATATCTCCTAAACTAGGCGTCTGCGGGGGTCATATTATGCACCAGAAAAAAGAAAATTCAATACTTTAAAATGGCTATATCTCCTAAACTAGGCGTCTGCGGGGGTCATATTACGCACCAGAAAAAAAAAAATTCAAAATCTTAAAATGGCTATATCTCCTAAACTAGGCGTCTGCGGGGGTCATATTATGCACCAGAAAAAAAAAATTCAAAATCTTAAAATGGCTATATCTCCTAAACTAGGCGTCTGCGGGGGTCATATTATGCACCAGAAAAAAGAAAATTCAATACTTTAAAATGGCAATATCTCCTAAACTAGGCGTCTGCGGGGGTCATATTACGCACCAGAAAAAAAAAATTCAAAATCTTAAAATGGCTACATCTCATAAACTAGGCGTCTGCGGGGGTCATATTATGCACCAGAAAAAAGAAAATTCAATACTTTAAAATGGCAATATCTCCTAAACTAGGCGTCTGCGGGGGTCATATTATGCACCAGAAAAAAGAAAATTCAATACTTTAAAATGGCAATATCTCCTAAACTAGGCGTCTGCGGGGGTCATATTACGCACCAGAAAAAAAAAAATTCAAAATCTTAAAATGGCTATATCTCCTAAACTAGGCGTCTGCGGGGGTCATATTATGCACCAGAAAAAAAAAATTCAAAATCTTAAAATGGCTGTATCTCCTAAACTAGGCGTCTGCGGGGGTCATATTATGCACCAGAAAAAAGAAAATTCAATACTTTAAAATGGCAATATCTACTAAACTAGGCGTCTGCGGGGGTCATATTATGCACCAGAAAAAAAAAAATTCAAAATCTTAAAATGGCTATATCTCCTAAACTAGGCGTCTGCGGGGGTCATATTATGCACCAGAAAAAAAAAATTCAAAATCTTAAAATGGCTATATCTCCTAAACTAGGCGTCTGCAGGGGTCATATTATGCACCAGAAAAAAGAAAATTCAAAATCTTAAAATGGCCGTATCTCCTAAACTAGGCGTCTGCGGGGGTCATATTATGCACCAGAAAAAAGAAAATTCAATACTTTAAAATGGCAATATCTCCTAAACTAGGCGTCTGCGGGGGTCATATTATGCACCAGAAAAAAGAAAATTCAATACTTTAAAATGGTAATATCTCCTAAACTAGGAGTCTGCGGGGGTCATATTACGCACCAGAAAAAAAAAAATTCAAAATCTTAAAATGGCTATATCTCCTAAACTAGGCGTCTGCGGGGGTCATATTATGCACCAGAAAAAAAAAATTCAAAAGCTTAAAATGGCTATATCTCCTAAACTAGGCGTCTGCGGGGGTCATATTATGCACCAGAAAAAAGAAAATTCAAAATCTTAAAATGGCTGTATCTCCTAAACTAGGCGTCTGCGGGGGTCATATTATGCACCAGAAAAAAGAAAATTCAATACTTTAAAATGGCAATATCTCCTAAACTAGGCGTCTGCGGGGGTCATATTATGCACCAGAAAAAAGAAAATTCAATACTTTAAAATGGCAATATCTCCTAAACTAGGCGTCTGCGGGGGTCATATTACGCACCAGAAAAAAAAAAATTCAAAATCTTAAAATGGCTATATCTCCTAAACTAGGCGTCTGCGGGGGTCATATTATGTACCAGAAAAAAAAAATTCAAAATCTTAAAATGGCTGTATCTCCTAAACTAGGCGTCTGCGGGGGTCATATTATGCACCAGAAAAAAGAAAATTCAATACTTTAAAATGGCAATATCTCCTAAACTAGGCGTCTGCGGGGGTCATATTATGCACCAGAAAAAAAAAAATTCAAAATCTTAAAATGGCTATATCTCCTAAACTAGGCGTCTGCGGGGGTCATATTATGCACCAGAAAAAAAAAATTCAAAATCTTAAAATGGCTATATCTCCTAAACTAGGCGTCTGCGGGGGTCATATTATGCACCAGAAAAAAGAAAATTCAATACTTTAAAATGGCAATATCTCCTAAACTAGGCGTCTGCGGGGGTCATATTATGCACCAGAAAAAAAAAATTCAAAATCTTAAAATGGCTATATCTCCTAAACTAGGCGTCTGCGGGGGTCATATTATGCACCAGAAAAAAAAAATTCAAAATCTTAAAATGGCTATATCTCCTAAACTAGGCGTCTGCGGGGGTCATATTATGCACCAGAAAAAAAAAAATTCAAAATCTTAAAATGGCAATATCTCCTAAACTAGGCGTCTGCGGGGGTCATATTATGCACCAGAAAAAAAAAAATTCAAAATCTTAAAATGGCTATATCTCCTAAACTAGGCGTCTGCGGGGGTCATATTATGCACCAGAAAAAAAAAATTCAAAATCTTAAAATGGCTATATCTCCTAAACAAGGCGTCTGCGGGGGTCATATTATGCACCAGAAAAAAGAAAATTCAATACTTTAAAATGGCAATATCTCCTAAACTAGGCGTCTGCGGGGGTCATATTACGCACCAGAAAAAAAAAATTCAAAATCTTAAAATGGCTATATCTCCTAAACTAGGCGTCTGCGGGGGTCATATTATGCACCAGAAAAAAGAAAATTCAATACTTTAAAATGGCAATATCTCCTAAACTAGGCGTCTGCGGGGGTCATATTATGCACCAGAAAAAAGAAAATTCAATACTTTAAAATGGCAATATCTCCTAAACTAGGCGTCTGCGGGGGTCATATTACGCACCAGAAAAAAAAAAATTCAAAATCTTAAAATGGCTATATCTCCTAAACTAGGCGTCTGCGGGGGTCATATTATGCACCAGAAAAAAAAAATTCAAAATCTTAAAATGGCTATATCTCCTAAACTAGGCGTCTGCGGGGGTCATATTATGCACCAGAAAAAAAAATTCAAAATCTTAAAATGGCTATATCTCTTAAACTAGGCGTCTGCGGGGGTCATATTATGCACCAGAAAAAAGAAAATTCAATACTTTAAAATGGCAATATCTCCTAAACTAGGCGTCTGCGGGGGTCATATTACGCACCAGAAAAAAAAAAATTCAAAATCTTAAAATGGCTATATCTCCTAAACTAGGCGTCTGCGGGGGTCATATTATGCACCAGAAAAAAAAAATTCAAAATCTTAAAATGGCTATATCTCCTAAACTAGGCGTCTGCGGGGGTCATATTATGCAATAGAAAAAAGAAAATTCAATACTTTAAAATGGCAATATCTCCTAAACTAGGCGTCTGCGGGGGTCATATTACGCACCAGAAAAAAAAAAATTCAAAATCTTAAAATGGCTATATCTCCTAAACTAGGCGTCTGCGGGGGTCATATTATGCACCAGAAAAAAAAAATTCAAAATCTTAAAATGGCTGTATCTCCTAAACTAGGCGTCTGCGGGGGTCATATTATGCACCAGAAAAAAGAAAATTCAATACTTTAAAATGGCAATATCTCCTAAACTAGGCGTCTGCGGGGGTCATATTATGCAATAGAAAAAAGAAAATTCAATACTTTAAAATGGCAATATCTCCTAAACTAGGCGTCTGCGGGGGTCATATTACGCACCAGAAAAAAAAAATTCAAAATCTTAAAATGGCTATATCTCCTAAACTAGGCGTCTGCGGGGGTCATATTATGCACCAGAAAAAAGAAAATTCAATACTTTAAAATGGCAATATCTCCTAAACTAGGCGTCTGCGGGGGTCATATTATGCACCAGAAAAAAGAAAATTCAATACTTTAAAATGGCAATATCTCCTAAACTAGGCGTCTGCGGGGGTCATATTACGCACCAGAAAAAAAAAAATTCAAAATCTTAAAATGGCTATATCTCCTAAACTAGGCGTCTGCGGGGGTCATATTATGCACCAGAAAAAAAAAATTCAAAATCTTAAAATGGCTATATCTCCTAAACTAGGCGTCTGCGGGGGTCATATTATGCACCAGAAAAAAGAAAATTCAATACTTTAAAATGGCAATATCTCCTAAACTAGGCGTCTGCGGGGGTCATATTATGCACCAGAAAAAAGAAAATTCAATACTTTGAAATGGCAATATCTCCTAAACTAGGCGTCTGCGGGGGTCATATTACGCACCAGAAAAAAAAAAATTCAAAATCTTAAAATGGCTATATCTCCTAAACTAGGCGTCTGCGGGGGTCATATTATGCACCAGAAAAAAAAAATTCAAAATCTTAAAATGGCTATATCTCCTAAACTAGGCGTCTGCGGGGGTCATATTATGCACCAGAAAAAAGAAAATTCAATACTTTAAAATGGCAATATCTCCTAAACTAGGCGTCTGCGGGGGTCATATTACGCAACAGAAAAAAAAAAATTCAAAATCTTAAAATGGCTATATCTCCTAAACTAGGCGTCTGCGGGGGTCATATTATGCACCAGAAAAAAAAAATTCAAAATCTTAAAATGGCTATATCTCCTAAACTAGGCGTCTGCGGGGGTCATATTACGCACCAGAAAAAAAAAAATTCAAAATCTTAAAATGGCTATATCTCCTAAACTAGGCGTCTGCGGGGGTCATATTATGCACCAGAAAAAACAAATTCAAAATCTTAAAATGGCTATAACTCCTAAACTAAGCGTCTGCGGGGGTCATATTATGCACCAGAAAAAAGAAAATTCAATACTTTAAAATGGCAATATCTCCTAAACTAGGCGTCTGCGGGGGTCATATTACGCACCAGAAAAAAAAAAATTCAAAATCTTAAAATGGCTATATCTCCTAAACTAGGCGTCTGCGGGGGTCATATTACGCACCAGAAAAAAAAAATTCAAAATCTTAAAATGGCTATATCTCCTAAACTAGGCGTCTGCGGGGGTCATATTATGCACCAGAAAAAAGAACATTCAATACTTTAAAATGGCAATATCTCCTAAACTAGGCGTCTGCGGGGGTCATATTACGCACCAGAAAAAAAAAATTCAAAATCTTAAAATGGCTATATCTCCTAAACTAGGCGTCTGCGGGGGTCATATTATGCACCAGAAAAAAAAAATTCAAAATCTTAAAATGGCTGTATCTCCTAAACTAGGCGTCTGCGGGGGTCATATTATGCACCAGAAAAAAGAAAATTCAAAACTTTAAAATGGCTATATCTCCTAAACTAGGCGTCTGCGGGGATCATATTACGCACCAGAAAAAAAAAAATTCAAAATCTTAAAATGGCTATATCTCCTAAACTAGGCGTCTGCGGGGGTCATATTACGCACCAGAAAAAAAAAAATTCAAAATCTTAAAATGGCTATATCTCCTAAACTAGGCGTCTGCGGGGGTCATATTATGCACCAGAAAAAAAAAATTCAAAATCTTAAAATGGCTATATCTCCTAAACTAGGCGTCTGCGGGGGTCATATTATGCACCAGAAAAAAAAAATTCAAAATCTTAAAATGGCTATATCTCCTAAACTAGGCGTCTGCGGGGGTAATATTATGCACCAGAAAAAAAAAATTCAAAATCTTAAAATGGCTATATCTCCTAAACTAGGCGTCTGCGGGGGTCATATTATGCACCAGAAAAAAGAAAATTCAATACTTTAAAATGGCAATATCTCCTAAACTAGGCGTCTGCGGGGGTCATATTATGCACCAGAAAAAAAAAAATTCAAAATCTTAAAATGGCTATATCTCCTAAACTAGGCGTCTGCGGGGGTCATATTATGCACCAGAAAAAAAAATTCAAAATCTTAAAATGGCTATATCTCCTAAACTAGGCGTCTGCGGGGGTCATATTATGCACCAGAAAAAAGAAAATTCAAAACTTTAAAATGGCTATATCTCCTAAACTAGGCGTCTGCGGGGGTCATATTATGCACCAGAAAAAAAAAATTCAAAATCTTAAAATGGCTATATCTCCTAAACTAGGCGTCTGCGGGGGTCATATTATGCACCAGAAAAAAGAAAATTCAATACTTTAAAATGGCAATATCTCCTAAACTAGGCGTCTGCGGGGGTCATATTACGCACCAGAAAAAAAAAATTCAAAATCTTAAAATGGCTATATCTCCTAAACTAGGCGTCTGCGGGGGTCATATTATGCACCAGAAAAAAAAAATTCAAAATCTTAAAATGGCTATATCTCCTAAACTAGGCGTCTGCGGGGGTCATATTATACACCAGAAAAAAGAAAATTCAATACTTTAAAATGGCAATATCTCCTAAACTAGGCGTCTGCGGGGGTCATATTACGCACCAGAAAAAAAAAATTCAAAATCTTAAAATGGCTATATCTCCTAAACTAGGCGTCTGCGGGGGTCATATTATGCACCAGAAAAAAAAAATTCAAAATCTTAAAATGGCTATATCTCCTAAACTAGGCGTCTGCGGGGGTCATATTACGCACCAGAAAAAAAAAAATTCAAAATCTTAAAATGGCTATATCTCCTAAACTAGGCGTCTGCGGGGGTCATATTATGCACCAGAAAAAAAAAATTCAAAATCTTAAAATGGCTATATCTCCTAAACTAGGCGTCTGCGGGGGTCATATTATGCACCAGAAAAAAAAAATTCAAAATCTTAAAATGGCTATATCTCCTAAACTAGGCGTCTGCGGGGGTCATATTATGCACCAGAAAAAAAAAATTCAAAATCTTAAAATGGCTATATCTCCTAAACTAGGCGTCTGCGGGGGTCATATTATGCATAAGAAAAAAAAAATTCAAAATCTTAAAATGGCTATATCTCCTAAACTAGGCGTCTGCGGGGGTCATATTATGCACCAGAAAAAAAAAAATTCAAAATCTTAAAATGGCTATATCTCCTAAACTAGGCGTCTGCGGGGGTCATATTATGCACCAGAAAAAAGAAAATTCAATACTTTAAAATGGCAATATCTCCTAAACTAGGCGTCTGCGGGGGTCATATTACGCACCAGAAAAAAAAAATTCAAAATCTTAAAATGGCTATATCTCCTAAACTAGGCGTCTGCGGGGGTCATATTATGCACCAGAAAAAAAAAATTCAAAATCTTAAAATGGCTATATCTCCTAAACTAGGCGTCTGCGGGGGTCATATTATGCACCAGAAAAAAGAAAATTCAATACTTTAAAATGGCAATATCTCCTAAACTAGGCGTCTACGGGGGTCATATTATGCACCAGAAAAAAAAAAATTCAAAATCTTAAAATGGCTATATCTCCTAAACTAGGCGTCTGCGGGGGTCATATTATGCACCAGAAAAAAGAAAATTCAATACTTTAAAATGGCAATATCTCCTAAACTAGGCGTCTGCGGGGGTCATATTACGCACCAGAAAAAAAAAATTCAAAATCTTAAAATGGCTATATCTCCTAAACTAGGCGTCTGCGGGGGTCATATTACGCACCAGAAAAAAAAAATTCAAAATCTTAAAATGGCTATATCTCCTAAACTAGGCGTCTGCGGGGGTCATATTATGCACCAGAAAAAAGAAAATTCAATACTTTAAAATGGCAATATCTCCTAAACTAGGCGTCTGCGGGGGTCATATTATGCACCAGAAAAAAGAAAATTCAATACTTTAAAATGGCAATATCTCCTAAACTAGGCGTCTGCGGGGGTCATATTACGCACCAGAAAAAAAAAATTCAAAATCTTAAAATGGCTGTATCTCCTAAACTAGGCGTCTGCGGGGGTCATATTATGCACCAGAAAAAAGAAAATTCAATACTTTAAAATGGCAATATCTCCTAAACTAGGCGTCTGCGGGGGTCATATTACGCACCAGAAAAAAAAAATTCAAAATCTTAAAAAGGCTATATCTCCTAAACTAGGCGTCTGCGGGGGTCATATTACGCACCAGAAAAAAAAAATTCAAAATCTTAAAATGGCTATATCTCCTAAACTAGGCGTCTGCGGGGGTCATATTATGCACCAGAAAAAAGAAAATTCAATACTTTAAAATGGCAATATCTCCTAAACTAGGCGTCTGCGGGGGTCATATTATGCACCAGAAAAAAGAAAATTCAATACTTTAAAATGGCAATATCTCCTAAACTAGGCGTCTGCGGGGGTCATATTATGCACCAGAAAAAAGAAAATTCAATACTTTAAAATGGCAATATCTCCTAAACTAGGCGTCTGCGGGGGTCATATTATGCACCAGAAAAAAGAAATTCAAAATCTTAAAATGGCTATATCTCCTAAACTTGGCGTCTGCGGGGGTCATATTATGCACCAGAAAAAAGAAAATTCAATACTTTAAAATGGCAATATCTCCTAAACTAGGCGTCTGCGGGGGTCATATTACGCACCAGAAAAAAAAAATTCAAAATCTTAAAATGGCTATATCTCCTAAACTAGGCGTCTGCGGGGGTCATATTACGCACCAGAAAAAAAAAATTCAAAATCTTAAAATGGCTATATCTCCTAAACTAGGCGTCTGCGGGGGTCATATTATGCACCAGAAAAAAGAAAATTCAATACTTTAAAATGGCAATATCTCCTAAACTAGGCGTCTGCGGGGGTCATATTATGCACCAGAAAAAAGAAAATTCAATACTTTAAAATGGCAATATCTCCTAAACTAGGCGTCTGCGGGGGTCATATTACGCACCAGAAAAAAAAAATTCAAAATCTTAAAATGGCTGTATCTCCTAAACTAGGCGTCTGCGGGGGTCATATTATGCACCAGAAAAAAGAAAATTCAATACTTTAAAATGGCAATATCTCCTAAACTAGGCGTCTGCGGGGGTCATATTATGCACCAGAAAAAAGAAAATTCAATACTTTAAAATGGCAATATCTCCTAAACTAGGCGTCTGCGGGGGTCATATTACGCACCAGAAAAAAAAAAATTCAATACTTTAAAATGGCAATATCTCCTAAACTAGGCGTCTGCGGGGGTCATATTATGCACCAGAAAAAAAAAAATTCAAAATCTTAAAATGGCTATATCTCCTAAACTAGGCGTCTGCGGGGGTCATATTATGCACCAGAAAAAAGAAAATTCAATACTTTAAAATGGCAATATCTCCTAAACTAGGCGTCTGCGGGGGTCATATTACGCACCAGAAAAAAAAAATTCAAAATCTTAAAATGGCTATATCTCCTAAACTAGGCGTCTGCGGGGGTCATATTACGCACCAGAAAAAAAAAATTCAAAATCTTAAAATGGCAATATCTCCTAAACTAGGCGTCTGCGGGGGTCATATTATGCACCAGAAAAAACAAAATTCAAAATCTTAAAATGGCTATATCTCCTAAACTAGGCGTCTGCGGGGGTCATATTATGCACCAGAAAAAAAAAATTCAAAATCTTAAAATGGCTATATCTCCTAAACTAGGCGTCTGCGGGGGTCATATTATGCACCAGAAAAAAGAAAATTCAATACTTTAAAATGGCAATATCTCCTAAACTAGGCGTCTGCGGGGGTCATATTACGCACCAGAAAAAAAAAATTCAAAATCTTAAAATGGCTATATCTCCTAAACTAGGCGTCTGCGGGGGTCATATTATGCACCACAAAAAAAAAATTCAAAATCTTAAAATGGCTATATCTCCTAAACTAGGCGTCTGTGGGGGTCATATTACGCACCAGAAAAAAAAAATTCAAAATCTTAAAATGGCAATATCTCCTAAACTAGGCGTCTGCGGGGGTCATATTATGCACCAGAAAAAAAAAATTCAAAATCTTAAAATGGCTATATCTCCTAAACTAGGCGTCTGCGGGGGTCATATTACGCACCAGAAAAAAAAAATTCAAAATCTTAAAATGGCAATATCTCCTAAACTAGGCGTCTGCGGGGGTCATATTATGCACCAGAAAAAAAAAATTCAAAATCTTAAAATGGCTATATCTCCTAAACTAGGCGTCTGCGGGGGTCATATTACGCACCAGAAAAAAAAAAATTCAAAATCTTAAAATGGCTATATCTCCTAAACTAGGCGTCTGCGGGGGTCATATTATGCACCAGAAAAAAAAATTCAAAATCTTAAAATGGCTATATCTCCTAAACTAGGCGTCTGCGGGGGTCATATTATGCACCAGAAAAAAGAAAATTCAATACTTTAAAATGGCAATATCTCCTAAACTAGGCGTCTGCGGGGGTCATATTACGCACCAGAAAAAAAAAATTCAAAATCTTAAAATGGCTATATCTCCTAAACTAGGCGTCTGCGGGGGTCATATTATGCACCAGAAAAAAGAAAATTCAAAATCTTAAAATGGCTATATCTCCTAAACTAGGCGTCTGCGGGGGTCATATTATGCACCAGAAAAAAGAAAATTCAATACTTTAAAATGGCAATATCTCCTAAACTAGGCGTCTGCGGGGGTCATATTATGCACCAGAAAAAAGAAAATTCAATACTTTAAAATGGCAATATCTCCTAAACTAGGCGTCTGCGGGGGTCATATTACGCACCAGAAAAAAAAAAATTCAAAATCTTAAAATGGCTATATCTCCTAAACTAGGCGTCTGCGGGGGTCATATTATGCACCAGAAAAAAGAAAATTCAATACTTTAAAATGGCAATATCTCCTAAACTAGGCGTCTGCGGGGGTCATATTATGCACCAGAAAAAAAAAAATTCAAAATCTTAAAATGGCTATATCTCCTAAACTAGGCGTCTGCGGGGGTCATATTATGCACCAGAAAAAAGAAAATTCAATACTTTAAAATGGCAATATCTCCTAAACTAGGCGTCTGCGGGGGTCATATTACGCACCAGAAAAAAAAAATTCAAAATCTTAAAATGGCAATATCTCCTAAACTAGGCGTCTGCGGGGGTCATATTATGCACCAGAAAAAAAAAAATTCAAAATCTTAAAATGGCTATATCTCCTAAACTAGGCGTCTGCGGGGGTCATATTATGCACCAGAAAAAAAAAATTCAAAATCTTAAAATGGCTATATCTCCTAAACTAGGCGTCTGCGGGGGTCATATTATGCACCAGAAAAAAGAAAATTCAATACTTTAAAATGGCAATATCTCCTAAACTAGGCGTCTGCGGGGGTCATATTACGCACCAGAAAAAAAAAATTCAAAATCTTAAAATGGCTATATCTCCTAAACTAGGCGTCTGCGGGGGTCATATTATGCACCACAAAAAAAAAATTCAAAATCTTAAAATGGCTATATCTCCTAAACTAGGCGTCTGCGGGGGTCATATTACGCACCAGAAAAAAAAAATTCAAAATCTTAAAATGGCAATATCTCCTAAACTAGGCGTCTGCGGGGGTCATATTATGCACCAGAAAAAAAAAATTCAAAATCTTAAAATGGCTATATCTCCTAAACTAGGCGTCTGCGGGGGTCATATTACGCACCAGAAAAAAAAAATTCAAAATCTTAAAATGGCAATATCTCCTAAACTAGGCGTCTGCGGGGGTCATATTATGCACCAGAAAAAAAAAATTCAAAATCTTAAAATGGCTATATCTCCTAAACTAGGCGTCTGCGGGGGTCATATTATGCACCAGAAAAAAAAAAATTCAAAATCTTAAAATGGCTATATCTCCTAAACTAGGCGTCTGCGGGGGTCATATTATGCACCAGAAAAAAAAATTCAAAATCTTAAAATGGCTATATCTCCTAAACTAGGCGTCTGCGGGGGTCATATTATGCACCAGAAAAAAGAAAATTCAATACTTTAAAATGGCAATATCTCCTAAACTAGGCGTCTGCGGGGGTCATATTACGCACCAGAAAAAAAAAATTCAAAATCTTAAAATGGCTATATCTCCTAAACTAGGCGTCTGCGGGGGTCATATTATGCACCAGAAAAAAGAAAATTCAAAATCTTAAAATGGCTATATCTCCTAAACTAGGCGTCTGCGGGGGTCATATTATGCACCAGAAAAAAGAAAATTCAATACTTTAAAATGGCAATATCTCCTAAACTAGGCGTCTGCGGGGGTCATATTATGCACCAGAAAAAAGAAAATTCAATACTTTAAAATGGCAATATCTCCTAAACTAGGCGTCTGCGGGGGTCATATTATGCACCAGAAAAAAGAAAATTCAATACTTTAAAATGGCAATATCTCCTAAACTAGGCGTCTGCGGGGGTCATATTATGCACCAGAAAAAAAAAAATTCAAAATCTTAAAATGGCTATATCTCCTAAACTAGGCGTCTGCGGGGGTCATATTATGCACCAGAAAAAAGAAAATTCAATACTTTAAAATGGCAATATCTCCTAAACTAGGCGTCTGCGGGGGTCATATTACGCACCAGAAAAAAAAAATTCAAAATCTTAAAATGGCAATATCTCCTAAACTAGGCGTCTGCGGGGGTCATATTATGCACCAGAAAAAAAAAAATTCAAAATCTTAAAATGGCTATATCTCCTAAACTAGGCGTCTGCGGGGGTCATATTATGCACCAGAAAAAAAAAATTCAAAATCTTAAAATGGCTATATCTCCTAAACTAGGCGTCTGCGGGGGTCATATTATGCACCAGAAAAAAGAAAATTCAATACTTTAAAATGGCAATATCTCCTAAACTAGGCGTCTGCGGGGGTCATATTACGCACCAGAAAAAAAAAATTCAAAATCTTAAAATGGCTATATCTCCTAAACTAGGCGTCTGCGGGGGTCATATTATGCACCACAAAAAAAAAATTCAAAATCTTAAAATGGCTATATCTCCTAAACTAGGCGTCTGCGGGGGTCATATTACGCACCAGAAAAAAAAAATTCAAAATCTTAAAATGGCAATATCTCCTAAACTAGGCGTCTGCGGGGGTCATATTATGCACCAGAAAAAAAAAATTCAAAATCTTAAAATGGCTATATCTCCTAAACTAGGCGTCTGCGGGGGTCATATTACGCACCAGAAAAAAAAAATTCAAAATCTTAAAATGGCAATATCTCCTAAACTAGGCGTCTGCGGGGGTCATATTATGCACCAGAAAAAAAAAATTCAAAATCTTAAAATGGCTATATCTCCTAAACTAGGCGTCTGCGGGGGTCATATTATGCACCAGAAAAAAGAAAATTCAATACTTTAAAATGGCAATATCTCCTAAACTAGGCGTCTGCGGGGGTCATATTACGCACCAGAAAAAAAAAATTCAAAATCTTAAAATGGCTATATCTCCTAAACTAGGCGTCTGCGGGGGTCATATTATGCACCAGAAAAAAGAAAATTCAATACTTTAAAATGGCAATATCTCCTAAACTAGGCGTCTGCGGGGGTAATATTACGCACCAGAAAAAAAAATTTCAAAATCTTAAAATGGCTATATCTAATAAACTAGGCGTCTGCGGGGGTCATATTATGCACCAGAAAAAAGAAAATTCAATACTTTAAAATGGCAATATCTCCTAAACTAGGCGTCTACGGGGGTCATATTATGCACCAGAAAAAAAAAATTCAAAATCTTAAAATGGCTATATCTCCTAAACTAGGCGTCTGCGGGGGTCATATTATGCACCAGAAAAAAGAAAATTCAAAATCTTAAAATGGCTATATCTCCTAAACTAGGCGTCTGCGGGGGTCATATTATGCACCAGAAAAAAGAAAATTCAATACTTTAAAATGGCAATATCTCCTAAACTAGGCGTCTGCGGGGGTCATATTACGCACCAGAAAAAAAAAATTCAAAATCTTAAAATGGCTATATCTCCTAAACTAGGCGTCTGCGGGCGTCATATTATGCACCAGAAAAAAAAAATTCAAAATATTAAAATCTCTATATCTCCTAAATTAGGCGTCTGCGGGGGTCATATTATGCACCAGAAAAAAGAAAATTCAATACTTTAAAATGGCAATATCTCCTAAACTAGGCGTCTGCGGGGGTCATATTACGCACCAGAAAAAAAAAAATTCAAAATCTTAAAATGGCTATATCTCCTAAACTAGGCGTCTGCGGGGGTCATATTATGCACCAGAAAAAAAAAATTCAAAATCTTAAAATGGCTGTATCTCCTAAACTAGGCGTCTGCGGGGGTCATATTATGCACCAGAAAAAAGAAAATTCAATACTTTAAAATGGCAATATCTCCTAAACTAGGCGTCTGCGGGGGTCATATTACGCACCAGAAAAAAAAAAATTCAAAATCTTAAAATGGCTATATCTCCTAAACTAGGCGTCTGCGGGGGTCATATTATGCACCAGAAAAAAAAAATTCAAAATCTTAAAATGGCTGTATCTCCTAAACTAGGCGTCTGCGGGGGTCATATTATGCACCAGAAAAAAGAAAATTCAAAACTTTAAAATGGCAATATCTCCTAAACTAGGCGTCTGCTGGGGTCATATTATGCACCAGAAAAAAAAAAATTCAAAATCTTAAAATGGCTATATCTCCTAAACTAGGCGTCTGCGGGGGTCATATTACGCACCAGAAAAAAAAAAATTCAAAATCTTAAAATGGCTATATCTCCTAAACTAGGCGTCTGCGGGGGTCATATTATGCACCAGAAAAAAAAAATTCAAAATCTTAAAATGGCTATATCTCCTAAACTAGGCGTCTGCGGGGGTCATATTACGCACCAGAAAAAAAAAAATTCAAAATCTTAAAATGGCTATATCTCCTAAACTAGGCGTCTGCGGGGGTCATATTATGCACCAGAAAAAAAAAATTCAAAATCTTAAAATGGCTGTATCTCCTAAACTAGGCGTCTGCGGGGGTCATATTATGCACCAGAAAAAAGAAAATTCAATACTTTAAAATGGCAATATCTCCTAAACTAGGCGTCTGCGGGGGGTCATATTACGCACCAGAAAAAAAAAAATTCAAAATCTTAAAATGGCTATATCTCCTAAACTAGGCGTCTGCGGGGGTCATATTATGCACCAGAAAAAAAAAATTCAAAATCTTAAAATGGCTGTATCTCCTAAACTAGGCGTCTGCGGGGGTCATATTATGCACCAGAAAAAAGAAAATTCAAAACTTTAAAATGGCAATATCTCCTAAACTAGGCGTCTGCGGGGGTCATATTACGCACCAGAAAAAAAAAAATTCAAAATCTTAAAATGGCTATATCTCCTAAACTAGGCGTCTGCGGGGGTCATATTATGCACCAGAAAAAAAAAATTCAAAATCTTAAAATGGCTATATCTCCTAAACTAGGCGTCTGCGGGGGTCATATTACGCACCAGAAAAAAAAAAATTCAAAATCTTAAAATGGCTATATCTCCTAAACTAGGCGTCTGCGGGGGTCATATTATGCACCAGAAAAAAAAAATTCAAAATCTTAAAATGGCTGTATCTCCTAAACTAGGCGTCTGCGGGGGTCATATTATGCACCAGAAAAAAGAAAATTCAAAACTTTAAAATGGCAATATCTCCTAAACTAGGCGTCTGCGGGGGTCATATTATGCACCAGAAAAAAAAAATTCAAAATCTTAAAATGGCTATATCTCCTAAACTAGGCGTCTGCGGGGGTCATATTATGCACCAGAAAAAAAAAATTCAAAATCTTAAAATGGCTATATCTCCTAAACTAGGCGTCTGCGGGGGTCATATTACGCACCAGAAAAAAAAAATTCAAAATCTTAAAATGGCTATATCTCCTAAACTAGGCGTCTGCGGGGGTCATATTACGCACCAGAAAAAAAAAAATTCAAAATCTTAAAATGGCTATATCTCCTAAACTAGGCGTCTGCGGGGGTCATATTATGCACCAGAAAAAAAAAATTCAAAATCTTAAAATGGCTATATCTCCTAAACTAGGCGTCTGCGGGGGTCATATTACGCACCAGAAAAAAAAAAATTCAAAATCTTAAAATGGCTATATCTCCTAAACTAGGCGTCTGCGGGGGTCATATTATGCACCAGAAAAAAAAAATTCAAAATCTTAAAATGGCTATATCTCCTAAACTAGGCGTCTGCGGGGGTCATATTATGCACCAGTAAAAAGAAAATTCAATACTTTAAAATGGCAATATCTCCTAAACTAGGCGTCTGCGGGGGTCATATTACGCACCAGAAAAAAAAAATTCAAAATCTTAAAATGGCTATATCTCCTAAACTAGGCGTCTGCGGGGGTCATATTATGCACCAGAAAAAAAAAATTCAAAATCTTAAAATGGCTATATCTCCTAAACTAGGCGTCTGCGGGGGTCATATTACGCACCAGAAAAAAAAAAATTCAAAATCTTAAAATGGCTATATCTCCTAAACTAGGCGTCTGCGGGGGTCATATTATGCACCAGAAAAAAGAAAATTCAATACTTTAAAATGGCAATATCTCCTAAACTAGGCGTCTGCGGGGGTCATATTATGCACCAGAAAAAAAAAATTCAAAATCTTAAAATGGCTATATCTCCTAAACTAGGCGTCTGCGGGGGTCATATTATGCACCAGAAAAAAAAAATTCAAAATCTTAAAATGGCTATATCTCCTAAACTAGGCGTCTGCGGGGGTCATATTACGCACCAGAAAAAAAAAAATTCAAAATCTTAAAATGGCTATATCTCCTAAACTAGGCGTCTGCGGGGGTCATATTATGCACCAGAAAAAAAAAATTCAAAATCTTAAAATGGCTATATCTCCTAAACTAGGCGTCTGCGGGGGTCATATTACGCACCAGAAAAAAAAAAATTCAAAATCTTAAAATGGCTATATCTCCTAAACTAGGCGTCTGCGGGGGTCATATTACGCACCAGAAAAAAAAAATTCAAAATCTTAAAATGGCTATATCTCCTAAACTAGGCGTCTGCGGGGGTCATATTATGCACCAGAAAAAAAAAATTCAAAATCTTAAAATGGCTATATCTCCTAAACTAGGCGTCTGCGGGGGTCATATTACGCACCAGAAAAAAAAAAATTCAAAATCTTAAAATGGCTATATCTCCTAAACTAGGCGTCTGCGGGGGTCATATTATGCACCAGTAAAAAGAAAATTCAATACTTTAAAATGGCAATATCTCCTAAACTAGGCGTCTGCGGGGGTCATATTACGCACCAGAAAAAAAAAATTCAAAATCTTAAAATGGCTATATCTCCTAAACTAGGCGTCTGCGGGGGTCATATTATGCACCAGAAAAAAAAAAATCAAAATCTTAAAATGGCTATATCTCCTAAACTAGGCGTCTGCGGGGGTCATATTATGCACCAGAAAAAAAAAATTCAAAATCTTAAAATGGCTATATCTCCTAAACTAGGCGTCTGCGGGGGTCATATTATGCACCAGAAAAAAAAAAATTCAATACTTTAAAATTCCTATATCTCCTAAACTAGGCGTCTGCGGGGGTCATATTATGCACCAGAAAAAAAAAATTCAAAATCTTAAAATGGCTATATCTCCTAAACTAGGCGTCTGCGGGGGTCATATTATGCACCAGAAAAAAAAAATTCAAAATCTTAAAATGGCTATATCTCCTAAACTAGGCGTCTGCGGGGGTCATATTACGCACCAGAAAAAAAAAATTCAAAATCTTAAAATGGCTATATCTCCTAAACTAGGCGTCTGCGGGGGTCATATTATGCACCAGAAAAAAAAAATTCAAAATCTTAAAATGGCTATATCTCCTAAACTAGGCGTCTGCGGGGGTCATATTATGCACCAGAAAAAAGAAAATTCAATACTTTAAAATGGCAATATCTCCTAAACTAGGCGTCTACGGGGGTCATATTATGCACCAGAAAAAAAAAAAATCAAAATCTTAAAATGGCTATATCTCCTAAACTAGGCGTCTGCGGGGGTCATATTATGCACCAGAAAAAAGAAAATTCAATACTTTAAAATGGCAATATCTCCTAAACTAGGCGTCTGCGGGGGTCATATTAAGCACCAGAAAAAAAAAATTCAAAATCTTAAAATGGCTATATCTCCTAAACTAGGTGTCTGCGGGGGTCATATTATGCACCAGAAAAAAGAAAATTCAATACTTTAAAATGGCAATATCTCCTAAACTAGGCGTCTGCGGGGGTCATATTACGCACCAGAAAAAAAAAATTCAATACTTTAAAATGGCAATATCTCCTAAACTAGGCGTCTGCGGGGGTCATATTACGCACCAGAAAAAAAAAATTCAAAATCTTAAAATGGCTATATCTCCTAAACTAGGCGTCTGCGGGGGTCATATTATGCACCAGAAAAAAGAAAATTCAATACTTTAAAATGGCAATATCTCCTAAACTAGGCGTCTGCGGGGGTCATATTACGCACCAGAAAAAAAAAATTCAATACTTTAAAATGGCAATATCTCCTAAACTAGGCGTCTGCGGGGGTCATATTACGCACCAGAAAAAAAAAATTCAAAATCTTAAAATGGCTATATCTCCTAAACTAGGCGTCTGCGGGGGTCATATTATGCACCAGAAAAAAGAAAATTCAATACTTTAAAATGGCAATATCTCCTAAACTAGGCGTCTGCGGGGGTCATATTATGCACCAGAAAAAAGAAAATTCAATACTTTAAAATGGCAATATCTCCTAAACTAGGCGTCTGCGGGGGTCATATTATGCACCAGAAAAAAGAAAATTCAATACTTTAAAATGGCAATATCTCCTAAACTAGGCGTCTGCGGGGGTCATATTACGCACCAGAAAAAAAAAATTCAAAATCTTAAAATGGCTATATCTCCTAAACTAGGCGTCTGCGGGGGTCATATTATGCACCAGAAAAAAAAAATTCAAAATCTTAAAATGGCTATATCTCCTAAACTAGGCGTCTGCGGGGGTCATATTATGCACCAGAAAAAAGAAAATTCAATACTTTAAAATGGCAATATCTCCTAAACTAGGCGTCTGCGGGGGTCATATTACGCACCAGAAAAAAAAAATTCAAAATCTTAAAATGGCTATATCTCCTAAACTAGGCGTCTGCGGGGGTCATATTATGCACCAGAAAAAAAAAATTCAAAATCTTAAAATGGCTATATCTCCTAAACTAGGCGTCTGCGGGGGTCATATTATGCACCAGAAAAAAGAAAATTCAATACTTTAAAATGGCAATATCTCCTAAACTAGGCGTCTGCGGGGGTCATATTACGCACCAGAAAAAAAAAAATTCAAAATCTTAAAATGGCTATATCTCCTAAACTAGGCGTCTGCGGGGGTCATATTATGCACCAGAAAAAAAAAATTCAAAATCTTAAAATGGCTATATCTCCTAAACTAGGCGTCTGCGGGGGTCATATTATGCACCAGAAAAAAGAATATTCAATACTTTAAAATGGCAATATCTCCTAAACTAGGCGTCTGCGGGGGTCATATTATGCACCAGAAAAAAAAAATTCAAAATCTTAAAATGGCTATATCTCCTAAACTAGGCGTCTGCGGGGGTCATATTATGCACCAGAAAAAAGAAAATTCAATACTTTAAAATGGCAATATCTCCTAAACTAGGCGTCTGCGGGGGTCATATTACGCACCAGAAAAAAAAAATTCAAAATCTTAAAATGGCTATATCTCCTAAACTAGGCGTCTGCGGGGGTCATATTATGCACCAGAAAAAAAAAATTCAAAATCTTAAAATGGCTATATCTCCTAAACTAGGCGTCTGCGGGGGTCATATTATGCACCAGAAAAAAGAAAATTCAATACTTTAAAATGGCAATATCTCCTAAACTAGGCGTCTGCGGGGGTCATATTACGCACCAGAAAAAAAAAGTTCAAAATCTTAAAATGGCTATATCTCCTAAACTAGGCGTCTGCGGGGGTCATATTATGCACCAGAAAAAAAAAATTCAAAATCTTAAAATGGCTATATCTCCTAAACTAGGCGTCTGCGGGGGTCATATTATGCACCAGAAAAAAGAAAATTCAATACTTTAAAATGGCAATATCTCCTAAACTAGGCGTCTGCGGGGGTCATATTACGCACCAGAAAAAAAAAAATTCAAAATCTTAAAATGGCTATATCTCCTAAACTAGGCGTCTGCGGGGGTCATATTATGCACCAGAAAAAAAAAATTCAAAATCTTAAAATGGCTATATCTCCTAAACTAGGCGTCTGCGGGGGTCATATTATGCACCAGAAAAAAGAATATTCAATACTTTAAAATGGCAATATCTCCTAAACTAGGCGTCTGCGGGGGTCATATTACGCACCAGAAAAAAAAAAATTCAAAATCTTAAAATGGCTATATCTCCTAAACTAGGCGTCTGCGGGGGTCATATTATGCACCAGAAAAAAAAAATTCAAAATCTTAAAATGGCTGTATCTCCTAAACTAGGCGTCTGCGGGGGTCATATTATGCACCAGAAAAAAGAAAATTCAATACTTTAAAATGGCAATATCTCCTAAACTAGGCGTCTGCGGGGGTCATATTATGCACCAGAAAATAAAAATTCAAAATCTTAAAATGGCTATATCTCCTAAACTAGGCGTCTGCGGGGGTCATATTATGCACCAGAAAAAAGAAAATTCAATACTTTAAAATGGCAATATCTCCTAAACTAGGCGTCTGCGGGGGTCATATTACGCACCAGAAAAAAAAAATTCAAAATCTTAAAATGGCTATATCTCCTAAACTAGGCGTCTGCGGGGGTCATATTATGCACCAGAAAAAAGAAAATTCAATACTTTAAAATGGCAATATCTCCTAAACTAGGCGTCTGCGGGGGTCATATTATGCACCAGAAAAAAGAAAATTCAAAATCTTAAAATGGCTATATCTCCTAAACTAGGCGTCTGCGGGGGTCATATTATGCACCAGAAAAAAAAAATTCAAAATCTTAAAATGGCTATATCTCCTAAACTAGGCGTCTGCGGGGGTCATATTATGCACCAGAAAAAAGAAAATTCAATACTTTAAAATGGCAATATCTCCTAAACTAGGCGTCTGCGGGGGTCATATTACGCACCAGAAAAAAAAAAATTCAAAATCTTAAAATGGCTATATCTCCTAAACTAGGCGTCTGCGGGGGTCATATTATGCACCAGAGAAAAGAAAATTCAAAATCTTAAAATGGCTATAACTCCTAAACTAGGCGTCTGCGGGGGTCATATTATTCACCAGAAAAAAAGAAAATTCAAAATTTTAAAATCTTAAAATCGCGATAACTCCTAAACTAGTCGCCTGCGGGGGTCATATTATGCACCAGAAAATAAAAATTCAAAATCTTAAAATGGCTATAACTCCTAAACTAGGCGCCTGCGGGGTCATATTATGCACCAGAAAAAAGAAAATTCAAAATCTTAAAATCGCTATAACTCATAAACTAGACGTCTGCGGGGGTCATATTATTCACCAGAGAAAAGAAAATTCAAAATCTTAAAATGGCTATAACTCCTAAACTAGGCGCCTGCGGGGGTCATATTATGCACCAGAAAAAAAAAATTCAAAATCTTAAAATGGCTATATCTCCTAAACTAGGCGTCTGCGGGGGTCATATTATGCACCAGAGAAAAGAAAATTCAAAATCTTAAAATGGCTATAACTCCTAAACTAGGCGTCTGCGGGGGTCATATTATTCACCAGAAAAAAAGAAAATTCAAAATTTTAAAATCTTAAAATCGCGATAACTCCTAAACTAGTCGCCTGCGGGGGTCATATTATGCACCAGAAAAAAGAAAATTCAAAATTTTAAAATCTTAAAATCGCTATACCTCCTAAACTAGGCGCCTGCGGGAGTCATATTATGCACCAGAGAAAAGAAAATTCAAAATCTTAAAATGGCTATTACTCCTAAACTAGGCGCCTGCGGGGTCATATTATGCACCAGAAAAAAGAAAATTCAAAATCTTAAAATCTTAAAATCGCTATAACTCCCAAACTAGGCGCCTGCGGGGTCATATTATGCACCAGAAAAAAGAAAATTCAAAATCTTAAAATGGCTATAACTCCTAAACTAGGCGCCTGCGGGGTCATATTATGCACCAGAAAAAAGAAAATTCAAAATCTTAAAATCGCTATAACTCATAAACTAGACGTCTGCGGGGGTCATATTATTCACCAGAGAAAAGAAAATTCAAAATCTTAAAATGGCTATAACTCCTAAACTAGGCGCCTGCGGGGGTCATATTATGCACCAGAAAAAAAAAATTCAAAATCTTAAAATCGCTATTACTCCTAAACTAGGCGCCTGCGGGGTCATATTATGCACCAGAAAAAAGAAAATTCAAAATCTTAAAATGGCTATAACTCCTAAACTAGGCGCCTGCGGGGTCATATTATGCACCAGAGAAAAGAAAATTCAAAATCTTAAAATGGCTATAACTCCTAAACTAGGCGTCTGCGGGGGTCATATTATGCACCAGAGAAAAGAAAATTCAAAATCTTAAAATGGCTATAACTCCTAAACTAGGCGCCTGCGGGGTCATATTATGCACCAGAAAAAAGAAAATTCAAAATCTTAAAATGGCTATAACTCCTAAACTAGGCGCCTGCGGGGTCATATTATGCACCAGAAAAAAAAAATTCAAAATCTTAAAATCTTGAAATCGCTATAACTTCTAAACTAGGCGCCTGCGGGGTCATATTATGCACCAGAAAAAAGAAAATTCAAAATCTTAAAATCTTAAAATCGCTATAACTCCTAAACTAGGCGCCTGCGGGGTCATATTATGCACCAGAAAAAAGAAAATTCAAAATCTTAAAATGGCTATATCTCCTAAACTAGGCGTCTGCGGGGGTCATATTATGCACCAGAAAAAAAAAATTCAAAATCTTAAAATGGCTATATCTCCTAAACTAGGCGTCTGCGGGGGTCATATTACGCACCAGAAAAAAAAAAATTCAAAATCTTAAAATGGCTATATCTCCTAAACTAGGCGTCTGCGGGGGTCATATTATGCACCAGAAAAAAAAAATTCAAAATCTTACAATGGCTATATTTCCTAAACTAGGCGTCTGCGGGGGTCATATTATGCACCAGAAAAAAGAAAATTCAATACTTTAAAATGGCAATATCTCCTAAACTAGGCGTCTGCGGGGGTCATATTACGCACCAGAAAAAAAAAATTCAAAATCTTAAAATGGCTATATCTCCTAAACTAGGCGTCTGCGGGGGTCATATTATGCACCAGAAAAAAAAAATTCAAAATCTTAAAATGGCTATATCTCCTAAACTAGGCGTCTGCGGGGGTCATATTATGCACCAGAAAAAAAAAATTCAAAATCTTAAAATGGCTATATCTCCTAAACTAGGCGTCTGCGGGGGTCATATTACGCACCAGAAAAAAAAAAATTCAAAATCTTAAAATGGCTATATCTCCTAAACTAGGCGTCTGCGGGGGTCATATTATGCACCAGAAAAAAAAAATTCAAAATCTTACAATGGCTATATCTCCTAAACTAGGCGTCTGCGGGGGTCATATTATGCACCAGAAAAAAGAAAATTCAATACTTTAAAATGGCAATATCTCCTAAACTAGGCGTCTGCGGGGGTCATATTACGCACCAGAAAAAAAAAATTCAAAATCTT
Organism: Volucella zonaria; assembly: GCA_963966105.1. NCBI lineage: Eukaryota > Metazoa > Arthropoda > Insecta > Diptera > Syrphidae > Volucella > Volucella zonaria. The sequence continues at coordinate 79,928,108 of OZ014534.1, read as the reverse complement.
AAAATGGCTATATCTCCTAAACTAGGCGTCTGCGGGGGTCATATTACGCACCAGAAAAAAAAAAATTCAAAATCTTAAAATGGCTATATCTCCTAAACTAGGCGTCTGCGGGGGTCATATTATGCACCAGCAAAAAAAAATTCAAAATCTTAAAATGGCTATATCTCCTAAACTAGGCGTCTGCGGGGGTCATATTACGCACCAGAAAAAAAAAATTCAAAATCTTAAAATGGCTATATCTCCTAAACTAGGCGTCTGCGGGGGTCATATTATACACCAGAAAAAGAAAATTCAATTCTTTAAAATGGCAATATCTCCTAAACTAGGCGTCTGCGGGGGTCATATTACGCACCAGAAAAAAAAAATTCAAAATCTTAAAATGGCTATATCTCCTAAACTAGGCGTCTGCGGGGGTCATATTATGCACCAGAAAAAAAAAATTCAAAATCTTAAAATGGCTATATCTCCTAAACTAGGCGTCTGCGGGGGTCATATTACGCACCAGAAAAAAGAAAATTCAATACTTTAAAATGGCAATATCTCCTAAACTAGGCGTCTGCGGGGGTCATATTATGCACCAGAAAAAAAAAATTCAAAATCTTAAAATGGCTATATCTCCTAAACTAGGCGTCTGCGGGGGTCATATTACGCACCAGAAAAAAAAAAATTCAAAATCTTAAAATGGCTATATCTCCTAAACTAGGCGTCTGCGGGGGTCATATTATGCACCAGTAAAAAGAAAATTCAATACTTTAAAATGGCAATATCTCCTAAACTAGGCGTCTGCGGGGGTCATATTACGCACCAGAAAAAAAAAATTCAAAATCTTAAAATGGCTATATCTCCTAAACTAGGCGTCTGCGGGGGTAATATTATGCACCAGAAAAAAAAAATTCAAAATCTTAAAATGGCTATATCTCCTAAACTAGGCGTCTGCGGGGGTCATATTATGCACCAGAAAAAAGAAAATTCAATACTTTAAAATGGCAATATCTCCTAAACTAGGCGTCTGCGGGGGTCATATTATGCACCAGAAAAAAAAAATTCAAAATCTTAAAATGGCTATATCTCCTAAACTAGGCGTCTGCGGGGGTCATATTATGCACCAGAAAAAAAAAATTCAAAATCTTAAAATGGCTATATCTCCTAAACTAGGCGTCTGCGGGGGTCATATTATGCACCAGTAAAAAGAAAATTCAATACTTTAAAATGGCAATATCTCCTAAACTAGGCGTCTGCGGGGGTCATATTACGCACCAGAAAAAAAAAATTCAAAATCTTAAAATGGCTATATCTCCTAAACTAGGCGTCTGCGGGGGTCATATTATGCACCAGAAAAAAAAAATTCAAAATCTTAAAATGGCTATATCTCCTAAACTAGGCGTCTGCGGGGGTCATATTATGCACCAGAAAAAAGAAAATTCAATACTTTAAAATGGCAATATCTCCTAAACTAGGCGTCTACGGGGGTCATATTATGCACCAGAAAAAAAAAAATTCAAAATCTTAAAATGGCTATATCTCCTAAACTAGGCGTCTGCGGGGGTCATATTATGCACCAGAAAAAAGAAAATTCAATACTTTAAAATGGCAATATCTCCTAAACTAGGCGTCTGCGGGGGTCATATTATGCACCAGAAAAAAGAAAATTCAAAATCTTAAAATGGCTATACCTCCTAAACTAGGCGTCTGCGGGGGTCATATTATGCACCAGAAAAAAGAAAATTCAAAATCTTAAAATGGCTATATCTCCTAAACTAGGCGTCTGCGGGGGTCATATTATGCACCAGAAAAAAGAAAATTCAATACTTTAAAATGGCAATATCTCCTAAACTAGGCGTCTACGGGGGTCATATTATGCACCAGAAAAAAAAAAATTCAAAATCTTAAAATGGCTATATCTCCTAAACTAGGCGTCTGCGGGGGTCATATTATGCACCAGAAAAAAGAAAATTCAATACTTTAAAATGGCAATATCTCCTAAACTAGGCGTCTGCGGGGGTCATATTACGCACCAGAAAAAAAAAAATTCAAAATCTTAAAATGGCTATATCTCCTAAACTAGGCGTCTGCGGGGGTCATATTATGCACCAGAAAAAAAAAATTCAAAATCTTAAAATGGCTATATCACCTAAACTAGGCGTCTGCGGGGGTCATATTATGCACCAGAAAAAAGAAAATTCAATACTTTAAAATGGCAATATCTCCTAAACTAGGCGTCTGCGGGGGTCATATTACGCACCAGAAAAAAAAAATTCAAAATCTTAAAATGGCTATATCTCCTAAACTAGGCGTCTGCGGGGGTCATATTATGCACCAGAAAAAAAAAATTCAAAATCTTAAAATGGCTATATCTCCTAAACTAGGCGTCTGCGGGGGTCATATTATGCACCAGAAAAAAGAAAATTCAATACTTTAAAATGGCAATATCTCCTAAACTAGGCGTCTGCGGGGGTCATATTACGCACCAGAAAAAAAAAAATTCAAAATCTTAAAATGGCTATATCTCCTAAACTAGGCGTCTGCGGGGGTCATATTATGCACCAGAAAAAAAAAATTCAAAATCTTAAAATGGCTATATCTCCTAAACTAGGCGTCTGCGGGGGTCATATTATGCACCAGAAAAAAGAATATTCAATACTTTAAAATGGCAATATCTCCTAAACTAGGCGTCTGCGGGGGTCATATTACGCACCAGAAAAAAAAAAATTCAAAATCTTAAAATGGCTATATCTCCTAAACTAGGCGTCTGCGGGGGTCATATTATGCACCAGAAAAAAAAAATTCAAAATCTTAAAATGGCTGTATCTCCTAAACTAGGCGTCTGCGGGGGTCATATTATGCACCAGAAAAAAGAAAATTCAATACTTTAAAATGGCAATATCTCCTAAACTAGGCGTCTGCGGGGGTCATATTATGCACCAGAAAATAAAAATTCAAAATCTTAAAATGGCTATATCTCCTAAACTAGGCGTCTGCGGGGGTCATATTATGCACCAGAAAAAAGAAAATTCAATACTTTAAAATGGCAATATCTCCTAAACTAGGCGTCTGCGGGGGTCATATTACGCACCAGAAAAAAAAAATTCAAAATCTTAAAATGGCTATATCTCCTAAACTAGGCGTCTGCGGGGGTCATATTATACACCAGAAAAAAGAAAATTCAATACTTTAAAATGGCAATATCTCCTAAACTAGGCGTCTGCGGGGGTCATATTATGCACCAGAAAAAAAAAATTCAAAATCTTAAAATGGCTATATCTCCTAAACTAGGCGTCTGCGGGGGTCATATTATACACCAGAAAAAAGAAAATTCAATACTTTAAAATGGCAATATCTCCTAAACTAGGCGTCTGCGGGGGTCATATTACGCACCAGAAAAAAAAAAATTCAAAATCTTAAAATGGCTATATCTCCTAAACTAGGCGTCTGCGGGGGTCATATTATTCACCAGAAAAAAAGAAAATTCAAAATTTTAAAATCTTAAAATCGCGATAACTCCTAAACTAGTCGCCTGCGGGGGTCATATTATGCACCAGAGAAAAGAAAATTCAAAATCTTAAAATGGCTATAACTCCTAAACTAGGCGTCTGCGGGGGTCATATTATGCACCAGAGAAAAGAAAATTCAAAATCTTAAAATGGCTATAACTCCTAAACTAGGCGCCTGCGGGGTCATATTATGCACCAGAAAAAAGAAAATTCAAAATCTTAAAATCTTAAAATCGCTATACCTCCTAAACTAGGCGCCTGCGGGAGTCATATTATGCACCAGAGAAAAGAAAATTCAAAATCTTAAAATGGCTATTACTCCTAAACTAGGCGCCTGCGGGGTCATATTATGCACCAGAAAAAAGAAAATTCAAAATCTTAAAATCTTAAAATCGCTATAACTCCCAAACTAGGCGCCTGCGGGGTCATATTATGCACCAGAAAAAAGAAAATTCAAAATCTTAAAATGGCTATAACTCCTAAACTAGGCGCCTGCGGGGTCATATTATGCACCAGAAAAAAGAAAATTCAAAATCTTAAAATCGCTATAACTCATAAACTAGACGTCTGCGGGGGTCATATTATTCACCAGAGAAAAGAAAATTCAAAATCTTAAAATGGCTATAACTCCTAAACTAGGCGCCTGCGGGGGTCATATTATGCACCAGAAAAAAAAAATTCAAAATCTTAAAATCGCTATTACTCCTAAACTAGGCGCCTGCGGGGTCATATTATGCACCAGAAAAAAGAAAATTCAAAATCTTAAAATGGCTATAACTCCTAAACTAGGCGCCTGCGGGGTCATATTATGCACCAGAGAAAAGAAAATTCAAAATCTTAAAATGGCTATAACTCCTAAACTAGGCGTCTGCGGGGGTCATATTATGCACCAGAGAAAAGAAAATTCAAAATCTTAAAATGGCTATAACTCCTAAACTAGGCGCCTGCGGGGTCATATTATGCACCAGAAAAAAGAAAATTCAAAATCTTAAAATGGCTATAACTCCTAAACTAGGCGCCTGCGGGGTCATATTATGCACCAGAAAAAAAAAATTCAAAATCTTAAAATCTTGAAATCGCTATAACTTCTAAACTAGGCGCCTGCGGGGTCATATTATGCACCAGAAAAAAGAAAATTCAAAATCTTAAAATCTTAAAATCGCTATAACTCCTAAACTAGGCGCCTGCGGGGTCATATTATGCACCAGAAAAAAGAAAATTCAAAATCTTAAAATGGCTATATCTCCTAAACTAGGCGTCTGCGGGGGTCATATTATGCACCAGAAAAAAAAAATTCAAAATCTTAAAATGGCTATATCTCCTAAACTAGGCGTCTGCGGGGGTCATATTACGCACCAGAAAAAAAAAATTCAAAATCTTAAAATGGCTATATCTCCTAAACTAGGCGTCTGCGGGGGTCATATTATGCACCAGAAAAAAAAAATTCAAAATCTTAAAATGGCTGTATGTCCTAAACTAGGCGTCTGCGGGGGTCATATTATGCACCAGAAAAAAGAAAATTCAAAACTTTAAAATGGCAATATCTCCTAAACTAGGCGTCTGCGGGGGTCATATTATGCACCAGAAAAAAAAAAATTCAAAATCTTAAAATGGCTATATCTCCTAAACTAGGCGTCTGCGGGGGTCATATTACGCACCAGAAAAAAAAAATTCAAAATCTTAAAATGGCTATATCTCCTAAACTAGGCGTCTGCGGGGGTCATATTATGCACCAGAAAAAAAAAATTCAAAATCTTAAAATGGCTATATCTCCTAAACTAGGCGTCTGCGGGGGTCATATTATGCACCAGAAAAAAAAAATTCAAAATCTTAAAATGGCTATATCTCCTAAACTAGGCGTCTGCGGGGGTCATATTATGCACCAGAAAAAAGAAAATTCAATACTTTAAAATGGCAATATCTAAACTAGGCGTCTGCGGGGGTCATATTACGCACCAGAAAAAAAAAATTCAAAATCTTAAAATGGCTATATCTCCTAAACTAGGCGTCTGCGGGGGTCATATTATGCACCAGAAAAAAAAAATTCAAAATCTTAAAATGGCTATATCTCCTAAACTAGGTGTCTGCGGGGGTCATATTACGCACCAGAAAAAAAAAAATTCAAAATCTTAAAATGGCTATATCTCCTAAACTAGGCGTCTGCGGGGGTCATATTATGCACCAGAAAAAAAAAATTCAAAATCTTAAAATGGCTATATCTCCTAAACTAGGCGTCTGCGGGGGTCATATTACGCACCAGAAAAAAAAAATTCAAAATCTTAAAATGGCTATATCTCCTAAACTAGGCGTCTGCGGGGGTCATATTATGCACCAGAAAAAAAAAATTCAAAATCTTAAAATGGCTATATCTCCTAAACTAGGCGTCTGCGGGGGTCATATTATACACCAGAAAAAGAAAATTCAATTCTTTAAAATGGCAATATCTCCTAAACTAGGCGTCTGCGGGGGTCATATTACGCACCAGAAAAAAAAAATTCAAAATCTTAAAATGGCTATATCTCCTAAACTAGGCGTCTGCGGGGGTAATATTATGCACCAGAAAAAAAAAATTCAAAATCTTAAAATGGCTATATCTCCTAAACTAGGCGTCTGCGGGGGTCATATTATGCACCAGAAAAAAGAAAATTCAAAATCTTAAAATGGCTATATCTCCTAAACTAGGCGTCTGCGGGGGTCATATTAAGCACCAGAAAAAAAAAATTCAAAATCTTAAAATGGCTATATCTCCTAAACTAGGCGTCTGCGGGGGTCATATTATACACCAGAAAAAAGAAAATTCAATACTTTAAAATGGCAATATCTCCTAAACTAGGCGTCTGCGGGGGTCATATTACGCACCAGAAAAAAAAAAATTCAAAATCTTAAAATGGCTATATCTCCTAAACTAGGCGTCTGCGGGGGTCATATTATGCACCAGAGAAAAGAAAATTCAAAATCTTAAAATGGCTATAACTCCTAAACTAGGCGTCTGCGGGGGTCATATTATTCACCAGAAAAAAAGCAAATTCAAAATTTTAAAATCTTAAAATCGCGATAACTCCTAAACTAGTCGCCTGCGGGGGTCATATTATGCACCAGAGAAAAGAAAATTCAAAATCTTAAAATGGCTATAACTCCTAAACTAGGCGTCTGCGGGGGTCATATTATGCACCAGAGAAAAGAAAATTCAAAATCTTAAAATGGCTATAACTCCTAAACTAGGCGCCTGCGGGGTCATATTATGCACCAGAAAAAAGAAAATTCAAAATCTTAAAATCTTAAAATCGCTATACCTCCTAAACTAGGCGCCTGCGGGAGTCATATTATGCACCAGAGAAAAGAAAATTCAAAATCTTAAAATGGCTATTACTCCTAAACTAGGCGCCTGCGGGGTCATATTATGCACCAGAAAAAAGAAAATTCAAAATCTTAAAATCTTAAAATCGCTATAACTCCCAAACTAGGCGCCTGCGGGGTCATATTATGCACCAGAAAAAAGAAAATTCAAAATCTTAAAATGGCTATAACTCCTAAACTAGGCGCCTGCGGGGTCATATTATGCACCAGAAAAAAGAAAATTCAAAATCTTAAAATCGCTATAACTCATAAACTAGACGTCTGCGGGGGTCATATTATTCACCAGAGAAAAGAAAATTCAAAATCTTAAAATGGCTATAACTCCTAAACTAGGCGCCTGCGGGGGTCATATTATGCACCAGAAAAAAAAAATTCAAAATCTTAAAATCGCTATTACTCCTAAACTAGGCGCCTGCGGGGTCATATTATGCACCAGAAAAAAGAAAATTCAAAATCTTAAAATGGCTATAACTCCTAAACTAGGCGTCTGCGGGGGTCATATTATGCACCAGAGAAAAGAAAATTCAAAATCTTAAAATGGCTATAACTCCTAAACTAGGCGCCTGCGGGGTCATATTATGCACCAGAAAAAAGAAAATTCAAAATCTTAAAATGGCTATAACTCCTAAACTAGGCGCCTGCGGGGTCATATTATGCACCAGAAAAAAGAAAATTCAAAATCTTAAAATCTTAAAATCGCTATAACTCCTAAACTAGGCGCCTGCGGGGTCATATTATGCACCAGAAAAAAGAAAATTCAAAATCTTAAAATGGCTATATCTCCTAAACTAGGCGTCTGCGGGGGTCATATTATGCACCAGAAAAAAGAAAATTCAATACTTTAAAATGGCAATATCTCCTAAACTAGGCGTCTGCGGGGGTCATATTACGCACCAGAAAAAAAAAATTCTAAATCTTAAAATGGCTATATCTCCTAAACTAGGTGTCTGCGGGGGTCATATTACGCACCAGAAAAAAAAAAATTCAAAATCTTAAAATGGCTATATCTCCTAAACTAGGCGTCTGCGGGGGTCATATTATGCACCAGAAAAAAAAAATTCAAAATCTTAAAATGGCTATATCTCCTAAACTAGGCGTCTGCGGGGGTCATATTACGCACCAGAAAAAAAAAATTCAAAATCTTAAAATGGCTATATCTCCTAAACTAGGCGTCTGCGGGGGTCATATTATGCACCAGAAAAAAGAAAATTCAATACTTTAAAATGGCAATATCTCCTAAACTAGGCGTCTGCGGGGGTCATATTATGTACCAGAAAAAAAAAATTCAAAATCTTAAAATGGCTATATCTCCTAAACTAGGCGTCTGCGGGGGTCATATTATGCACCAGAAAAAAAAAATTCAAAATCTTAAAATGGCTATATCTCCTAAACTAGGCGTCTGCGGGGGTCATATTACGCACCAGAAAAAAAAAAATTCAAAATCTTAAAATGGCTATATCTCCTAAACTAGGCGTCTGCGGGGGTCATATTACGCACCAGAAAAAAAAAATTCAAAATCTTAAAATGGCTATATCTCCTAAACTAGGCGTCTGCGGGGGTAATATTATGCACCAGAAAAAAAAAATTCAAAATCTTAAAATGGCTATATCTCCTAAACTAGGCGTCTGCGGGGGTCATATTATGCACCAGAAAAAAGAAAATTCAATACTTTAAAATGGCAATATCTCCTAAACTAGGCGTCTGAGGGGGTCATATTATGCACCAGAAAAAAAAAAATTCAAAATCTTAAAATGGCTATATCTCCTAAACTAGGCGTCTGCGGGGGTCATATTATGCACCAGAAAAAAAAAATTCAAAATCTTAAAATGGCTATATCTCCTAAACTAGGCGTCTGCGGGGATCATATTACGCACCAGAAAAAAAAAAATTCAAAATCTTAAAATGGCTATATCTCCTAAACTAGGCGTCTGCGGGGGTCATATTACGCACCAGAAAAAAAAAATTCAAAATCTTAAAATGGCTATATCTCCTAAACTAGGCGTCTGCGGGGGTAATATTATGCACCAGAAAAAAAAAATTCAAAATCTTAAAATGGCTATATCTCCTAAACTAGGCGTCTGCGGGGGTCATATTATGCACCAGAAAAAAGAAAATTCAATACTTTAAAATGGCAATATCTCCTAAACTAGGCGTCTGCGGGGGTCATATTATGCACCAGAAAAAAAAAATTCAAAATCATAAAATGGCTATATCTCCTAAACTAGGCGTCTGCGGGGGTCATATTATGCACCAGAAAAAAAAAATTCAAAATCTTAAAATGGCTATATCTCCTAAACTAGGCGTCTGCGGGGGTCATATTACGCACCAGAAAAAAAAAAATTCAAAATCTTAAAATGGCTATATCTCCTAAACTAGGCGTCTGCGGGGGTCATATTATGCACCAGTAAAAAGAAAATTCAATACTTTAAAATGGCAATATCTCCTAAACTAGGCGTCTGCGGGGGTCATATTACGCACCAGAAAAAAAAAATTCAAAATCTTAAAATGGCTATATCTCCTAAACTAGGCGTCTGCGGGGGTCATATTATGCACCAGTAAAAAGAAAATTCAATACTTTAAAATGGCAATATCTCCTAAACTAGGCGTCTGCGGGGGTCATATTACGCACCAGAAAAAAAAAATTCAAAATCTTAAAATGGCTATATCTCCTAAACTAGGCGTCTGCGAGGGTCATATTATGCACCAGAAAAAAAAAATTCAAAATCTTAAAATGGCTATATCTCCTAAACTAGGCGTCTGCGGGGGTCATATTATGCACCAGTAAAAAGAAAATTCAATACTTTAAAATGGCAATATCTCCTAAACTAGGCGTCTGCGGGGGTCATATTACGCACCAGAAAAAAAAAATTCAAAATCTTAAAATGGCTATATCTCCTAAACTAGGCGTCTGCGGGGGTCATATTATGCACCAGAAAAAAAAAATTCAAAATCTTAAAATGGCTATATCTCCTAAACTAGGCGTCTGCGGGGGTCATATTATGCACCAGAAAAAAGAAAATTCAAAATCTTAAAATGGCTATATCTCCTAAACTAGGCGTCTGCGGGGGTCATATTATGCACCAGAAAAGAGAAAATTCAATACTTTAAAATGGCAATATCTCCTAAACTAGGCGTCTACGGTGGTCATATTATGCACCAGAAAAAAAAAAATTCAAAATCTTAAAATGGCTATATCTCCTAAACTAGGCGTCTGCGGGGGTCATATTATGCACCAGAAAAAAGAAAATTCAATACTTTAAAATGGCAATATCTCCTAAACTAGGCGTCTGCGGGGGTCATATTATGCACCAGAAAAAAGAAAATTCAAAATCTTAAAATGGCTATATCTCCTAAACTAGGCGTCTGCGGGGGTCATATTATGCACCAGAAAAAAGAAAATTCAATACTTTAAAATGGCAATATCTCCTAAACTAGGCGTCTGCGGGGGTCATATTACGCACCAGAAAAAAAAAATTCAAAATCTTAAAATGGCTATATCTCCTAAACTAGGTGTCTGCGGGGGTCATATTATGCACCAGAAAAAAGAAAATTCAATACTTTAAAATGGCAATATCTCCTAAACTAGGCGTCTGCGGGGGTCATATTACGCACCAGAAAAAAAAAATTCAATACTTTAAAATGGCAATATCTCCTAAACTAGGCGTCTGCGGGGGTCATATTACGCACCAGAAAAAAAAAATTCAATACTTTAAAATGGCAATATCTCCTAAACTAGGCGTCTGCGGGGGTCATATTATGCACCAGAAAAAAGAAAATTCAATACTTTAAAATGGCAATATCTCCTAAACTAGGCGTCTGCGGGGGTCATATTATGCACCAGAAAAAAGAAAATTCAAAATCTTAAAATGGCTATAGCTCCTAAACTAGGCGTCTGCGGGGGTCATATTATGCACCAGAAAAAAGAAAATTCAATACTTTAAAATGGCAATATCTCCTAAACTAGGCGTCTGCGGGGGTCATATTACGCACCAGAAAAAAAAAATTCAAAATCTTAAAATGGCTATATCTCCTAAACTAGGCGTCTGCGGGGGTCATATTATGCACCAGAAAAAAGAAAATTCAATACTTTAAAATGGCAATATCTCCTAAACTAGGCGTCTGCGGGGGTCATATTATGCACCAGAAAAAAGAAAATTCAATACTTTAAAATGGCAATATCTCCTAAACTAGGCGTCTGCGGGGGTCATATTATGCACCAGAAAAAAGAAAATTCAAAATCTTAAAATGGCTATAGCTCCTAAACTAGGCGTCTGCGGGGGTCATATTATGCACCAGAAAAAAGAAAATTCAATACTTTAAAATGGCAATATCTCCTAAACTAGGCGTCTGCGGGGGTCATATTACGCACCAGAAAAAAAAAATTCAAAATCTTAAAATGGCTATATCTCCTAAACTAGGCGTCTGCGGGGGTCATATTATGCACCAGAAAAAAGAAAATTCAATACTTTAAAATGGCAATATTTCCTAAACTAGGCGTCTGCGGGGGTCATATTATGCACCAGAAAAAAGAAAATTCAATACTTTAAAATGGCAATATCTCCTAAACTAGGCGTCTGCGGGGGTCATATTATGCACCAGAAAAAAGAAAATTCAATACTTTAAAATGGCAATATCTCCTAAACTAGGCGTCTGCGGGGGTCATATTATGCACCAGAAAAAAGAAAATTCAATACTTTAAAATGGCAATATCTCCTAAACTAGGCGTCTGCGGGGGTCATATTATGCACCAGAAAAAAGAAAATTCAATACTTTAAAATGGCAATATCTCCTAAACTAGGCGTCTGCGGGGGTCATATTACGCACCAGAAAAAAAAAATTCAAAATCTTAAAATGGCTATATCTCCTAAACTAGGCGTCTGCGGGGGTCATATTATGCACCAGAAAAAAGAAAATTCAATACTTTAAAATGGCAATATTTCCTAAACTAGGCGTCTGCGGGGGTCATATTATGCACCAGAAAAAAGAAAATTCAATACTTTAAAATGGCAATATCTCCTAAACTAGGCGTCTGCGAGGGTCATATTATGCACCAGAAAAAAGAAAATTCAAAATCTTAAAATGGCTATAGCTCCTAAACTAGGCGTCTGCGGGGGTCATATTATGCACCAGAAAAAAGAAAATTCAATACTTTAAAATGGCAATATCTCCTAAACTAGGCGTCTGCGGGGGTCATATTACGCACCAGAAAAAAAAAATTCAAAATCTTAAAATGGCTATATCTCCTAAACTAGGTGTCTGCGGGGGTCATATTATGCACCAGAAAAAAGAAAATTCAATACTTTAAAGTGGCAATATCTCCTAAACTAGGCGTCTGCGGGGGTCATATTACGCACCAGAAAAAAAAAATTCAATACTTTAAAATGGCAATATCTCCTAAACTAGGCGTCTGCGGGGGTCATATTACGCACCAGAAAAAAAAAATTCAAAATCTTAAAATGGCTATATCTCCTAAACTAGGCGTCTGCGGGGGTCATATTATGCACCAGAAAAAAAAAAATTCAAAATCTTAAAATGGCTATATCTCCTAAACTAGGCGTCTGCGGGGGTCATATTATGCACCAGAAAAAAAAAATTCAAAATCTTAAAATGGCTATATCTCCTAAACTAGGCGTCTGCGGGGGTCATATTATGCACCAGAAAAAAGAAAATTCAATACTTTAAAATGGCAATATCTCCTAAACTAGGCGTCTGCGGGGGTCATATTACGCACCAGAAAAAAAAAAATTCAAAATCTTAAAATGGCTATATCTCCTAAACTAGGCGTCTGCGGGGGTCATATTATGCACCAGAAAAAAAAAATTCAAAATCTTAAAATGGCTATATCTCCTAAACTAGGCGTCTGCGGGGGTCATATTATGCACCAGAAAAAAGAAAATTCAATACTTTAAAATGGCAATATCTCCTAAACTAGGCGTCTGCGGGGGTCATATTACGCACCAGAAAAAAAAAATTCAAAATCTTAAAATGGCTATATCTCCTAAACTAGGCGTCTGCGGGGGTCATATTATGCACCAGAAAAAAAAAATTCAAAATCTTAAAATGGCTATATCTCCTAAACTAGGCGTCTGCGGGGGTCATATTACGCACCAGAAAAAAAAAAATTCAAAATCTTAAAATGGCTATATCTCCTAAACTAGGCGTCTGCGGGGGTCATATTATGCACCAGAAAAAAAAAATTCAAAATCTTAAAATGGCTATATCTCCTAAACTAGGCGTCTGCGGGGGTCATATTATGCACCAGAAAAAAGAAAATTCAATACTTTAAAATGGCAATATCTCCTAAACTAGGCGTCTGCGGGGGTCATATTACGCACCAGAAAAAAAAAATTCAAAATCTTAAAATGGCTATATCTCCTAAACTAGGCGTCTGCGGGGGTCATATTATGCACCAGAAAAAAAAAATTCAAAATCTTAAAATGGCTATATCTCCTAAACTAGGCGTCTGCGGGGGTCATATTATGCACCAGAAAAAAGAAAATTCAATACTTTAAAATGGCAATATCTCCTAAACTAGGCGTCTGCGGGGGTCATATTACGCACCAGAAAAAAAAAAATTCAAAATCTTAAAATGGCTATATCTCCTAAACTAGGCGTCTGCGGGGGTCATATTATGCACCAGAAAAAAAAAATTCAAAATCTTAAAATGGCTGTATCTCCTAAACTAGGCGTCTGCGGGGGTCATATTATGCACCAGAAAAAAAAAATTCAAAATCTTAAAATGGCTGTATCTCCTAAACTAGGCGTCTGCGGGGGTCATATTACGCACCAGAAAAAAAAAAATTCAAAATCTTAAAATGGCTATATCTCCTAAACTAGGCGTCTGCGGGGGTCATATTATGCACCAGAAAATAAAAATTCAAAATCTTAAAATGGCTATATCTCCTAAACTAGGCGTCTGCGGGGGTCATATTATGCACCAGAAAAAAAAAATTCAAAATCTTAAAATGGCTATATCTCCTAAACTAGGCGTCTGCGGGGGTCATATTATGCACCAGAAAAAAGAAAATTCAATACTTTAAAATGGCAATATCTCCTAAACTAGGCGTCTGCGGGGTTCATATTACGCACCAGAAAAAAAAAAATTCAAAATCTTAAAATGGCTATAACTCCTAAACTAGGCGTCTGCGGGGGTCATATTATGCACCAGAAAAAAGAAAATTCAATACTTTAAAATGGCAATATCTCCTAAACTAGGCGTCTGCGGGGGTCATATTATGCACCAGAAAAAAGAAAATTCAAAATCTTAAAATGGCTATATCTCCTAAACTAGGCGTCTGCGGGGGTCATATTATGCACCAGAAAAAAAAAATTCAAAATCTTAAAATGGCTATATCTCCTAAACTAGGCGTCTGCGGGGGTCATATTATGCACCAGAAAAAAGAAAATTCAATACTTTAAAATGGCAATATCTCCTAAACTAGGCGTCTGCGGGGTTCATATTACGCACCAGAAAAAAAAAAATTCAAAATCTTAAAATGGCTATATCTCCTAAACTAGGCGTCTGCGGGGGTCATATTATGCACCAGAAAAAAGAAAATTCAAAATCTTAAAATGGCTATAACTCCTAAACTAGGCGCCTGCGGGGTCATATTATGCACCAGAAAAAAGAAAATTCAAAATCTTAAAATGGCTATATCTCCTAAACTAGGCGTCTGCGGGGGTCATATTACGCACCAGAAAAAAAAAATTCAAAATCTTAAAATGGCTATAACTCCTAAACTAGGCGTCTGCGGGGGTCATATTATTCACCAGAAAAAAAGAAAATTCAAAATTTTAAAATCTTAAAATCGCGATAACTCCTAAACTAGTCGCCTGCGGGGGTCATATTATGCACCAGAGAAAAGAAAATTCAAAATCTTAAAATGGCTATAACTCCTAAACTAGGCGTCTGCGGGGGTCATATTACGCACCAGAAAAAAAAAATTCAAAATCTTAAAATGGCTATAACTCCTAAACTAGGCGTCTGCGGGGGTCATATTATTCACCAGAAAAAAAGAAAATTCAAAATTTTAAAATGGCTATATCTCCTAAACTAGGCGTCTGCGGGGGTCATATTATTCACCAGAAAAAAAAAAATTCAAAATCTTAAAATGGCTATATCTCCTAAACTAGGCGTCTGCGGGGGTCATATTATGCACCAGAAAAAAGAAAATTCAATACTTTAAAATGGCAATATCTCCTAAACTAGGCGTCTGCGGGGGTCATATTACGCACCAGAAAAAAAAAATTCAAAATCTTAAAATGGCTATAACTCCTTAACTAGGCGTCTGCGGGGGTCATATTATTCACCAGAAAAAAAGAAAATTCAAAATTTTAAAATCTTAAAATCGCGATAACTCCTAAACTAGTCGCCTGCGGGGGTCATATTATGCACCAGAGAAAAGAAAATTCAAAATCTTAAAATGGCTATAACTCCTAAACTAGGCGTCTGCGGGGGTCATATTATGCACCAGAAAAAAGAAAATTCAAAATCTTAAAATCTTAAAATCGCTATAACTCCCAAACTAGGCGCCTGCGGGGTCATATTATGCACCAGAAAAAAGAAAATTCAAAATCTTAAAATGGCTATAACTCCTAAACTAGGCGCCTGCGGGGTCATATTATGCACCAGAAAAAAGAAAATTCAAAATCTTAAAATCGCTATAACTCATAAACTAGACGTCTGCGGGGGTCATATTATTCACCAGAGAAAAGAAAATTCAAAATCTTAAAATGGCTATAACTCCTAAACTAGGCGCCTGCGGGGGTCATATTATGCACTAGAAAAAAAAAATCAAAATCTTAAAATCGCTATAACTCCTAAACTAGGCGCCTGCGGGGGTCATATTATGCACCAGAGAAAAGAAAATTCAAAATCCTAAAATGGCTATTACTCCTAAACTAGGCGCCTGCGGGGTCATATTATGCACCAGAAAAAAGAAAATTCAAAATCTTAAAATCGCTATAACTCATAAACTAGACGTCTGCGGGGGTCATATTATTCACCAGAGAAAAGAAAATTCAAAATCTTAAAAAGGCTATAACTCCTAAACTAGGCGCCTGCGGGGTCTTATTATGCACCAGAAAAAAGAAAATTCAAAATCTTAAAATGGCTATAACTCCTAAACTAGGCGCCTGCGGGGGTCATATTATGCACCAGAAAAAAGAAAATTCAAAATCTTAAAATCTTAAAATCGCTATACCTCCTAAACTAGGCGCCTGCGGGGGTCATATTATGCACCAGAGAAAAGAAAATTCAAAATCTTAAAATGGCTATTACTCCTAAACTAGGCGCCTGCGGGGTCATATTATGCACCAGAAAAAAGAAAATTCAAAATCTTAAAATCTTAAAATCGCTATAACTCCCGAACTAGGCGCCTGCGGGGTCATATTATGCACCAGAAAAAAGAAAATTCAAAATCTTAAAATGGCTATAACTCCTAAACTAGGCGCCTGCGGGGTCATATTATGCACCAGAAAAAAGAAAATTCAAAATCTTAAAATCGCTATAACTCATAAACTAGACGTCTGCGGGGGTCATATTATTCACCAGAGAAAAGAAAATTCAAAATCTTAAAATGGCTATAACTCCTAAACTAGGCGCCTGCGGGGTCATATTATGCACCAGAAAAAAAAAATTCAAAATCTTAAAATCTTGAAATCGCTATAACTTCTAAACTAGGCGCCTGCGGGGTCATATTATGCACCAGAAAAAAGAAAATTCAAAATCTTAAAATCTTAAAATCGCTATAACTCCTAAACTAGGCGCCTGCGGGGTCATATTATGCACCAGAAAAAAGAAAATTCAAAATCTTAAAATGGCTATAACTCCTAAACTAGGCGCCTGCGGGGGTCATATTATGCACCAGAAAAAAGAAAATTCAAAATCTTAAAATCGCTATTACTCCTAAACTCGGCGCCTGCGGGGGTCATATTATGCACCAGAAAAAAAAAATTCAAAATCTTAAAATCGCTATTACTCCTAAACTAGGCGCCTGCGGGGTCATATTATGCACCAGAAAAAAGAAAATTCAAAATCTTAAAATGGCTATAACTCCTAAACTAGGCGCCTGCGGGGTCATATTATGCACCAGAGAAAAGAAAATTCAAAATCTTAAAATGGCTATAACTCCTAAACTAGGCGTCTGCGGGGGTCATATTATGCACCAGAGAAAAGAAAATTCAAAATCTTAAAATGGCTATAACTCCTAAACTAGGCGCCTGCGGGGTCATATTATGCACCAGAAAAAAGAAAATTCAAAATCTTAAAATGGCTATAACTCCTAAACTAGGCGCCTGCGGGGTCATATTATGCACCAGAAAAAAAAAATTCAAAATCTTAAAATCTTGAAATCGCTATAACTTCTAAACTAGGCGCCTGCGGGGTCATATTATGCACCAGAAAAAAGAAAATTCAAAATCTTAAAATCTTAAAATCGCTATAACTCCTAAGCTAGACGTCTGCGGGGGTCATATTATTCACCAGAGAAAAGAAAATTCAAAATCTTAAAATGGCTATAACTCCTAAACTAGGCGCCTGCGGGGGTCATATTATGCACTAGAAAAAAAAAATCAAAATCTTAAAATCGCTATAACTCCTAAACTAGGCGTCTGCGGGGGTCATATTATGCACCAGAAAAAAGAAAATTCAAAATCTTAAAATCTTAAAATCGCGATAACTCCTAAACTAGGCGTCTGCGGGGGTCATATTACGCACCAGAGAAAAGAAAATTCAAAATCTTAAAATGGCTATAACTCCTAAACTAGGCGCCGGCGGGGGTCATATTCTGCACCAGAAAAAAAGAAAATTCAAAATCTTAAAATAACTATAACTCTTAAACTAGGCGTCTGCGGGGGTCATATTATGCACCAGAAAAAAAAAAATTCAAAATCTTAAAATCGCTATTACTCCTAAACTAGGCGTCTGCGGGGGTCATATTACGCACCAGAGAAAAGAAAATTCAAAATCTTAAAATGGCTATAACTCCTAAACTAGGCGCCGGCGGGGGTCATATTCTGCACCAGAAAAAAAGAAAATTCAAAATCTTAAAATAACTATAACTCTTAAACTAGGCGTCTGCGGGGGTCATATTATGCACCAGAAAAAACAAAATTCAAAATCTTAAAATCGCTATTACTCCTAAACTAGGCGTCTGCGGGGGTCATATTACGCACCAGAGAACAGAAAATTCAAAATCTTAAAATGGCTATAACTCCTAAACTAGGCGCCGACGGGGGTCATATTCTGCACCAAAAAAAAAGAAAATTCAAAATTTTAAAATCGCTATAACTCCTAAACTAGGCGTCTGCGGGGGTCATATTGTGCACCAGAAAAAAGAAAATTCAAAATCTTAAAATGGCTATAACTCCTAAACTAGGCGCCTGCGGGGGTCATATTATGCACCAGAAAAAAGAAAATTCAAAATCTTAAAATGGCTATAACTCCTAAACTAGGCGCCTGCGGGGGTCATATTATGCACCAGAAAAAAGAAAATTCAAAATCTTAAAATCGCTATTACTCCTAAACTAGGCGCCTGCGGGGGTCATATTATGCACCAGAAAAAAAAAATTCAAAATCTTAAAATCGCTATTACTCCTAAACTAGGCGCCTGCGGGGTCATATTATGCACCAGAAAAAAGAAAATTCAAAATCTTAAAATGGCTATAACTCCTAAACTAGGCGCCTGCGGGGTCATATTATGCACCAGAGAAAAGAAAATTCAAAATCTTAAAATGGCTATAACTCCTAAACTAGGCGTCTGCGGGGGTCATATTATGCACCAGAGAAAAGAAAATTCAAAATCTTAAAATGGCTATAACTCCTAAACTAGGCGCCTGCGGGGTCATATTATGCACCAGAAAAAAGAAAATTCAAAATCTTAAAATCTTAAAATCGCTATAACTCCTAAACTAAAGAAAATTCAAAATCTTAAAATCTTAAAATCGCTATAACTCCTAAACTAGGCGCCTGCGGGGTCATATTATGCACCAGAAAAAAGAAAATTCAAAATCTTAAAATCGCTATATCTCATAAACTAGACGTCTGCGGGGGTCATATTATTCACCAGAGAAAAGAAAATTCAAAATCTTAAAATCTTAAAATGGCTATAACTCCTAAACTAGGCGCCTGCGGGGGTCATATTATGCACTAGAAAAAAAAAATCAAAATCTTAAAATCGCTATAACTCCTAAACTAGGCGTCTGCGGGGGTCATATTATGCACCAGAAAAAAGAAAATTCAAAATCTTAAAATCTTAAAATGGCTATAACTCCTAAACTAGGCGCCTGCGGGGTCATATTATGCTCCAGAAAAAAAAAATTCAAAATCTTAAAATCGCTATTACTCCTAAACTAGGCGTCTGCGGGGGTCATATTACGCACCAGAGAAAAGAAAATTCAAAATCTTAAAATGGCTATAACTCCTAAACTAGGCGCCGGCGGGGGTCATATTCTGCACCAGAAAAAAAGAAAATTCAAAATCTTAAAATAACTATAACTCTTAAACTAGGCGTCTGCGGGGGTCATATTATGCACCAGAAAAAACAAAATTCAAAATCTTAAAATCGCTATTACTCCTAATTACTCTGCGGGGGTCATATTACGCACCAGAGAACAGAAAATTCAAAATCTTAAAATGGCTATAACTCCTAAACTAGGCGCCGACGGGGGTCATATTCTGCACCAAAAAAAAAGAAAATTCAAAATTTTAAAATCGCTATAACTCCTAAACTAGGCGTCTGCGGGGGTCATATTGTGCACCAAAAAAAAAGAAAATTCAAAATTTTAAAATCGCTATAACTCCTAAACTAGGCGTCTGCGGGGGTCATATTACGCACCAGAGAAAAGAAAATTCAAAATCTTAAAATGGCTATAACTCCTAAACTAGGCGCCAGCGGGGTCATATTATGCACCAGAAAAAAGAAAATTCAAAATCTTAAAATCGCTATTACTCCTAAACTAGGCGTCTGCGGGGGTCATATTACGCACCAGAGAAAAGAAAATTCAAAATCTTAAAATCTTAAAATCGCTATAACTCCTAAACTAGGCGCCTGCGGGGGTCATATTATGCACCAGAGAAAAGAAAATTCAAAATCTTAAAATGGCTATAACTCCTAAACTAGGCGTCTGCGGGGGTCATATTATGCACCAGAAAGGAAAAAAATTCAAAATCTTAAAATCGCTATAACTCCTAAACTAGGCGCCTGCGGGGGTCATATTATGCACCAGAGAAAAGAAAATTCAAAATCTTAAAATGGCTATAACTCCTAAACTAGGCGTCTGCGGGGGTCATATTATGCACCAGAGAAAAGAAAATTCAAAATCTTAAAATGGCTATAACTCCTAAACTAGGCGCCTGCGGGGTCATATTATGCACCAGAAAAAAGAAAATTCAAAATCTTAAAATGGCTATAACTCCTAAACTAGGCGCCTGCGGGGTCATATTATGCACCAGAAAAAAAAAATTCAAAATCTTAAAATCTTGAAATCGCTATAACTTCTAAACTAGGCGCCTGCGGGGTCATATTATGCACCAGAAAAAAGAAAATTCAAAATCTTAAAATCTTAAAATCGCTATAACTCCTAAACTAGACGTCTGCGGGGGTCATATTATTCACCAGAGAAAAGAAAATTCAAAATCTTAAAATGGCTATAACTCCTAAACTAGGCGCCTGCGGGGGTCATATTATGCACTAGAAAAAAAAAATCAAAATCTTAAAATCGCTATAACTCCTAAACTAGGCGTCTGCGGGGGTCATATTATGCACCAGAAAAAAGAAAATTCAAAATCTTAAAATCTTAAAATCGCGATAACTCCTAAACTAGGCGTCTGCGGGGGTCATATTACGCACCAGAGAAAAGAAAATTCAAAATCTTAAAATGGCTATAACTCCTAAACTAGGCGCCTGCGGGGTCATATTATGCACCAGAGAAAAGAAAATTCAAAATCTTAAAATAACTATAACTCTTAAACTAGGCGTCTGCGGGGGTCATATTATGCACCAGAAAAAACAAAATTCAAAATCTTAAAATCGCTATTACTCCTAAACTAGGCGTCTGCGGGGGTCATATTACGCACCAGAGAACAGAAAATTCAAAATCTTAAAATGGCTATAACTCCTAAACTAGGCGCCGACGGGGGTCATATTCTGCACCAAAAAAAAAGAAAATTCAAAATTTTAAAATCGCTATAACTCCTAAACTAGGCGTCTGCGGGGGTCATATTGTGCACCAGAAAAAAGAAAATTCAAAATCTTAAAATGGCTATAACTCCTAAACTAGGCGCCTGCGGGGTCATATTATGCACCAGAAAAAAGAAAATTCAAAATCTTAAAATGGCTATAACTCCTAAACTAGGCGCCTGCGGGGTCATATTATGCACCAGAGAAAAGAAAATTCAAAATCTTAAAATGGCTATAACTCCTAAACTAGGCGTCTGCGGGGGTCATATTATGCACCAGAGAAAAGAAAATTCAAAATCTTAAAATGGCTATAACTCCTAAACTAGGCGCCTGCGGGGTCATATTATGCACCAGAAAAAAGAAAATTCAAAATCTTAAAATCTTAAAATCGCTATAACTCCTAAACTAGGCGCCTGCGGGGTCATATTATGCACCAGAAAAAAGAAAATTCAAAATCTTAAAATCTTAAAATCGCTATAACTCCTAAACTAGGCGCCTGCGGGGTCATATTATGCACCAGAAAAAAGAAAATTCAAAATCTTAAAATCGCTATATCTCATAAACTAGACGTCTGCGGGGGTCATATTATGCACTAGAAAAAAAAAATCAAAATCTTAAAATCGCTATAACTCCTAAACTAGGCGTCTGCGGGGGTCATATTATGCACCAGAAAAAAGAAAATTCAAAATCTTAAAATCTTAAAATGGCTATAACTCCTAAACTAGGCGCCTGCGGGGTCATATTATGCTCCAGAAAAAAAAAATTCAAAATCTTAAAATCGCTATTACTCCTAAACTAGGCGTCTGCGGGGGTCATATTACGCACCAGAGAAAAGAAAATTCAAAATCTTAAAATGGCTATAACTCCTAAACTAGGCGCCTGCGGGGTCATATTATGCTCCAGAAAAAAAAAATTCAAAATCTTAAAATGGCTATAACTCCTAAACTAGGCGCCGGCGGGGGTCATATTACGCACCAGAGAAAAGAAAATTCAAAATTTTAAAATCGCTATAACTCCTAAACTAGGCGTCTGCGGGGGTCATATTGTGCACCAGAAAAAAGAAAATTCAAAATCTTAAAATGGCTATAACTCCTAAACTAGGCGCCGGCGGGGGTCATATTACGCACCAGAGAAAAGTAAATTCAAAATTTTAAAATCGCTATAACTCTTAAACTAGGCGTCTGCGGGGGTCATATTACGCACCAGAGAAAAGAAAATTCAAAATTTTAAAATCGCTATAACTCCTAAACTAGGCGTCTGCGGGGGTCATATTGTGCACCAGAAAAAAGAAAATTCAAAATCTTAAAATGGCTATAACTCCTAAACTAGGCGCCGACGGGGGTCATATTACGCACCAGAGAAAAGAAAATTCAAAATCTTAAAATCTTAAAATCGCGATAACTCCTAAACTAGGCGTCTGCGGGGGTCATATTACGCACCAGAGAAAAGAAAATTCAAAATTTTAAAATCGCTATAACTCCTAAACTAGGCGTCTGCGGGGGTCATATTGTGCACCAGAAAAAAGAAAATTCAAAATCTTAAAATGGCTATATCTCCTAAACTAGGCGTCTGCGGGGGTCATATTATGCACCAGTAAAAAGAAAATTCAATACTTTAAAATGGCAATATCTCCTAAACTAGGCGTCTGCGGGGGTCATATTACGCACCAGAAAAAAAAAATTCAAAATCTTAAAATGGCTATATCTCCTAAACTAGGCGTCTGCGGGGGTCATATTATGCACCAGAAAAAAAAAATTCAAAATCTTAAAATGGCTATATCTCCTAAACTAGGCGTCTGCGGGGGTCATATTATGCACCAGAAAAAAGAAAATTCAAAATCTTAAAATGGCTATATCTCCTAAACTAGGCGTCTGCGGGGGTCATATTATGCACCAGAAAAGAGAAAATTCAATACTTTAAAATGGCAATATCTCCTAAACTAGGCGTCTACGGTGGTCATATTATGCACCAGAAAAAAAAAAATTCAAAATCTTAAAATGGCTATATCTCCTAAACTAGGCGTCTGCGGGGGTCATATTATGCACCAGAAAAAAGAAAATTCAATACTTTAAAATGGCAATATCTCCTAAACTAGGCGTCTGCGGGGGTCATATTATGCACCAGAAAAAAGAAAATTCAAAATCTTAAAATGGCTATATCTCCTAAACTAGGCGTCTGCGGGGGTCATATTATGCACCAGAAAAAAGAAAATTCAATACTTTAAAATGGCAATATCTCCTAAACTAGGCGTCTGCGGGGGTCATATTACGCACCAGAAAAAAAAAATTCAAAATCTTAAAATGGCTATATCTCCTAAACTAGGTGTCTGCGGGGGTCATATTATGCACCAGAAAAAAGAAAATTCAATACTTTAAAATGGCAATATCTCCTAAACTAGGCGTCTGCGGGGGTCATATTACGCACCAGAAAAAAAAAATTCAATACTTTAAAATGGCAATATCTCCTAAACTAGGCGTCTGCGGGGGTCATATTACGCACCAGAAAAAAAAAATTCAATACTTTAAAATGGCAATATCTCCTAAACTAGGCGTCTGCGGGGGTCATATTATGCACCAGAAAAAAGAAAATTCAATACTTTAAAATGGCAATATCTCCTAAACTAGGCGTCTGCGGGGGTCATATTATGCACCAGAAAAAAGAAAATTCAAAATCTTAAAATGGCTATAGCTCCTAAACTAGGCGTCTGCGGGGGTCATATTATGCACCAGAAAAAAGAAAATTCAATACTTTAAAATGGCAATATCTCCTAAACTAGGCGTCTGCGGGGGTCATATTACGCACCAGAAAAAAAAAATTCAAAATCTTAAAATGGCTATATCTCCTAAACTAGGCGTCTGCGGGGGTCATATTATGCACCAGAAAAAAGAAAATTCAATACTTTAAAATGGCAATATCTCCTAAACTAGGCGTCTGCGGGGGTCATATTATGCACCAGAAAAAAGAAAATTCAATACTTTAAAATGGCAATATCTCCTAAACTAGGCGTCTGCGGGGGTCATATTATGCACCAGAAAAAAGAAAATTCAAAATCTTAAAATGGCTATAGCTCCTAAACTAGGCGTCTGCGGGGGTCATATTATGCACCAGAAAAAAGAAAATTCAATACTTTAAAATGGCAATATCTCCTAAACTAGGCGTCTGCGGGGGTCATATTACGCACCAGAAAAAAAAAATTCAAAATCTTAAAATGGCTATATCTCCTAAACTAGGCGTCTGCGGGGGTCATATTATGCACCAGAAAAAAGAAAATTCAATACTTTAAAATGGCAATATTTCCTAAACTAGGCGTCTGCGGGGGTCATATTATGCACCAGAAAAAAGAAAATTCAATACTTTAAAATGGCAATATCTCCTAAACTAGGCGTCTGCGGGGGTCATATTATGCACCAGAAAAAAGAAAATTCAATACTTTAAAATGGCAATATCTCCTAAACTAGGCGTCTGCGGGGGTCATATTATGCACCAGAAAAAAGAAAATTCAATACTTTAAAATGGCAATATCTCCTAAACTAGGCGTCTGCGGGGGTCATATTATGCACCAGAAAAAAGAAAATTCAATACTTTAAAATGGCAATATCTCCTAAACTAGGCGTCTGCGGGGGTCATATTACGCACCAGAAAAAAAAAATTCAAAATCTTAAAATGGCTATATCTCCTAAACTAGGCGTCTGCGGGGGTCATATTATGCACCAGAAAAAAGAAAATTCAATACTTTAAAATGGCAATATTTCCTAAACTAGGCGTCTGCGGGGGTCATATTATGCACCAGAAAAAAGAAAATTCAATACTTTAAAATGGCAATATCTCCTAAACTAGGCGTCTGCGAGGGTCATATTATGCACCAGAAAAAAGAAAATTCAAAATCTTAAAATGGCTATAGCTCCTAAACTAGGCGTCTGCGGGGGTCATATTATGCACCAGAAAAAAGAAAATTCAATACTTTAAAATGGCAATATCTCCTAAACTAGGCGTCTGCGGGGGTCATATTACGCACCAGAAAAAAAAAATTCAAAATCTTAAAATGGCTATATCTCCTAAACTAGGTGTCTGCGGGGGTCATATTATGCACCAGAAAAAAGAAAATTCAATACTTTAAAGTGGCAATATCTCCTAAACTAGGCGTCTGCGGGGGTCATATTACGCACCAGAAAAAAAAAATTCAATACTTTAAAATGGCAATATCTCCTAAACTAGGCGTCTGCGGGGGTCATATTACGCACCAGAAAAAAAAAATTCAAAATCTTAAAATGGCTATATCTCCTAAACTAGGCGTCTGCGGGGGTCATATTATGCACCAGAAAAAAAAAAATTCAAAATCTTAAAATGGCTATATCTCCTAAACTAGGCGTCTGCGGGGGTCATATTATGCACCAGAAAAAAAAAATTCAAAATCTTAAAATGGCTATATCTCCTAAACTAGGCGTCTGCGGGGGTCATATTATGCACCAGAAAAAAGAAAATTCAATACTTTAAAATGGCAATATCTCCTAAACTAGGCGTCTGCGGGGGTCATATTACGCACCAGAAAAAAAAAAATTCAAAATCTTAAAATGGCTATATCTCCTAAACTAGGCGTCTGCGGGGGTCATATTATGCACCAGAAAAAAAAAATTCAAAATCTTAAAATGGCTATATCTCCTAAACTAGGCGTCTGCGGGGGTCATATTATGCACCAGAAAAAAGAAAATTCAATACTTTAAAATGGCAATATCTCCTAAACTAGGCGTCTGCGGGGGTCATATTACGCACCAGAAAAAAAAAATTCAAAATCTTAAAATGGCTATATCTCCTAAACTAGGCGTGCGGGGGGTCATATTATGCACCAGAAAAAAAAAATTCAAAATCTTAAAATGGCTATATCTCCTAAACTAGGCGTCTGCGGGGGTCATATTACGCACCAGAAAAAAAAAAATTCAAAATCTTAAAATGGCTATATCTCCTAAACTAGGCGTCTGCGGGGGTCATATTATGCACCAGAAAAAAAAAATTCAAAATCTTAAAATGGCTATATCTCCTAAACTAGGCGTCTGCGGGGGTCATATTATGCACCAGAAAAAAGAAAATTCAATACTTTAAAATGGCAATATCTCCTAAACTAGGCGTCTGCGGGGGTCATATTACGCACCAGAAAAAAAAAATTCAAAATCTTAAAATGGCTATATCTCCTAAACTAGGCGTCTGCGGGGGTCATATTATGCACCAGAAAAAAAAAATTCAAAATCTTAAAATGGCTATATCTCCTAAACTAGGCGTCTGCGGGGGTCATATTATGCACCAGAAAAAAGAAAATTCAATACTTTAAAATGGCAATATCTCCTAAACTAGGCGTCTGCGGGGGTCATATTACGCACCAGAAAAAAAAAAATTCAAAATCTTAAAATGGCTATATCTCCTAAACTAGGCGTCTGCGGGGGTCATATTATGCACCAGAAAAAAAAAATTCAAAATCTTAAAATGGCTGTATCTCCTAAACTAGGCGTCTGCGGGGGTCATATTATGCACCAGAAAAAAAAATTCAAAATCTTAAAATGGCTGTATCTCCTAAACTAGGCGTCTGCGGGGGTCATATTACGCACCAGAAAAAAAAAAATTCAAAATCTTAAAATGGCTATATCTCCTAAACTAGGCGTCTGCGGGGGTCATATTATGCACCAGAAAATAAAAATTCAAAATCTTAAAATGGCTATATCTCCTAAACTAGGCGTCTGCGGGGGTCATATTATGCACCAGAAAAAAAAAATTCAAAATCTTAAAATGGCTATATCTCCTAAACTAGGCGTCTGCGGGGGTCATATTATGCACCAGAAAAAAGAAAATTCAATACTTTAAAATGGCAATATCTCCTAAACTAGGCGTCTGCGGGGTTCATATTACGCACCAGAAAAAAAAAATTCAAAATCTTAAAATGGCTATAACTCCTAAACTAGGCGTCTGCGGGGGTCATATTATGCACCAGAAAAAAGAAAATTCAATACTTTAAAATGGCAATATCTCCTAAACTAGGCGTCTGCGGGGGTCATATTATGCACCAGAAAAAAGAAAATTCAAAATCTTAAAATGGCTATATCTCCTAAACTAGGCGTCTGCGGGGGTCATATTATGCACCAGAAAAAAAAAATTCAAAATCTTAAAATGGCTATATCTCCTAAACTAGGCGTCTGCGGGGGTCATATTATGCACCAGAAAAAAGAAAATTCAATACTTTAAAATGGCAATATCTCCTAAACTAGGCGTCTGCGGGGTTCATATTACGCACCAGAAAAAAAAAAATTCAAAATCTTAAAATGGCTATATCTCCTAAACTAGGGCGTCTGCGGGGGTCATATTATGCACCAGAAAAAAGAAAATTCAAAATCTTAAAATGGCTATAACTCCTAAACTAGGCGCCTGCGGGGTCATATTATGCACCAGAAAAAAGAAAATTCAAAATCTTAAAATGGCTATATCTCCTAAACTAGGCGTCTGCGGGGGTCATATTACGCACCAGAAAAAAAAAATTCAAAATCTTAAAATGGCTATAACTCCTAAACTAGGCGTCTGCGGGGGTCATATTATTCACCAGAAAAAAAGAAAATTCAAAATTTTAAAATCTTAAAATCGCGATAACTCCTAAACTAGTCGCCTGCGGGGGTCATATTATGCACCAGAGAAAAGAAAATTCAAAATCTTAAAATGGCTATAACTCCTAAACTAGGCGTCTGCGGGGGTCATATTACGCACCAGAAAAAAAAAATTCAAAATCTTAAAATGGCTATAACTCCTAAACTAGGCGTCTGCGGGGGTCATATTATTCACCAGAAAAAAAGAAAATTCAAAATTTTAAAATGGCTATATCTCCTAAACTAGGCGTCTGCGGGGGTCATATTATTCACCAGAAAAAAAAAAATTCAAAATCTTAAAATGGCTATATCTCCTAAACTAGGCGTCTGCGGGGGTCATATTATGCACCAGAAAAAAGAAAATTCAATACTTTAAAATGGCAATATCTCCTAAACTAGGCGTCTGCGGGGGTCATATTACGCACCAGAAAAAAAAAATTCAAAATCTTAAAATGGCTATAACTCCTTAACTAGGCGTCTGCGGGGGTCATATTATTCACCAGAAAAAAAGAAAATTCAAAATTTTAAAATCTTAAAATCGCGATAACTCCTAAACTAGTCGCCTGCGGGGGTCATATTATGCACCAGAGAAAAGAAAATTCAAAATCTTAAAATGGCTATAACTCCTAAACTAGGCGTCTGCGGGGGTCATATTATGCACCAGAAAAAAGAAAATTCAAAATCTTAAAATCTTAAAATCGCTATAACTCCCAAACTAGGCGCCTGCGGGGTCATATTATGCACCAGAAAAAAGAAAATTCAAAATCTTAAAATGGCTATAACTCCTAAACTAGGCGCCTGCGGGGTCATATTATGCACCAGAAAAAAGAAAATTCAAAATCTTAAAATCGCTATAACTCATAAACTAGACGTCTGCGGGGGTCATATTATTCACCAGAGAAAAGAAAATTCAAAATCTTAAAATGGCTATAACTCCTAAACTAGGCGCCTGCGGGGGTCATATTATGCACTAGAAAAAAAAAATCAAAATCTTAAAATCGCTATAACTCCTAAACTAGGCGCCTGCGGGGGTCATATTATGCACCAGAGAAAAGAAAATTCAAAATCCTAAAATGGCTATTACTCCTAAACTAGGCGCCTGCGGGGTCATATTATGCACCAGAAAAAAGAAAATTCAAAATCTTAAAATCGCTATAACTCATAAACTAGACGTCTGCGGGGGTCATATTATTCACCAGAGAAAAGAAAATTCAAAATCTTAAAAAGGCTATAACTCCTAAACTAGGCGCCTGCGGGGTCTTATTATGCACCAGAAAAAAGAAAATTCAAAATCTTAAAATGGCTATAACTCCTAAACTAGGCGCCTGCGGGGGTCATATTATGCACCAGAAAAAAGAAAATTCAAAATCTTAAAATCTTAAAATCGCTATACCTCCTAAACTAGGCGCCTGCGGGGGTCATATTATGCACCAGAGAAAAGAAAATTCAAAATCTTAAAATGGCTATTACTCCTAAACTAGGCGCCTGCGGGGTCATATTATGCACCAGAAAAAAGAAAATTCAAAATCTTAAAATCTTAAAATCGCTATAACTCCCGAACTAGGCGCCTGCGGGGTCATATTATGCACCAGAAAAAAGAAAATTCAAAATCTTAAAATGGCTATAACTCCTAAACTAGGCGCCTGCGGGGTCATATTATGCACCAGAAAAAAGAAAATTCAAAATCTTAAAATCGCTATAACTCATAAACTAGACGTCTGCGGGGGTCATATTATTCACCAGAGAAAAGAAAATTCAAAATCTTAAAATGGCTATAACTCCTAAACTAGGCGCCTGCGGGGTCATATTATGCACCAGAAAAAAAAAATTCAAAATCTTAAAATCTTGAAATCGCTATAACTTCTAAACTAGGCGCCTGCGGGGTCATATTATGCACCAGAAAAAAGAAAATTCAAAATCTTAAAATCTTAAAATCGCTATAACTCCTAAACTAGGCGCCTGCGGGGTCATATTATGCACCAGAAAAAAGAAAATTCAAAATCTTAAAATGGCTATAACTCCTAAACTAGGCGCCTGCGGGGGTCATATTATGCACCAGAAAAAAGAAAATTCAAAATCTTAAAATCGCTATTACTCCTAAACTCGGCGCCTGCGGGGGTCATATTATGCACCAGAAAAAAAAAATTCAAAATCTTAAAATCGCTATTACTCCTAAACTAGGCGCCTGCGGGGTCATATTATGCACCAGAAAAAAGAAAATTCAAAATCTTAAAATGGCTATAACTCCTAAACTAGGCGCCTGCGGGGTCATATTATGCACCAGAGAAAAGAAAATTCAAAATCTTAAAATGGCTATAACTCCTAAACTAGGCGTCTGCGGGGGTCATATTATGCACCAGAGAAAAGAAAATTCAAAATCTTAAAATGGCTATAACTCCTAAACTAGGCGCCTGCGGGGTCATATTATGCACCAGAAAAAAGAAAATTCAAAATCTTAAAATGGCTATAACTCCTAAACTAGGCGCCTGCGGGGTCATATTATGCACCAGAAAAAAAAAATTCAAAATCTTAAAATCTTGAAATCGCTATAACTTCTAAACTAGGCGCCTGCGGGGTCATATTATGCACCAGAAAAAAGAAAATTCAAAATCTTAAAATCTTAAAATCGCTATAACTCCTAAGCTAGACGTCTGCGGGGGTCATATTATTCACCAGAGAAAAGAAAATTCAAAATCTTAAAATGGCTATAACTCCTAAACTAGGCGCCTGCGGGGGTCATATTATGCACTAGAAAAAAAAAATCAAAATCTTAAAATCGCTATAACTCCTAAACTAGGCGTCTGCGGGGGTCATATTATGCACCAGAAAAAAGAAAATTCAAAATCTTAAAATCTTAAAATCGCGATAACTCCTAAACTAGGCGTCTGCGGGGGTCATATTACGCACCAGAGAAAAGAAAATTCAAAATCTTAAAATGGCTATAACTCCTAAACTAGGCGCCGGCGGGGGTCATATTCTGCACCAGAAAAAAAGAAAATTCAAAATCTTAAAATAACTATAACTCTTAAACTAGGCGTCTGCGGGGGTCATATTATGCACCAGAAAAAAAAAAATTCAAAATCTTAAAATCGCTATTACTCCTAAACTAGGCGTCTGCGGGGGTCATATTACGCACCAGAGAAAAGAAAATTCAAAATCTTAAAATGGCTATAACTCCTAAACTAGGCGCCGGCGGGGGTCATATTCTGCACCAGAAAAAAAGAAAATTCAAAATCTTAAAATAACTATAACTCTTAAACTAGGCGTCTGCGGGGGTCATATTATGCACCAGAAAAAACAAAATTCAAAATCTTAAAATCGCTATTACTCCTAAACTAGGCGTCTGCGGGGGTCATATTACGCACCAGAGAACAGAAAATTCAAAATCTTAAAATGGCTATAACTCCTAAACTAGGCGCCGACGGGGGTCATATTCTGCACCAAAAAAAAAGAAAATTCAAAATTTTAAAATCGCTATAACTCCTAAACTAGGCGTCTGCGGGGGTCATATTGTGCACCAGAAAAAAGAAAATTCAAAATCTTAAAATGGCTATAACTCCTAAACTAGGCGCCTGCGGGGGTCATATTATGCACCAGAAAAAAGAAAATTCAAAATCTTAAAATGGCTATAACTCCTAAACTAGGCGCCTGCGGGGGTCATATTATGCACCAGAAAAAAGAAAATTCAAAATCTTAAAATCGCTATTACTCCTAAACTAGGCGCCTGCGGGGGTCATATTATGCACCAGAAAAAAAAAATTCAAAATCTTAAAATCGCTATTACTCCTAAACTAGGCGCCTGCGGGGTCATATTATGCACCAGAAAAAAGAAAATTCAAAATCTTAAAATGGCTATAACTCCTAAACTAGGCGCCTGCGGGGTCATATTATGCACCAGAGAAAAGAAAATTCAAAATCTTAAAATGGCTATAACTCCTAAACTAGGCGTCTGCGGGGGTCATATTATGCACCAGAGAAAAGAAAATTCAAAATCTTAAAATGGCTATAACTCCTAAACTAGGCGCCTGCGGGGTCATATTATGCACCAGAAAAAAGAAAATTCAAAATCTTAAAATCTTAAAATCGCTATAACTCCTAAACTAAAGAAAATTCAAAATCTTAAAATCTTAAAATCGCTATAACTCCTAAACTAGGCGCCTGCGGGGTCATATTATGCACCAGAAAAAAGAAAATTCAAAATCTTAAAATCGCTATATCTCATAAACTAGACGTCTGCGGGGGTCATATTATTCACCAGAGAAAAGAAAATTCAAAATCTTAAAATCTTAAAATGGCTATAACTCCTAAACTAGGCGCCTGCGGGGGTCATATTATGCACTAGAAAAAAAAAATCAAAATCTTAAAATCGCTATAACTCCTAAACTAGGCGTCTGCGGGGGTCATATTATGCACCAGAAAAAAGAAAATTCAAAATCTTAAAATCTTAAAATGGCTATAACTCCTAAACTAGGCGCCTGCGGGGTCATATTATGCTCCAGAAAAAAAAAATTCAAAATCTTAAAATCGCTATTACTCCTAAACTAGGCGTCTGCGGGGGTCATATTACGCACCAGAGAAAAGAAAATTCAAAATCTTAAAATGGCTATAACTCCTAAACTAGGCGCCGGCGGGGGTCATATTCTGCACCAGAAAAAAAGAAAATTCAAAATCTTAAAATAACTATAACTCTTAAACTAGGCGTCTGCGGGGGTCATATTATGCACCAGAAAAAACAAAATTCAAAATCTTAAAATCGCTATTACTCCTAATTACTCTGCGGGGGTCATATTACGCACCAGAGAACAGAAAATTCAAAATCTTAAAATGGCTATAACTCCTAAACTAGGCGCCGACGGGGGTCATATTCTGCACCAAAAAAAAAGAAAATTCAAAATTTTAAAATCGCTATAACTCCTAAACTAGGCGTCTGCGGGGGTCATATTGTGCACCAAAAAAAAAGAAAATTCAAAATTTTAAAATCGCTATAACTCCTAAACTAGGCGTCTGCGGGGGTCATATTACGCACCAGAGAAAAGAAAATTCAAAATCTTAAAATGGCTATAACTCCTAAACTAGGCGCCAGCGGGGTCATATTATGCACCAGAAAAAAGAAAATTCAAAATCTTAAAATCGCTATTACTCCTAAACTAGGCGTCTGCGGGGGTCATATTACGCACCAGAGAAAAGAAAATTCAAAATCTTAAAATCTTAAAATCGCTATAACTCCTAAACTAGGCGCCTGCGGGGGTCATATTATGCACCAGAGAAAAGAAAATTCAAAATCTTAAAATGGCTATAACTCCTAAACTAGGCGTCTGCGGGGGTCATATTATGCACCAGAAAGGAAAAAAATTCAAAATCTTAAAATCGCTATAACTCCTAAACTAGGCGCCTGCGGGGGTCATATTATGCACCAGAGAAAAGAAAATTCAAAATCTTAAAATGGCTATAACTCCTAAACTAGGCGTCTGCGGGGGTCATATTATGCACCAGAGAAAAGAAAATTCAAAATCTTAAAATGGCTATAACTCCTAAACTAGGCGCCTGCGGGGTCATATTATGCACCAGAAAAAAGAAAATTCAAAATCTTAAAATGGCTATAACTCCTAAACTAGGCGCCTGCGGGGTCATATTATGCACCAGAAAAAAAAAATTCAAAATCTTAAAATCTTGAAATCGCTATAACTTCTAAACTAGGCGCCTGCGGGGTCATATTATGCACCAGAAAAAAGAAAATTCAAAATCTTAAAATCTTAAAATCGCTATAACTCCTAAACTAGACGTCTGCGGGGGTCATATTATTCACCAGAGAAAAGAAAATTCAAAATCTTAAAATGGCTATAACTCCTAAACTAGGCGCCTGCGGGGGTCATATTATGCACTAGAAAAAAAAAATCAAAATCTTAAAATCGCTATAACTCCTAAACTAGGCGTCTGCGGGGGTCATATTATGCACCAGAAAAAAGAAAATTCAAAATCTTAAAATCTTAAAATCGCGATAACTCCTAAACTAGGCGTCTGCGGGGGTCATATTACGCACCAGAGAAAAGAAAATTCAAAATCTTAAAATGGCTATAACTCCTAAACTAGGCGCCTGCGGGGTCATATTATGCACCAGAGAAAAGAAAATTCAAAATCTTAAAATAACTATAACTCTTAAACTAGGCGTCTGCGGGGGTCATATTATGCACCAGAAAAAACAAAATTCAAAATCTTAAAATCGCTATTACTCCTAAACTAGGCGTCTGCGGGGGTCATATTACGCACCAGAGAACAGAAAATTCAAAATCTTAAAATGGCTATAACTCCTAAACTAGGCGCCGACGGGGGTCATATTCTGCACCAAAAAAAAAGAAAATTCAAAATTTTAAAATCGCTATAACTCCTAAACTAGGCGTCTGCGGGGGTCATATTGTGCACCAGAAAAAAGAAAATTCAAAATCTTAAAATGGCTATAACTCCTAAACTAGGCGCCTGCGGGGTCATATTATGCACCAGAAAAAAGAAAATTCAAAATCTTAAAATGGCTATAACTCCTAAACTAGGCGCCTGCGGGGTCATATTATGCACCAGAGAAAAGAAAATTCAAAATCTTAAAATGGCTATAACTCCTAAACTAGGCGTCTGCGGGGGTCATATTATGCACCAGAGAAAAGAAAATTCAAAATCTTAAAATGGCTATAACTCCTAAACTAGGCGCCTGCGGGGTCATATTATGCACCAGAAAAAAGAAAATTCAAAATCTTAAAATCTTAAAATCGCTATAACTCCTAAACTAGGCGCCTGCGGGGTCATATTATGCACCAGAAAAAAGAAAATTCAAAATCTTAAAATCTTAAAATCGCTATAACTCCTAAACTAGGCGCCTGCGGGGTCATATTATGCACCAGAAAAAAGAAAATTCAAAATCTTAAAATCGCTATATCTCATAAACTAGACGTCTGCGGGGGTCATATTATGCACTAGAAAAAAAAAATCAAAATCTTAAAATCGCTATAACTCCTAAACTAGGCGTCTGCGGGGGTCATATTATGCACCAGAAAAAAGAAAATTCAAAATCTTAAAATCTTAAAATGGCTATAACTCCTAAACTAGGCGCCTGCGGGGTCATATTATGCTCCAGAAAAAAAAAATTCAAAATCTTAAAATCGCTATTACTCCTAAACTAGGCGTCTGCGGGGGTCATATTACGCACCAGAGAAAAGAAAATTCAAAATCTTAAAATGGCTATAACTCCTAAACTAGGCGCCTGCGGGGTCATATTATGCTCCAGAAAAAAAAAATTCAAAATCTTAAAATGGCTATAACTCCTAAACTAGGCGCCGGCGGGGGTCATATTACGCACCAGAGAAAAGAAAATTCAAAATTTTAAAATCGCTATAACTCCTAAACTAGGCGTCTGCGGGGGTCATATTGTGCACCAGAAAAAAGAAAATTCAAAATCTTAAAATGGCTATAACTCCTAAACTAGGCGCCGGCGGGGGTCATATTACGCACCAGAGAAAAGTAAATTCAAAATTTTAAAATCGCTATAACTCTTAAACTAGGCGTCTGCGGGGGTCATATTACGCACCAGAGAAAAGAAAATTCAAAATTTTAAAATCGCTATAACTCCTAAACTAGGCGTCTGCGGGGGTCATATTGTGCACCAGAAAAAAGAAAATTCAAAATCTTAAAATGGCTATAACTCCTAAACTAGGCGCCGACGGGGGTCATATTACGCACCAGAGAAAAGAAAATTCAAAATTTTAAAATCGCTATAACTCCTAAACTAGGCGTCTGCGGGGGTCATATTGTGCACCAAAAAAAAAGAAAATTCAAAATTTTAAAATCGCTATAACTCCTAAACTAGGCGTCTGCGGGGGTCATATTGTGCACCAAAAAAAAAGAAAATTCAAAATTTTAAAATCGCTATAACTCCTAAACTAGGCGCCAGCGGGGTCATATTATGCACCAGTAAAAAGAAAATTCAAAATCTTAAAATCGCTATAACTCCTAAACTAGGCGCCTTCGGGGGTCATATTACGCACCAGAGAAAAGAAAATTCAAAATCTGAAAATCGCTATTAGTCCTAAACTAGGCGCCTGCGGGGGTCATATTATGCACCAGAGAAAAGAAAATTCAAAATCTTAAAATGGCTATAACTCCTAAACTAGGCGCCTGCGGGGGCATATTATGCACCAGAAAAAAAGAAAATTCAAAATCTTAAAATGGCTATAACTCCTAAACTAGGCGCCTGCGGGGTCATATTATGCACCAGAAAAAAGAAAATTCAAAATCTTAAAATCGCTATAACTCCTAAACTAGGCGTCTGAGGGGGTCATATTATGTACCAGAAAAAAAAGAAAATTCAAAATCTTAAAATGGCTATAACTCCTAAACTAGGCGTCTGCGGGGGTCATATTATGCACCAGAAAGGAAAAAAATTCAAAATCTTAAAATCGCTATAACTCCTAAACTAGGCGCCTGCGGGGGTCATATTATGCACCAGAGAAAAGAAAATTCAAAATCTTAAAATGGCTATAACTCCTAAACTAGGCGCCTGCGGGGGCATATTATGCACCAGAAAAAAAGAAAATTCAAAATCTTAAAATGGCTATAACTCCTAAACTAGGCGCCTGCGGGGTCATATTATGCACCAGAAAAAAGAAATTCAAAATCTTAAAATCGCTATAACTCATAAACTAGACGTCTGCGGGGGTCATATTATTTACCAGAGAAAAGAAAATTCAAAATCTTAAAATGGCTATAACTCCTAAACTAGGCGCCTGCGGGGTCATATTATGCACCAGAGAAAAGAAAATTCAAAATCTTAAAATCGCTATTACTCCTAAACTAGGCGTCTGCGGGGGTCATATTACGCACCAGAGAAAAGAAAATTCAAAATTTTAAAATCGCTATAACTCCTAAACTAGGCGTCTGCGGGGGTCATATTGTGCACCAAAAAAAAAGAAAATTCAAAATTTTAAAATCGCTATAACTCCTAAACTAGGCGCCAGCGGGGTCATATTATGCACCAGTAAAAAGAAAATTCAAAATCTTAAAATCGCTATAACTCCTAAACTAGGCGCCTTCGGGGGTCATATTACGCACCAGAGAAAAGAAAATTCAAAATCTGAAAATCGCTATTAGTCCTAAACTAGGCGCCTGCGGGGGTCATATTATGCACCAGAGAAAAGAAAATTCAAAATCTTAAAATGGCTATAACTCCTAAACTAGGCGCCTGCGGGGGCATATTATGCACCAGAAAAAAAGAAAACTCAAAATCTTAAAATGGCTATAACTCCTAAACTAGGCGCCTGCGGGGTCATATTATGCACCAGAAAAAAGAAAATTCAAAATCTTAAAATCGCTATAACTCCTAAACTAGGCGTCTGAGGGGGTCATATTATGTACCAGAAAAAAAAGAAAATTCAAAATCTTAAAATGGCTATAACTCCTAAACTAGGCGTCTGCGGGGGTCATATTATGCACCAGAAAGGAAAAAAATTCAAAATCTTAAAATCGCTATAACTCCTAAACTAGGCGCCTGCGGGGGTCATATTATGCACCAGAGAAAAGAAAATTCAAAATCTTAAAATGGCTATAACTCCTAAACTAGGCGCCTGCGGGGGCATATTATGCACCAGAAAAAAAGAAAATTCAAAATCTTAAAA
This sequence comes from Volucella zonaria, assembly GCA_963966105.1. Taxonomy (NCBI): domain Eukaryota; kingdom Metazoa; phylum Arthropoda; class Insecta; order Diptera; family Syrphidae; genus Volucella; species Volucella zonaria. The sequence continues at coordinate 79,890,804 of OZ014534.1, read as the reverse complement.
TGGCTATAACTCCTAAACTAGGCGCCTGCGGGGTCATATTATGCACCAGAAAAAAGAAATTCAAAATCTTAAAATCGCTATAACTCATAAACTAGACGTCTGCGGGGGTCATATTATTTACCAGAGAAAAGAAAATTCAAAATCTTAAAATGGCTATAACTCCTAAACTAGGCGCCTGCGGGGTCATATTATGCACCAGAGAAAAGAAAATTCAAAATCTTAAAATCGCTATTACTCCTAAACTAGGCGCCTGCGGGGGTCATATTATGCACCAGAAAAAAAGAAAATTCAAAATCTTAAAATGGCTATAACTCCTAAACTAGGCGTCTGCGGGGGTCATATTATGCACCAAAAAAAAGAAAATTCAAAATCTTAAAATCGCTATAACTGGTAAACTAGGCGTCTGTGGGGGTCATATTATGCACCAAAAAAAAGAAAATTCAAAATCTTAAAATGGCTATAACTCCTAAACTAGGCGCCTGCGGGGGTCATATTATGCACCAGAGAAAAGAAAATTCAAAATTTTAAAATCGCTATAACTCCTAAACTAGGCGTCTGCGGGGGTCATATTACGCACTAGAAAAAAGGAAATTCAAAATCTTAAAATGGCTATAACTCCTAAACTAGGCGCCTGCGGGGGTCATATTATGCACCAGAAAAAAAGAAAATTCAAAATCTTAAAATGGCTATAACTCCTAAACTAGGCGTCTGCGGGGGTAATATTATGCTCCAGAGAAAAGAAAATTCAAAATCTTAAAATCGCTATAACTCCTAAACTAGGCGTCTGCGGGGGTCATATTATGCACCAGAGAAAAGAAAATTCAAAATCTTAAAATCGCTATAACTCCTAAACTAGGCGTCTGCGGGGGTCATATTATGCACCAGAAAAAAAGAAAATTCAAAATCTTAAAGTGGCTATAACTCCTAAACTAGGCGCCTGCGGGGTCATATTATTCACCAGAGAAAAGAAAATTCAAAATCTTAAAATCGCTATAACTCCTAAACTAGGCGTCTGCGGGGGTCATATTATGCACCAGAAAAGAAAAAAATTCAAAATCTTAAAGTGGCTATAACTCCTAAACTAGGCGCCTGCGGGGTCATATTATTCACCAGAGAAAAGAAAATTCAAAATCTTAAAACCGCTATAACTCCTAAACTAGGCGTCTGCGGGGGTCATGTTATGCACCAGAAAAAAGAAAATTCAAAACCTTAAAATCGCTATAACTCCTAAACTAGGCGTCTGCGGGGGTCATGTTATGCACCAGAAAAAAGAAAATTCAAAATCTTAAAATGGCTATAACTCCTAAACTAGGCGTCTGCGGGGGTCATATTATGCACCAGAAAAGAAAAAAATTCAAAATCTTAAAATCTCTATAACTCCTAAACTAGGCGCCTGCGGGGGCATATTATGCACCAGAAAAAAGAAAATTCAAAACCTTAAAATCGCTATAACTCCTAAACTAGGCGTCTGCGGGGGTCATATTATGCACCAGAAAAAAGAAAATTCAAAATCTTAAAATGGCTATAACTCCTAAACTAGGCGTCTGCGGGGGTCATATTATGCACCAGAAAAGAAAAAAATTCAAAATCTTAAAGTGGCTATAACTCCTAAACTAGGCGCCTGCGGGGTCATATTATTCACCAGAGAAAAGAAAATTCAAAATCTTAAAACCGCTATAACTCCTAAACTAGGCGTCTGCGGGGGTCATGTTATGCACCAGAAAAAAGAAAATTCAAAACCTTAAAATCGCTATAACTCCTAAACTAGGCGTCTGCGGGGGTCATGTTATGCACCAGAAAAGAAAAAAATTCAAAATCTTAAAATCGCTATAACTCCTAAACTAGGCGTCTGCGGGGGTCATATTATGCACCAGAAAAGAAAAAAATTCAAAATCTTAAAATCGCTATAACTCCTAAACTAGGCGCCTGCGGGGGTCATATTATGCACCAGAAAAAATAAAACGAGTGAAAACTATTTAGATCCCAGTAACTGAAAGCCCAGGATCCCGGAAATTAGCCAGGTCTTGTTTCAGATCATGTCGGCGATGTAAATGCTGTCTTTAGTCGGCTTGAGTGTTGATGAAATTTTCTGCGGAGAGAAGCTGCGTCCGATCACGGTTTTCGAAAATTTTACAAAGTGTGCCAAGCTGACCAGGGAGCCTTAATCAATTGACATTGCGAAACATTTTGTCTATGTTACTGGAAGGTCGATCGATCGTAAACACTACGAGGGTTGTCTAGAAAGTTTCCGACCGAACAACAAAACTTTTTCCGTTTTTCCGCAATTTCTACCTTCAGCTTGGCAAGTAATGATTCGTACTATGCTCCTGTAATGGTTTTTCCTGTTTGAAGATAATCGATTAAGATAACTTCTTTACTATCCCAAAAAAAACAGTCGCCTTCACTTTCCCAGCCGAAAACACAGTTTTTGCTTTTTTTAGAGCCGGCTCGCCCTTTGCAGTCCGCTGTTTTAACTGAGCTTTTGTTTCGGCCGTATAATGGTGTATCCAAGTTTCATCTACAGTAATTAATCGGCGCCAAAACTCGGATTTATTGCGGATAAACTGCGCCAACAGAGAGTTGGAAATATTCATTCGAACACGTTTTTGGTCTAACGTAAGCAAACGCTGCACCCAACGCGCGGACATCTTTTTCATGCCTAAATCTTGATTTAATATCTAACACACACGTTCTTTGGACATTTTCATAACCTCTACTATCTCTCTCACTTTAATTCGGCGGTCGTCTAACACCGTTGGTGAACTTTAGCAATGTCATCGTCAGTGGTTGCAGTTTTTGGACGTCCCGAACGTTCTTCATCTCCCAAGCTTTTACGGCCACGTTTAAATTCAGCTGCCCAAAATTTCATCCCTTGAACTAATGTTCATATGTGTTTGTAGAGAAAAGAGTTACAGTTCCGGAAAACCTAATAAGAAAACCACTTTTCACTTTCTGCTTTTGCAACACATATCAGTTGCTATCAGTGAAAGAATATTTCTTCAAATGGGCTTTTGCAGAATTTGGCACACACGCTTCGCACCATCCTAAACTACCATCACTACCACTACTGCCCGCAGCAAAACACATACACATGGGCGAAAACGAAAAAAAGGTCCTTTTTACAACCGAGCTAAGGCCAAAATAATAAATTGTCAGAGCATTCGTATCGCAGCATAAATTTCATATTTTTCATGACTTTCATTTCCTGGGATAGCCACCGCAACACATAAATAATCCAAGATAAGTCATCCTGAGAATGTCCTTGGACCACGAAACGTCGGTCGGTCACTTGGACTACTTATTTTTATTTTCCTAAAGAAATTTTAAGGGATTAAGGACGTGTAGTGTGTACTGCCGTCTACCCGTCCCGAACACATTCGGCTTGTGGCTCCGTCATCTATGTAGGTCATAATACATTCTACGACCATGTAGTATCCTTAAAGAGCATATGTTCCTTTGCGTCATGTCGTCGTGTCGGTTCGGTTTGTTATGAGTCTCGCTTTTAGTAGATCGGTGTGTATGTATGTAAGTTCACCCTCACATGTGACCTGACCCAATGCATATAAACACGAGCATTAAAATTAAATATCTGTACTTTGCCTCATCGTGTCAAAAGCACTTTGGGGCTGGCAAATCCTTTTTCGAGTGAGAGGGTGTTTGAAAGAAGGATAACACACCCGTAACTTGTCCAATTTTAATAATAGAAACTTCGGAGAAATCCTTGCTGGCAAATTCAATTAGATACTCCTTCACCTACTCTCTCCTGGTCGATCCTTCGGTGCAAGATGCTACTTTGATACTCTGCCAGATATTGGATGTTGAGCGCTGAGGGGGTATACTATGGCATACGAGTATAGAAGAGCAATAGTACTCGTACCGGGCAAGGGAAAGGACAATCAAATTAAGCTGCGGAAAATTGCCGAATTTTCTGAAAATTGGTTAGGATGACAGGATACTCTGTTTCGTTCTCTCTTTTCCTCTGTGTCTGTTGGAGAGCGACACAATTGGACAATCATATTGGATTAAGTATGGACTGTGAGAGGAATACGAAAGTGCTTTCTCCTGGAATACATAGAAGGTGGGGGAGTTAAAGTCAGTGATGTTTCTAGGATGTCTGCTTAAAGTTGAAGTTGATTTTTGTCGTCATCGTCTGTATGGGTTTGTCTTAAATTATGGGCATGTCTTGGAGTAAAAGTCTGGAAAAGATCCTTAATGGCATACGGGATGGACGGCAATTTTACTTTTATTAACTCAACGGACATTTGGAGACAAATGAATATAATTTGAGTGCTCAAATTAAAGGATGCCAATGGGAGAGGGTTGAGCAATTGAAATATTTGGACAAAGACTATGGTCTTTTGAGGAAGATACGAATATAAGTACTGGAGAAGTCCGTGGCCAAAAATTTAATTATCGACATGTGCATATTCTAATTGATTGCGATGAAGTTATCTTTTGGCTTCTTCGCGTGATTGTCATCAAGGAAAGTCCTCTTTTGGTTATGTATCCTTATTGCGATGGATTCTTGGAGATTATTACAATTGACTCAAAAGGTTTTAGTCAGTAATCTTTACTGGAAAGGCTGTTAGACTAAATTAATTTAGGAACACATTTTTGGCGGTATAGTAATTAAGGAGATCTTTTTTAGTTGTAAAAAAGTAAACCGGGATGGACTCATAAGTTCTCGGCCTTATGCCTTACTTAAGTACTACACTACCAATCGCATTGTCATGGAACGCTTACATGCTAGAGTGTAAGCCTTCCTTGTCTTGTAGATTAGTGATATAGTCGGGAAGGAGACGTGTAACGTCTCGAGACAACTGTCATATAGTATCGGCTGTTGAATTACAAGCAGCATTAGATTCGCATAGGTAGCCAGCTTCAAGATATGTCGGATTTCAATCACTACTCAACGTACCAAAATTAAAGAGAATATATCTCAAAAACAATGGAATAAGTCTAAAGCAGCAAGGAAGAACTTGATTCTTGATGAATAGTGGAAGAGCACATAGACTCGCGAAGAAGGGTTTGTGTAAGTTGGATAGAAAAATCGCATCAATACAAGCTTCAAACTTTAGTTCATTGGGCACAGAACACGAAGAAGTATCAGCTCGAGAAACTCAACAATGTCAACTACAGCACGAATGAGTCGGAACGAATTTTATCATCAGCTTTGGAGCCACCCCAGTCAGTGGAGCCACCTCAGTCAGTGGAGCCACCTCAGTCAGTGGAGCCACCTCAGCCAGTGGAGACACCTCAGTCAGTGGAGCCTATGTAAACTGAGGTCTTCCAGTTCAGTAACTTGACTGTATAACATAGGTAAGAAGCTATCGACCTTCCGTGCTAGAGTGTTTACATCCACCAGACCTACATCATCATCTTAGACAACCAAAACAAAATTATTTGCCTAGGTCTGTGATACTGTACAGTTAGGATTGTTTCTGATTTCTCCAAATCTTTTTCTCCAAAAATCCAGAAGTAGTCCCCTGATACTTTCTAAAGCGAATCCCACCTTGGAAGTAACTGATTCCATTCTCTGCTTTAGATAAAGTTCATGCATCACTGTTGGGTGTCATTTCTGTTATCCTCATGGTTCTTAGATATCGGTGCTAGTTATCATCTATGAGATAGTATTCTACATCATGGGCAGGACGTGGTAGAATTACCACCCTTCCACAGGTGCTGCTTGATTTAGCAACAAAAAAGATTCTCTACTAGCTCTCAACTTTACGCATAACTTTACTTGCGCCTCCTTGGGAATACCTTCAGATATTGCAAACTTAATGGGACATATGGCGAGGCTTCTGCAATACGAAATGGAATAAATCCTTTGGTGCAGGGATAATATATTAGGCATCGATGTAAGACTCAACTGATGATGAGAAGGATGACTTCTGCGGTTAACAAGGTGCCATCTACCACTAAATGTAACGAAAACGAGTTGAAAAAATTTATGTATCTGAATAGCCTCCGAGATTGAATTGACAATAGCGAGTCGTTTATCGATTTCAGACAGAAAAATAGGCTAGCCATCGGAGGCTTATTGTTTCAACACCTCGGTTTTCATAATGCCAATCATTTGATTGGTAGAATGCACCGAACTAAATGGACCACATTGAATAACTTGACGAGAATAAGTTATCTTCTCGACGTTAGAATTGGGTGGGTAAGTAAAATCGACCATCATCATACTCCAGCTTGCTTAAAAGTTAGGTACCATACCGACAGACTGCGGAATCCCGCCGAATGTTTTCACAACCGATAGGAAGAGGTATCATAGTTATAGCACGGGAAAATGGTCATTTCTTGAAGCAGAGAAGGGGATTATGTCTAGTTTCAAGAGTGTGACATCTGATAGATTGCCAAAATTGAAGATGTATGTGTATTCTTCCGGCTGTGAGCAAAATAGGACACAGGATGATCGTAGAGAGGATTAAGGAACACCTGTATTCAACTCTACTCTACTTTGAGAAGGCTTTCCTCAGCATTAACCGGAAGTTCCGTAGGAGGAGTTTTCCTGGTAAAATCATTGCTATTCTTAGGGTTACGTTTGAGGGTGCAGGATGTTGCATTTGAGACGTCACCAAGAAGTCGATGTTATCCCTAGCAGCACTATCGGAGGAAAGGCGAGTAAACCATTTTTCTTAATTGAACAATGCTGACGTTATCTGCCTGCTTTCTAACACTATTGTCGACCTCATCAGTTTATCCAAAACTAAGATTCCGGACCAATAATAGTAAGACTTGAGGAAAATGTACCCAACACCAAAACGCTTAATCTGTCAGGCTTTTCCACACAACTTAGCATTGCTGGACAGAACGCGGAGTCAGTTCTTAGTTTATCAATAATTTAGGGAGTATCGTGACAGGTGACAGCGGTCATATGAAAGCTGCAAATTTTCGGAAATAGATGTCTTTGCATCATTTAGAAAGAAAGTACTACCGGAGGCTTACATATTGTATTAGACCATAAGTATCCATAAATCCACTGGACAGTCTTCGCCTATACTTAGCATAAAGCAGAGGTAAGCGAAGCTGTTCAGAACCTGAACGCCCTCAACAAATATTTTGAACTGGCGTGTCCAGTTAGAAAAAATTCCTGGAAATCGCCAGTTCATTTGTGAAACACAGATTTGCCGTGATTAACTGAGGAAACTCGAAAAATTCTAATCAAGTCGCTGAAGTATAACTTGGAGATAGACTGCATGGCTCCGAAGAATGCCTCATACAAAGACTTTTTGGAAAAGATCGAAACACTCGGTGAAACCAGAAGACTAGTCAAAGGAAACAAACCAGCCGAACTGGAAGCAGTCAGAAATTTAATTGTACCTGCGCCCAGTCAAAAGCAGAGCCTCACTTGGTGGGCAATTTGATCGAAACCGGTTCACAGTCAGCTCCAATCACTAAAGCTGTATGTTGGTTGAGTAACATAAAACGCAACCCGACATGGCTTACATCTGTCACCGGTTGTAGAGACAGATGAGACCGTCATCTTCCTTTGATGGCTTAAAGTCGCCTGGCACCGAGACTATAAGGGTACATCCAGCTATGCAATTAGAAATTGACGTCCATTCAATCCACCCAAACTCCTATTCAGGTTATTCTATTTACGAGAAGAATGAAGCGGACAGATCTGATTTACCTAAATCATCACCATCCATTTTTCTTCATGTTCAGAGACGAGTCCCTCAGGACCAGAATCTGCATTGGCTTGTATTTCGTAACGTCTCTAAGAGATCAGAGATTTTACAGGTGTACTGCAACACTAAAGACAGTAGACTACTTATGGTCTTTGCAATAGGGCACCACGTTTTGTAAAGCACCTAGGTGTGCTAGGCATATTAAGTGGCATAACTTTTTTGCGGTGCATGTAAGACTGGTGACAACATCATTCAGAGAGGCAAACAGTATCTCAAATGAACATCATCATATGTCATTTATACGTCACTATACGATGAAGGAAATGTAAGTGGATTGGTCACATTTAAAGGAATCTGATCGCCCAGTGAAATAGGATACATTGTAAATCATGAAGCACGTTGCAAAAAATCGACATGTAATAATTACACTGTATCCGACGAAACAGCAGCTAAGCGGTAGTAAGTATCCTGCGCCCACATATTGGTTACTTAATGATTTTGTATTGAATCATGCTACCCGAGAGTGTATTGAAATCTGGGATAGATGGCTCCAACGGCTGGATTCAGACATTCAAACGAGCTTATATCTATGAAACTATTGGGGCAGTAAAGTCTTTTACATAGATTATAGACAACATTTGAAATGTCAAGCCGTTGGCCTTAATAAGAAAACTAAGAAATTGGTTGATGTTAGTTCGAGCTTATATATGGACAGAAGTTCTGGCTATAGCCGTCCAAACTTATATCACCTTCTGCCTGATAGCGCAAAGTTACGAGTGATATACTATTTCGATAATGGCCTGTTCTATGATGATTTCATGAATCTCCCCACTTCTTGGATATTAATATCATGAGCTACATACCCTTCCCACCACTTCGGACTACTTCTTAAAGATAGCAGAAACTCAAGATCTCTCCGAATCTAAATTCAATAAGCAGTTTACTGAGTTTTTCTAGTAACTGAAAAATCAGTTTGTTGGCTGTAAGAGCTTTTGTTGACACTGGAAGCAAAGAATTCCATGGCTAGACCCTGTAAGCTGAAAACAAGTTTGAAATATTAGTTCCGACTTACTCAGGCTACAGACTGAGCTACTCCTGGGACTTCGCCAACAGCTCTGTTCCTTGCACTAATCGGAATCGATTCGAAGTCATTTCGGGCCGGAGTGGTACCAATATATCCAAGCCGTCGGAGTCTATGAATTCGAGCTCTTTTGACCAATATAGCTCACACAGATTATCGTAATATCTTCTTTGCTAAATTCTGTTTATACTGACGGGACCGACAACCGTTGAAAGAATTTTCCAAGGGCACTTTAGATCAAGTACATAATGACAACTTGCTGATTTCCTTTAATAATATCAATGTGTCAGCTATATGATATACGAGTAAGCATGTGAATTTCACACAATCCTTTCAAGTATGATATTGAATAAAAAAACCCTACCGGGCTTCGGTGGTATCATTACCTATCGCTATGAATCGGCAAGCGTTCTCCACTATGATTTTACACAGATGGACGAGTTTGCCAGGGCTGCCAAAACTTGACTTGGTTCCTTGTAGCTCGCCTCTATAAATGATCTCATACGATCAAAACATCGACAAGCAGGTGGTACGTATCGATTTTAAATTCCAGGGCGGTTTCCAAGATTAGCCATAAGGTGAATATCTGGTCTATAGTGGGCCTAAGACCACAATAATGAGGACGTATTAGGCTGTTTATAATATTTTCCTACATACATATATCGGTCTTCATGCCCCTTTTTGGTTGGGACGAAATTCTGGTCGACCATCATCCACGTTGAATGGTTCATTCTCTCTGACAGAATGTTGGTAGTCTTCGCCGTTAAACAGCCTCTGGAAGCACTTTTGCCAAATTTTCAGAACAGACTGTGACTATATTCAACGTCCATATTCTTATCTCTGCATGCTTCTGTTCAGTATTCCAATCTTTGGCAAAGTCTTTTTGAACATCTTTCCTGCAGAAGCACCTCTCCATGATCTCAATCGGTCGCTTCCCTGTTGAGAAGCCGATGTTAGCTCTATCTCCTACGTTCATAAGGTTATTTAATAGATCCCGTCCTTCTGTATGCCTTGTATGCCTCTTGTCTCGCTGAATGCGCTTGCCGACGCTCTTTGTCAAACCGGTGTTTCTGATCGGTGGTGGTCAGATAAGACTTCAGACGCGACATCTCCAATGTCATACTGATAATGTCACCACTAAGCTTCTGTGTTTGATATTGGCGGCAATCGACTTCTCAAAAGGTTTTGGTAGATTCTATCAGAAAAGTTTCTAATAGCTTCTTGCGATTGAAGCTTCTTCTCCATGGCAATTTCTATTTCGGCAAGCTACCGAAAAAGCCTGATATGACCAGACTTTCAAATATGTCGGAATAGATCTAGATCTGCCTCTGACTTTGCCAAAGCTCTGTCTGGAACATGAGTATGCACTGATGTACTCGTACACCTAGCTATTCTTACGGAGGTCCAAGTGCATTACGTAGTCAGACTGAGCATATTGCAGAACGTTGGTAGTGGTTTTCCTCAACGAATCTCTTCCTCCTATCTTGGCTTAGGCTTGGAACCGGCTATGGCAGAGTTCCCGACACCAGTAAGAAACTTTTCACAAGACTCGCAGGAGAACTGAGAACTCCAGATGGATCCCAAGTATCTCCCATGGACCCATTGCGCTGCACTAGGCGTTAGCTGCATGCCCATGTGCTGGTGAGAGCAAGACCTCTGCTATATAATTCTACTTATACCTTGCTTAAGAAAGCAAATATTTGGAGATGGTGAAGATAGTGGGAAAAGTTCATCGTTTTCCTTTTATGACGCTACCTCATATTTAGTTTGGTAAGGTGGTACAAGCATCACCTATTTTCAGAAAGCGTCAATCCGGCTTCGTCCGTTTCCAGGCATGGTTTTCCAAATTATGTACTTTCTGACTATACTATCAAAAATGTTCTTATTTTCAACTTAGACATCCAAATTATGCAGAACAATGAACAATGAATGAGGAATGAAAACGAAATGATGTGCACGTAATTCCTCCCGAACTATTCATAGCCCCTTGGATGGCCAGATTCCTGATTGATTCGCCCTACAAAGGCACAGAAAACAGCAAGATCTACCGGTCTGAAAGTGTATACCAGAATATCTCGTATGCACTGTTGAAGGTTTTAACAAAATAGTTGGCCTTTACTCGAACTTCCGTTGCGGCCTATTGATCTCGACCAATAAGGACATCCTAGATATCGAATAAGAAACTCCAACATACATGAGATACCGTAAATTTTTAAAATGAGGTCCAAGCATACTCGGCGTCTCGGTTGGACATCGACTTGGGGATTGTTTGTATACAATCAAAACACTATTTTCTACGTCAAATTTCTTTTCTTTACTATCACACATACTACCTACTCTCCTTACCACAAAGCTGGAGCAGCATAGTTTAATGGAGCAGAATATCCAAGAGGACTACCAGCCAATTGAGCAGAGTGGGCAAGAGAAGCAGCTAATGGAGAAGCCACATATAGTACCTAGCGGCCAATGAAGCAGCAGCAACAACTGGAGCAGCAGCAACAACTGGAGCAGCAGCAACAACTGGAGCATCAGCGATTCCATTATAATTTCTAGTAACGACTTGACTGCTGGAAGCGGTCACAACTCCTGGAACAGCAGCAAGAACAGCAACGGCCTATAAAACAATTAATAATCCTTTCTTAAAAATCCTTTTGAAAGCTGCTCTAAATGAACTTACGAATTTGAACATATTGATTTGGATTGTTGGTGGTTTGGATTGCAAGAAGTGCTTGACTGATTGTGATATAACCAACACCAATGACACACTTTTACAGTCCCGCTTTAACCAGTGATTAACTACTTTAAATTCTGAACGTGTTTTAATGAGCGATGGGGCGAACTGTTTAAAAAGAGGGGTAGTAGTAGTAGTAAAATTTATTTAACAATCTGCGACCTTGACTGGGAGGAAAGTTCTCAATAGAGATCCGTATAGAGTCTGGAAGTGCATTGTTAACTTTAAATCCTCAAGCTGTCTATAGTGCATGAATAATAACACCTCGTGGGGCTGGTAAGCCAGTCCTGCGTCTTGAAAGTGTAGGTTGAAGTGAAGTTGTTGGTGTTAGCGGAGTCTTTGCTTTAACTTCTTAACGTAAATGCAGTATCGCTGTCATTATGATATTATTTTCTGTCTCATAGGCTTTATTCGTCGATAGAGTAAACGTGATAAGTCCATTCTATAATGTTTGGCAGCGATTGTATGTCCAACGGCTTTGTTGAATTATTTCATCACCTTGCGAACACTTTGCGAGACGGAGCATTAGTGTTCATTCCCTCAACATGTCTTAGCCATCTCAGGCAACTAAGTCGATGTTGTTGTATCTTCTCCTGCTAAGCCCGTCAACGCAAACGGGACCAAATATTTTTCGAAGAACTCTTCTCTCGAAACGACTGTGGATATCTTCATTTGGTTTCGATAGAGTCCATGCTTCATTGCCATAGAGTAGGACTGGGA